>OZ026617.1:82748290-83175790 GCA_964020975.1 Hermodice carunculata
ACAGGTCAAATTTCGTACAAAACGGTTTGGTGATTCATTCTTGCCTTCAGTAATTAAATCGTGGAACGACCTACCGGACGACATACGTAGCTCTATTTCTCTATCAAAATTCAAATTAACCCTCAAACAAACTTTGTTGGCCATTGATAATGTCCCCCCATACTACGCTCATGGTGACCGTTTTGCCAATATTTGCCAAACCCAGTTACGTCTACGTCACTCAGGTCTACACGCACATCTCTTCAAAATAAACGTTATAGCCTCTTCATCGTGTGATTGTGGTCATCCCGTCGAAGATATTATTCATTTCTTTCTCTTTTGTCCACTACATGCTGCCCCCCGTTTAAACCTGTTGAAGGAAATTAGAGATATTGTCGCACCAGGGGTTCACTCAAGCTTAATGGTCCATGTAGCTAGTGAACGCTTGGTGGAAATTCTGTTATATGGCAACACAGACTTTACACTTGAAGTTAACCAACAAATTTTTTCAAGTGTACAAAAATTCATAATCAACACTCGGAGGTTTCACTTTTAAGGTCTGGTGTGTCATATGTTGCTGAAACTAATTTGAATCGTTAATAGATGGGTTATTTGTACATTTTATGTGAGGTATAAACTTGACGATGTATGCTTTATTGTGATATATAGGACTGTAATGCTTTCCGTTTAACATATATCTTTCATTGTACTTGTCCTGTGCGTCTTGTACATAGACCATGTGTTGCGTTGTATGTCTGGAGAGCCTCCAGATTAGTAATTTTGTACTACCTAGGCAATCCAGGTAAAATAAATATGTTTATAATAATAAAGTTTTCTGGTTGACGACCGGCCAGTTTGCTCGCCAAAGCATTATTGAGTCTGTGTGTGATCACAGACTTATTGTTTTTCTTCAAATAGTTTATTCTTTCTTTCTTTCTTTATTTATTTATTTATTCATTTATTTATTCATTTGTACGTTTATTTATTTATTTATTTGTTCATTTATACAGTTTTTTATCTATCTATTTATCCATTAATTTATTTATTTATTTATTTATTTATTTATTTATTTATTTATTTATTTATTTATTTATTTATTTATTTATTTATTTATTTATTTATTTATTTATTTATTTATTTATTTATTTATTTATTTATTTATTTATTTATTTATTTATTTATTTATTTATTTATTTATTTATTTATTTATTTATTTATTTATTTATTTATTTATTTATTTATTTATTTATTTATTTATTTATTTATTTATTTATTTATTTATTTATTTATTTATTTATTTATTTATTTATTTATTTATTTATTTATTTATTTATTTATTTATTTATTTATTTATTTATTTATTTATTTCCGTGGGCCAGTTTTGTGGTAAGTTTTTTTCAGACACTATTGTTCTGAAAAGTACCAAACTCGGCATTGTCATAGACCTAGTGATGAAATTGTGGATATTGTTTGGAACAGTCATGATGTTAAAAATTATACAAATTAGAGGCATATTTGTGGTAATTTTAAATCTTGCAAATCTTCAAAACTGTTCTACATAAAGTTGCCATTCTAAGCTTAATATGTGGGTTTATTGCTAAAGCAAAATCCTACAGCATGCAAACAAAGTTGAGAAATTTAATTTATGTTAAATTCACTGAATTTCCACAGAATAGGCCTGCAACCCCCCACCCCCCACCCACCCACCCACCCCCACACACACAAAGCTGGTCCTTGTTTCCTCAGCCAGGCAGCTATGCAGACCAGAACTGTGCAAACCTGGGCTCCGTGCGTGTCAGTACACAGGCAGTGGTGCCAGTGTCCACTACAACAGTGCTCATCCCTTTTGCCAGATTATTCACCCCACACAGTGTAATTTCCTTACCACCACTAAAAGTGGAGTTTTAGCCAGCCAGGCATCCAGTATGTATATTCAAAGCATAACAGTTTTCAAATCTACATTGATTCCTTTGACACCTTTGGGGACTTACACCAGGATTAGGTTATCAAAGGGGAGAGACTTAACAGCTGACGGGTCCGAAACAATAAATGTGTGGTTGAGTGCTACATAGGTGATTTGCGTGAAATACTTTGATGTTCTTCATTTTAAGCTATGAGATGAGAAGTGACCTCCATATGTAGTCTATAGACAGCATCAGGTCAGTTCAGTTTGTACTCCTGCCAGTCAAGCTAACAGCAAAAAGATATCCAGTGAACATGTCACATTGGATGAATCACCGTTGGTGATTCCCCCAAGATGTCAAAGCGAAACCGAGAGAATTTCTAACACTTAGTAAGCAACTCTTGAAGAAAACATGAACCCTAAAAGGAAAAGTTTGAAGGTCAATACCCATGAACAAGTGAATGAGGCAATGTTTCAGCGGTTCAGTGTGATGGACAGCAGCACATCTCAGGTTTAATCATGAAAGAAAAGGCAAAAACAAATTGCTGAGAATGTACATGTATGCTTGCAAATTTACATGTGCATGTACTATGGTATATATCTTTGTTCTATGTTAAGTTGGATGTTGCCTGTGCACACTTACAACTAAAGTTTACTGACACGTTCAGGCTGGTGATACTCAATAGATACACACATAGAGCTGTGGGAAGTTAAATGTTATGTATGGAAGTGCATTAGGTGAGCCTAATAGTTGGTATTAGTAGAGATTGTCACGTAAATGATTTTATGTTCCTGTAAATAGTGAAACCCAAATACATGTACTTATAAATGCATGTGCATGTATATTAATGTATACACGTTTCACTTGTTGCAGCCATTATGTGCCCCAGATTTGTAAAGCATGGGAAGCAGATGTTGGGGTAGTAATTTTTATTTCATAGTATAAATGGGTTTCATATTTAAATGTCATGTCAACATTATGGTTATTAGGGGCAATTAAAAATTTCAAAAGCTCCGTATCTTCCAACCTATTATAGATAGACAAAAAATTTAAATTAGTACATATAGGTTTGTAACACCTGTCAATCTAATCGACAGTGAACAAAACCTGTAGCACTTGAAATTATGCTAATTAGCAGCACTTGAAACATTTAAAAGTTGAATATTTCCAAAATTATTATAGGGGTGCCAATCCAGTTCAATTTAGGTTGGTGACATAGCCACATCCAATGAAATATACACCAAAGTTGTAGCATTTTGATAAATGCAAATTAGGTGAATACACAAGATTGAATTCTTAAGTAACTCTCAAACTATTACAGATAAAGGTGTCATTCCAGCTTCTCTGTGTAGGTTTGGGACATAGATGCATCCAATGAAACATGAACCTATATTGTAGCATTCTAATTTATGCAAATTAGGTAAATACACAGAATTTAAATCTTGAATAACTTTAAAATTATAGACTGAGGTGTCATTCAAACTTCAGTTGATAGATTTGTAGGATAGTTGCATCCAATGAACCATAAATCAAAATTGTAGCAGTTAGATGTATGCAAATTAGGCAAATACACAAAATTTAAATCTTGAATAGCTTCAAAACTATAATAGATTGAGGTTCCTTTCCAACTTCAATTTATAGGTTTTTGACGCAACCGCATAAAAATACTGTTGCAGGAGTTAAATAAATACTGAATAGGCAATCTTTCTAGGCACACAGACTGATTTGCTAACAAGCAAATCGAATTTTTCAAGTTTTTATTGTGCAACTCTCGTAGTAGTAGTAGTAGTAGTAGTAGTAGTAGTAGTAGTAGTAGTAGTAGTAGTAGTAGAAGTAGTAGTAGTAGTAGTAGTAGTAGTAGTTGCAGTTACTCTATATGTATCTCTCCTGTCAAAATGGAGGCAGTAAAGAATATCATACATATTTACTATTATTATCATTATCATCATCATGTACCTGCAGATGTCTAATATATCTCTATTCTCGGCATTGTCGACGCGCCTGAAATAATGAAACGGGGTTGAATTATTGAACAGGACTTCATAGCGACACACTGTGGGCTGCTCAAAAATTACCACTATGACCCTCGTAATGTTTGCTCCCCTCCAAAGGAGCGTGTGCATGGGCAGGGAGTCAGGTCATGTGATTTGCTTGATAATTAACATGGCGGAACTTTGAACGGTGTGTGGTGCGTCGACAGCAAACACACAACAGTAATGGTCGTTTATAAACAACATTTTGACTGAAATTTCTGATCGACGGAGGAGAAACTTGCAGAAAGCTTGTTTGCCCAGAACAAATGCTACTTCGAAACAGACGATCAAGAAAAAGAGAGCGTGAAAATGGAGGTGACGACTCAGACGGTGAAGATTTTGGTGCTGTGTGCAATGTTCGTGTGTACATTCACCTTCAGTGTCATCCCCGTCAAGCTCATGAGTGCAGCACGAAGAAGGCAAGTGGGCGGACGCCATGGGACCCAGAAATACAAAAATCCCATCAGCTTACTCAGCTGCTACGCAGCAGGAGTTTTCCTAGCCACCTGCATGCTGGACCTTTACCCGCAGGTCCGGGTCAAGATAGCAGACGCTCTGGACCGCAGTCGCATCCATACTGCGTTTCCCGTGTCCGATTTTGCAGTCATATTCGGATTATTCGTCATTTTAATAACAGAACAGTTGGTACTCGTATATAAAGAAAGGCACACAATGAAGAGAAATACTCTGCTGGCATCGGATGAAGTGGCAGAAGACGACGAACTGGGAGACCCTTCCAGAGTCAAACGAGTTAACAGCACACCAAGGGAACAAGTCCGCACGGCCAGGCAGACCGGGCATTCTCACAGTCACAATACTTTTGGAAATTATGATTCCATTAGTAATGGGCAGACTGGGGTGGAGCAGAGACCAGGCTTCACAAACAGTGAGGATGAAGACCATGATGAGTTTGTAACTAGACTTCAACGATCTAACAGTTACCAAGATCCTAGCTCCAATTCCCCGCTAAGGTCTGTCATGCTGCTCCTTGCCTTGTCCCTCCACTCTGTGTTTGAAGGTCTGGCAGTCGGACTACAGAGGAGTAACTCAGCTGTTTTACAAATATTTGCTGCACTATTTCTCCACAAAAGTATTCTTGCATTTAGCTTGGGACTGAACCTGTCGCAAAGTGAATTACGACTACCTACAATCATCAAATCAATCTTTATTTTTGCTATCACGTCTCCATTGGGTGTTGGCATTGGACTCGCAATAGTCGATTTCACAAGAGATTCCCTGGAAGCAAGCTTGATCAATGGTCTTTTGCAAGGACTTGCCTGTGGAACATTCTTATATGTGACTTTTTTTGAGATTCTGCCTCATGAGTTCAATTCAGATGGACATGGACCACATCGAGCTCTGAAACTGCTTTTGTTACTGCTCGGATATGCAACAATTTCTGGGATTCTTTTCCTTCACCCAGAAGTGATAAAACAAGCATGCTTAAATGGAACCTAACCACAGTAATATCAATAAAGGGGTCTGTATCTTGAAAGACTACCAGGATTTCCACGAGAGGGTAAAATAGCTGAAATTAGCGCCTTAAATCTTCCTGGGGTATGGTTATGTTCCCTAAAATTGTTGTATCAGAGCACCGGAAATGAAAATTTGGAGCGGTTTCCCTAGGTCACACATTGAACAGTTGTTTCATGTCCGTTCTTTTTAACTCTTTGCACACCCTCGTGTTCATTTCTTTATTTACACCCTTTATTTACTTAAAACTTTGCCCTTCCCATGTCTGACATGAAACTTTTTTCCTGCATATCTCCAAAGCTAATATTTGATCTACAGTTACAGAGAAACAGCATCATGAGTTGAAATCAAAAGGGGTTTACATTAGTTGTGCCACAATGCACAGAGACCCAATCAAGTTTTGTCAAATTCATGCTGTCACATGTACCTTGTATGATATTTTGCTTTTGTCCATTTCAGCTATGTTTTGTATGTGACAGCCTTTGCTGTTTCCAAGTGGCCATATAAAGAATGACAGAGGTGTCTGTGTCCTATGGATGCTTTTTTTTTGGGGGGGGGCTTTTCTTTTGGTGAACCATAGAACTTTTACATTTTCATAGAACAATGTACAGAAATGTTAGCATTAAAATTCTTGAATTGTTATTTTTAATTCCTGTAAAGCAAGTTTGATGTTTGTGGTCTGAATATAGACCATATACAAATTATACAAGGGACTACAGGTTTTCCAAGACAGAATCAACAAGGAACAGAGACTAAAGCTGTGTAAGCTTTATATGACCAAATATACAAAAAGATGCACTTATCTACAAAATAATCAAAGATATGAGTCGGCAACCAAAAAATTATTTAGCCATCCTGAGCGCTACATTTTTTAATTTGCATCATAAAGAGTTTTGAGACCACAAAGGTCGCCTAGGTAACATAATCCATACATTTTATAATTATCCATTCCATCTTTAGATTTGATTTTTTTTCTAGTCACATGCATCCCTTATTTCTATGTCTTATGGTCTAAACAGCATTTCACATTTTAAATTTTTCATCATGTGTTTGTATTGCACTTTTGTGCATGTATTGGTATATTCTGGTACTTTCCTATGAATAATACAGTCTTCCAGAATTGATATCATATGATACATGACATGTTTTGAAAGAGGGGTGCTTTTTTAAACATTTATTTATGCGTTATTTTTCTATTACCATTAATGTAACAATAACAATGGTTGGAATAGCATTCTAACCAGGGTTCGCACAGAGCTTGAAAAGGCTTGAAAAGTATGGAATTTGAATGCCCTCTGTTCCAGGCCTTGAAAAGTATGGAATTTTATAAAGAAGTCTTGAAAAGTATGGAAAATCGATTTTCCGGTTAAAAAAAAAACAAACAGAATGAAAACAATCTATTTGTGTGACTTTATTTTAATGTTTGTTGCAATACCTACGATCGTAGTTTATTTTCATTTCTAAATATAGCATCTATGGGGTTTTCTGCATTGCACAGCATCATGGGAGGCACCTTTTTCAACTCTCAATGCAACGGGATTCTTTGCAAGATTTGAAAAACAAGCATGCGTCATTTTGATTACGAGTGATGGTCCATCATGAATTCAGGGCTCGACAATTCGCATGTCCGAAAGCTCTGGCTTGTCAGAATTGGGCTCGGGCTGGTGGAAATAAAAAAGTGCTATCCCTGCGGGCTAGCTGGAATTTGTTTACTAGTAAAATCCGTCAAAAAAATAATAATATTTTGCAGGGCAAATTCATCTGCAAATTAACATCAAATGCTATTTATCGGTGGGTTCAAACAGTGGTAGAAAAAATATGTGCCGTGAGATGACTTCCCGGGCAAAAACAGCACACAACTGCCAGTCACACGCAAGTGACAGCGTGGACACTGGATTAGATCTGCGGTGAACTGACGCAGTCTCACGGACTGATTTGGGACACATTCGGCAATTCCCGCTATCCCATACCTTTGCGTATTTGCCTGTGACTCCAAATAATTGTTGCAATAAACACCGGAATCTTTATTTTCGTATACTGCAACAAAAACAAAGCTTCCCGTTTGTGTGTTCCCTCCGTAAATTCACACATGTTCTCTGGGCGGAAGCCATGATGAAAACACCGTAGCACGAGCCGTGATTGGCTCATTTTTGCATGTGACTCAATTGACCAATCGGGTGATGTGTTGTGCGTCAGACCACATGGCCAAAGCAGCTGTTTGTGTACAGTTGCAGGAAAGATGTTGACGGTGCGCACGCTCGATATCTGATTTGAAATATTAAAATTTTCGTTTTGAATTTGATTTAAGAACACCGTTTATTGCGAGGAACTTGCCAATACTGTATACGCAAATTTACTGCGATGTACCGATAGCATTCATGGTAGGTACGCAAACGATATGCATCCCATCAGTGCATCACGCCATCCGAGGTGGAGAGAAAGGATCCTTAACTGAAGCCAATGCAACTATTTAATCGTTATTTAAGTTTATACGGACTCCTATAGTCCCAGAAATTACAGTGTATTTTTCATCGTTAGTCACCCCAAGCAAATAGCTTACTTTCAATTTGTTTTTTGGTTTTTTTTTTTGATATTTTGCCAGTTTCACTGTCAAACAGTTGCAGCTGGAAAAATAAAATTTGACATTTTTTTGCGATTTTGCAAGCGACAATAAGCGGCAAATACATTTTAGGGTAAAGGGTTTGTCTGGCCTAGGCCTTAGCATTGTTAGAGAAAAACGTTGTTTATAGAAGTTTTATCAGGACAAGTGGATTTTGAAATCTACTTGCTCAGAGGACAAGTGCTTTTTAGAAAAATTGTCGAGCCCTAAATTATGGATAAATGACCGTAAATGTTCGCCGCGGGCATAAATTGTGCACCAAGCCGCAACAACAGTGGGAGGCAGTACATATAATGAACTTGGCTTGGAAACCCCAAATAAAAGGACTGGGTTTTGCCTGTAAAACAGGACAAATACAGCGCAAGATGCAAGGTGTGTGCAAGTAATGTGCACTTGAAAAATATGGGAGAAGCAGCGCTTGCTAGTATCAAACAAAAAGCTTTTTTTTTTGTTCAATATATAAATTGCATACATTGGTCCCCCTCTTGTAAGCCACCCCCAAAGAGATACCACTCCCTCTGCAAAGGCTACTTTGCTGCGCAGCAAGTATGGCATTTTCATCATATTTTCCCCCTGAAGAGAGACCACCTCTCGTAATAAGGAAACATTTGGGGTGGTCTTATAAGAGGGGAACCACTGTATATATATATATATATATACACCCATAAAACCACGGATAATTGAGTTTGGAATTTTGGAAAAATGGTTTGGAAAGTACTTGAAAAAGTATGGAATTTTGGCTTTGCTATGCTGTATGAACCCTGTCTAACACAAGGAGAACAGAATAAGTTACTGCCTGTACATGTATTGAGAGCTAGTCCTGTTGCTGAAGGAAAAGTTAAGCATACTCCCACCCACCCACCCCCACCCCAATTAAAATTAAAGTGCCAATGGATGCAAATTGCATTTACTGCTGATGGTTGTGACATTTACAGTACTGTTGATGGTGCTTTCCACAATTTGCATGTAGATGTTTTGCTCATCAGACAGTTGCAGTGATTTTTAAAATTTAACTGCAGTGTCTATCCTTGTTAAGTACTCATTAGTGACAAGCTATGATTACCACAATGGATGGAAATCCAAACCAGTGCCTTTATAGTCTTATTGCCACATTAATAGATGATTTAAAACTTGAAAAGGTGAATAGAGCTTAAATACATACTTGCATGTGAAGATTTAGGTATAATTATCATGATTATCAGAGGACATTAATTTTTGAAGTGCCTAAATAGATGATGGCACAGTAGAGCTGTTTGTTAGATGACAAAGCAATATCTGGAAAGAAACTTCTTTCCGTCATTGGCATTTGACCCAAAACCCATATTACCTGTTTACCGTTTGTTGATCAAACTGCCTATAAAGTCACCTAATTTGATCAAATGTTATCTGCTTGAAGAGTTCACATAAACTGGTCCTCAGTAGAAAATATGTATTTTTTGTATGAAAATTGTATGTGGGGACTATTAGAATAGTATGGTACCCTTTCTTAATCTTGTGATGTGTTGAAAGGAGTGCTGTATTGGTGCATCTTAATTGGTACCCCAATCCTGATCCAGCTGTGTACATTTTGGATGGCTTTTGTAATCCTGGGAGTAATGAAAACAGGGCCTTTCCCGTGGCACATACCCAGTACAATCCTACATGGAAGTACACCCCCCCCCCTCCGAGGGGTAGACAGCTTTCATTGTCATAGGTTTGGTGCTTAACACCCAACCAGCAATGAGGAAAGCTGTGCTCAGATTCTGACCCGCAAAGGGTTAAGTTTGCACAGTGAATCTTCCTGAGACTGGTCAAGAACCTGTCAGTGTAGTCATAACAATTTTTGCAAAGATGTTGCTGATATATGACAACTGCATACAAGTATATGATGTAACCTTATTTCAGACATTGTTGTTAATCTGTGTATGTGTGCGTGTGTGCGCTCCTTGTCCAACAATGCAGGTAAAGGTCAAATTAGTTTTACATTTGAAGAAATAAACAACTGTTGTAACATGATGTCCTTATCAAAGAGACTCAAATTTTTGACGATATGAAAATTGAACCAGACCCAAATCATGCAAATTTTATACTTGGTGTAATTGGAACTAGTGCATTGACTTAGTACCAATTTTGTACTCAGTATGCACCTCAGGTACAAGCAGATACACGGGTACCAGATTTTCTATAAATTTCTTAATTGTCAGCTGACCTGACTTGGCTTTTTCCATGTGAAATTGTTTGACAAGCTCTTGCAAAATGATGTGAAAAACTATACCAGTATCAATCCCAGCTGTGTGAAATATCGAAAAAGAGGAATGTCGTTTTTACATGTTCCTGTACCCTGGTACACGATTCTCGGGAGCTTTCCAGCAGGTACCTGGGTGCCCAGTCAATGCTCCAATTGGAACATTGTATGTTTTTCTAAATAGTTTAACTTTGTCAATATGGTACAGTAGAGTCTCCTATTAAGACCACCACCATAAAGAGACCATTTCTATAATAAGACCACCAATTCACAGTCCAATTTTTATTAATGACTTAAGCTGTATCCCCTCTTCTGACCACATTTTGGGTCCCTCTGATGGCTCTTATAGGCAGATTCCACTGCATTTGTTATTTTTCCTTCGGTATTTATTTTGTCATGTAGGAGTTCCAACTTAATGTAATCAATGCTAGTTTTATACAACTGCCTTTCATTTTATCAGGTAGGAACCATGAGGTCAAAGTCTTTTCTGTTAGTTGTATGGAAAAGTGGAAACTAGGCAATCTAGATAGATGTTGGCCACACACAGGAATTATTTTTATGACAAGTGAACATCAAGTTTGACCTAAGTACTCATTTTGTCCCCAGAAGTAAATTGCTATGCTGCCAAACTGGTAGACAGTTTTGTGCCAAAAAGTGGCAAACCTCACCTTGATCCTAAGGGACACAAGGAAAGTGAATTATAATGATATTGCACCCTGTATTTGGTGACAGTGTGTAAGGTACTGAGCCTGGCATTATCACAGTGTTATTTACAATGAAAAGTAGATGCCTAATTTACACATGTTCCTAACTCGTGAAAATGATATATAGTTATCCCATGCATGTGCACAGATAAGCAAGGTATCAAATCTACAATGTTTACAAACTCTTCTATGTGTTGTTTGTCACTCTTTTCATCAAGTTATTTATATGTTTTAAGCTTATTTAAGATTATTATGAAATTAAAAACATGTCTGCATTGTCAACAAATGGGTTTTGTTGTTCAGATGGAGTGTCCAGTCAATTTAAAGAGGGTCATAAAACACACACTTGAGACAGAGCTACAGCTGTTCTGAGCCACAGAGAGATGGTAGTAGTGAGTAAGGCAGGATAGGGTAGCGCACGAGGGGGGGAATGAGAGAGAGAGGTAATGAGAGAGGGGCGCAGGGAGTTTCAGAGGGGAGGACAGGTTCCAGGGTCCAAGACGGGCAGTGGTGATAGGCAGTAAGCATAGTGAGGAACATGGATAGGGTCCTCTGTAGGGAAGACAGGGAATATTGAGTTAGGGTGTGCCTACCAGCAGCCAAGGTTGGGGACATTGAGGAGATGCTGGCAGAAGCAGTGAAGAGTAGTGGGTAGCATCCAATAGTCATTGTGCAGGTGGGGACCAATGATCTTGTGAAAAGGGAACAGTGAAGGAAGAGAACAAGAACCAAATTTGGCAGGTGCGGGAAGCCAATAGTGATGTTAGCACACAAGGGCAACCAGGAGAATGGTTGTCCTCATATTCTAGTAGTTACAGACTTAAAGAAACTGACCACAAAGGTCATGGTCTACCAAAAATACTGATTATGGTTAGAAGGGTGATCAAAACAAGGCACCCAACTTGCTGCTTTTTTGTTTCAAACACCTGCTGCCCTGACACTTATAATCCATAAACCAAAAGATTCTTCCTAATCCAATCCCTTGATCCTTGCGTTATAATTGAGTTGTCGATGTATTTTAGGCCACTTGATTCCAAATGAGCAAACTTTTGATGAACAGAAGTGACCCTGTCTTACAGACTTGAATTTTTCCTTTGCTCTGATTGGTTTCACTGTGACCCTTGGGTGCAGCCATCTTAGATTCACAGAATTGCTGACGACCAATCAAAGTGGAGCATGTTTGGAGCACCTTCAAGTGATGCCTCCGGCTAATTCCGACAGCTTTCAGAAGTGCAACCCGCCATGCCTGCTGGGGCCAAAGGCCCCACACCATCTAGCCCTACGCATGGGCTCCCAAACCCAGACCAAGATGAGTCGTGTTCATGGTGAGTTGTGCCTGAAATGACATCAATGTCTGACCTGACATGACGTTCTCCCATTTGGTCTACCAAATAAGGTGCTGTCAGTCCTCCAGGAGTACCGTCACCTGATCTTAGTAGGCCTGGTCCTTCAACCAGCTGTCCCATAGAGCTTACTGCAAGGAAAGACAGTGAAGTGACTGAGGGTGACCTGAGAGTGCATGAAGGTCATGTAGCCTAATGGGGTTTGCCATTGCCAGGCCGATCGAACTTTCAGTCAGAGATGACTTGAGGAATCAGCTGCAGTTTCTCCCACCTGTTTTCCAAAGGACAACAGATGAAGGCAACCAGAGTGAACTGAATGCAGAGATGGACAAAAATCTGCTCTGGTGTAAGGCTGGACTTTGGGATCAGGCCTAGTGTTTGCAAAACTCCAGAATGGTCTCTGTGTGTGTCCTACTGAATCTAGGCGCTGTAGTGCCCGTATCAGCCAGCCGTTCAGACACATGAATGCACGCTGGGTTCTGGTAGGGGTGTGGAGCTACCACATGCATTAACCGGGTGAACACCAAAGATGCCGTGGCAAGGCTGAATGGAAGTGCCCTCAACTGGTAGACTTGGCCCAAAAATGCAAAACACAGATACTTCTGTGAAGTTTCCATGATGGGCACATGGAAAAACACATCCTTGAAGTCAAAAGACGTCATCCATTCCTGGAACTGCAGGGCCCCCACCACTGACTATGGAATTTCCATCCTGAAGAAAGGAATCTCTAAGTATTGTTCAACGATGACTGGGCAAGCAGGCATCCTCCACCCCCGGTTGCCTGGGCCTGTCGTCAGACAAATCTGATAGCAACAACTCCTCCTCCAACATGTGTCAAATGTCCAAAGACTCATCACCAGACATTGGAGTCAGAGAGCTCAAAGCTCCCTTCAATACCTGTTCATCTGAGGCAGATGGGGAGGTTGCTTGTGACAGAAGTGGGTCCGTCACAATGCCTTGCAATGGGGGAGCCGGGGGTACTGTAGATGTAGTCATCACCACCTCTTCAGCTCCCATCTGCTCTTGTCACAAAAGGCATCAGAGCCAGACTTCCGCCAGGCTCGGTCCGGGAGCCATGACAGCCACCAACCTGGGGGTTGGCTGGCTGGAGGGCATCTGCTACAGTTGCAAGGAGGCAGGCGGAGTGACAGCTGGCTCAGAATGGATGAAGCGAGCTGCTCATCTGTAACAACTGACTCCAGCATGGCATGAGTACCGGCAAAGGCTGACGAAAACAGGGGCTCTGTCATCAACTGCTGCTCCTTGCAGGGCTGATGTTCAGCTTGCCACTCAAAGGAGAGAGGCAGAATGCTGGCTCAAATGAAGGGTACAGTGGAATCACCAGCTGTTCAGTCCAAGTCAGGCCAAAATGAGGAGAAACCAGCACTGCTGACACATTGCCGGAGGATCCAGTGTCAGCACTTGGGTTGCAGTAGGGGCCACAACCACAGCAACCAAAGGCTGGCTACAAGTGGGCACCAACACAGACTTGGGTACCTTTTCCAGTGCTCCAAGATACCCAGACATTCAACCTGAGCTCTTGTATCCAGGAGCTTGGGGAGTCGGCCAAGGTTTCAGTGCTCTGCAGATGCCAAGATGCCTGACCCAAGGTTTCATACCCAGGAGCTTGGGGAATCAGCTGGGGTTCCAGCATGCTCAATTGGTGATCCGCAGATCTCCATCATGGCTCACTGGTTTAGCTGCCATCATTTTGGAGTTCTTGGACCGAGGGGTCCAGGCCTGAAGATCCAGGAGGCGCTTTGCTTGCCTCTGGTTGGGGATACAAAGTGGTGAGCTTAGCAGGAGGAAACAGTTGGAGGACCAAATCCATTTGCATTTGTTGGTTCCTAGCCATCATCTCCATGGCTGCCGAGAGTCTCAGATCAGTGGCCAAGGAGCCTCTGGTCATCAGCTTAGGTAGCCCCAAGTGCTTGGGATCCCCATGTGGTGATCTCTTGCTACCCAACTTGCGACCATGCCGCCCTTTCTCCATATACCCCCAGGGGTTTCAGGTGAAAAAGAAGCAGCCATCTGAGTCTGGGGGCAGGCCACGTGTGTGCTTCTGCTTCTCAAGTGGCATCACTGGGGAAGAAGACACGGTGGAGTCAGATTCAATGGCCCTGTGTTTAGCAGCACCCTTACACCCAGACTTCTTGCTCTTCCTCGGGAACTGTGTTCAGAGTAGTCACTTGTCATCTCCCCACCTACCACAAAACCAGCATGCATTCTCTCCAGAAGACATGTGGCAAAGTTGTAGGCCACAAGTAAAACAATATTCCTGGTCATCCCAGCTAGGCTTAGAAAACAAATTCTGCAGTAGAGGTAGTGTACACAGCACTGATCTGCACAGCACTACAGCAGTATCTCCAGAAGAAAGTCACAGAGCTCCCAACTCTGTAGAGCATGCCTGAAATGACACCCAAGGAGGAAGGAAGAATAGGGGAGCATGCACACAGGAAGTCACCCCATCCCCCGCTCCACAGGAACCTAGCAGAGGTGCCACCGGAACCATCGGGTCTTCAGAACAAGTGAGTGAGTATACCCAACTCAATTGGGCCAGGTGATGTGGCCAGACACAGAGGTCTTGGCAATGATGGTCGAGAGCTAACGTTACGTAATCAATACTACTTTTCAAACACTTTACCTGTGCAGGTTTAACGAGACATATAGGACGACAGTTAGTGCAAAGATTTTCCTTGGCATTTTTGTACAATGGAATCGTGTGCTTTGTCCCAAATAAACGGAAACTGGTTTTGATTTAGTGAGATATTAAACGATATTGTCTGGTGTTTATGAATTACTGATGCAGCTTCTTTTAAAAGCTTGAATAGACCTAATACCCTCTGGGCCAGAAACATTAGAAATATCGAGGTATTTGAGAACATCAAGTACATCTTGTCCACATACATGCAAATCTCCAATCGTTCTATTTGGATGATCAGGGAATGAAGGGTTCTGAAGGAAGGATATATCAATGTTCATACAACTTACGAAAAAAAATTGAATATGCCAGCTTTAGTGCTTGTTTTTCATGAAGTGGGAATGGTATAGTCTGACGATGGTTCTGATTTAGGAAATCCTTTACAGTCCTCCACCATAATTTATGTTTCTTTTTATAATTTTTAAAGGATTGTTTATTTCTTTATCATAATCTTCCTCAGTCAGTCGTAAATGTTCCTGATATTGATTTCAAGTGGCCCACACAGCATTATGAGTAGGAAAGAACATAGGTACCCTTCTTAGTTTTGAAATATAAACGAACCATCGTTTCTTTTTTCTTGGCGAACTACTGATGTGTACCAAGGTAAATCATCTGGGCGAATTTAATTATTAGGGATACACTATTTAGCTGTTGGTAAGAAAATGTCAGTCCAGGCAGTGCGACACTGGTTATCATCAATCGATAAAAGTAAATTTCCCCCTGTGATTTGGATAAGTTTGGTCAGAAATAAATCAAAGGCAGTTTTGTAGTAATCCCAAGTTAAGCCTTTGTAAGTAGGCTCCTTTTTACATTTGAAAAGTATATTTGCAGACACTGTATTAGCTATGGGAGGCAAGACCCGTGGTCCCTGGACATAAGCAGTCATGTTTGAGATAAATTGATCTAAACAACTTGAAGTATTATTTGTAATACGGGTAGACTCTTGGATATGGGGGACCAGAGGATATGTTGTGCAAAATTATTCAAACTTTCCCGCTAAGGGGGGGGGGTAAAATTTGGCATTTAAATAACCTACTAATATAATATTTTGAATATGGTTTATCAAGACTGCTTTGTGAATTGTCCCAAAATAATACAGAGGAATCAGGTGACCTGTAAACAGCATCAAGAAGTCCTTTATTATTTAGAAGAATTGCGGACCATACTAATTCTAAGTCATCCTTTTTTCTACGTCATGACTTGATGAGAAACACCTCCACCTGATCCTGTTGGTCAATCCTTATAGGCACTATGGCGTGAAAACCAGGTAAGTTAAAATCTAAATCCTGATCTTCAGGAGATTCAAAAAGGGTTATAATGTCGTGGTGGGAGGGGGGCAATATCATCTCTTAAGTACCTAAGCTCCATGGTCATGGGACAGATACAAACGTGTATGTGACAGAGAGTCGTGTCGCAAAAAACAAGGGTGGTCCACTGATTACGTGAATATTAATGGCTAACAATAATAGAAGAGGAATAATAAAGACAAGATAAATTTATAAATGAGACTAACACAATCTGATATCATGAAAATCATCGTTTGATCAAAAATTAATATGTACGTCCCCGGCAATAATATTAAACATGGGGCAATATATACATATATATATATATATATTGAGTACTCTCTGCCCATGAAAATAACAGAAAATATTGTTAAGGACACTGGCAAGCGATACGTAGAATAATAACTAAACCAGGTGGACCTCGAAGTGAAAAGAAAACTGACTGTATTTGAAGTCTGGGATAGCAGTGCAACAGTAGTACAGACCCACGTGAGTTATGGAACCGATTGTTCGCGACCTAAAAGCTCTACTTGGTATACAATGTACCCGGGGTATATAAACCATAATAGATATAATACGTATATCACAAGACGTTAAGCAAGCATGAAACGTTGTCACTAAATATACATACATTGTCAACTTGCAATATAACATTCACATGTACAGCATTTGTAACGATAGTGGACCCGATGTACTGAATAGTTACAAAATGAACTTTAGGAATAATGCTATAATGCAGAGCCCTGTACGTTATGCCAAAACAGCACCCACATAAAATATCGTGAAATACAAATAATAGCTTAGGAACATGTAATAAAACACAAACGAATGAGCTGTCAGGAGAAGAGATTGTATAGTGAGTAGAAACCCTACAGTAACTATAAATAATAGTTTCAAGAAGACATAGAGACCAGGGTTAACTGTGCCATAACATGGTAATTTGTGACTCCAGAAGCTTAGCAAAGCACTCGGTGTCCCCTTGAAATCAGAATCAGGCCACACAATAAGTTTATGCAATAGAAAGCTGACAATGAAATTAGAAGTGACCACATAATGTCATTGTATATGAGAAGTCTTAACATGAAGATCGTAAACATGCCAATGTGCGTTTTTGTAAAAAAAAAGTACATGTATATTGATGGACAGAAAAAGTGTGTGTTAGAACAATGCAACATATTGTAGCATATATATGCCGCGAGATACAGAACACATATGTCCAGACCATAACAATACCAGCAAACATTTTACAGCGTCAGTACAGAAGCTAAATTTGTTGCGAATAACTACAAACATACACATATGGATAACAGTCAAGACAGATTTCAAAGCCCCTACGGAGAATGACACGACAAAAATATATACAAAACAAGCGACAAAATACTTTTGGCTTGTGCATGCACGCCATTGAGTGCATTGCCTTTGATTCTTGACATACGCATGTCATTACATATTTTATTGACCCGTAATAATATATATAAAGTCTGTCACCCAGTGCAGTATGGCTAGTCTGCTCAATATATCTTACGCTTTTTTCTTTAATCAACGTTGTTTACTGTTCATAAAACCACATATCTCCGAATAACATACCGTTCCTCCAATAGGGAACAGCAAATTTATATGCCCTTTTTAACATACCTTTCTGGGGAGAGTAGATGTTCTTGATTCAAAGAAACATCCATGTACTTGCATTGATCGTTTACTTAAACATGATTTATCTGACTTTAGTGATTACAACAACATTCTATAATGTGAGTAAATGCTCTTTTGGCTTTGCTACATAACTGTCCTTATGGCTCCCGGACAACATTCGGAGTCTCCATGCTCTGAAAACATAACCTTGTAAAGTTTACCATAAACCGTTTAAAGATGGCTATTACATCTACTTGTCTGTTATGTTTTAAACATTTTCATTCCCGAACGAGGAAACAGGGTAGCCCCTATTAAAAAAAAAAAAAAACTTGCAGAAGAGACAAACACAGGCCAAGACATGACGACACGCATATGGGAGGAGCGTACGGTGGTACGTACCCCAATGACGAACATACAGGAGAGTAGACAAGACAGATAGCGGGCTTGTAATTGCCTGAATACGACATAAGATTATAAACCATGAGATAATATGGATCAAGAAAAAATGCTTGGTTCTAATCAAACAATCTAATGACTCTCTCGCGTGTGACAGCACTTGCACGAAATTGCTTTGTACGTAAAAAATATTTTGAACAGCAAGGAAAATGGCTTAATTGTATGACAGGCAGCAGGTTAAGCTACCGTGAAGAAGCTGTAGGATAAAAGGGACAGTCGTAGTAAAAAAAACGTATGCAGCGTATTTCGGCAAGTAGTATATCGAGGAAAAAGTAGTGCCATGGATCCTTGATTCCTTGGTGACAATTGCATAAAGGAGAATAGTTCCCGCGTATTTTTTTATAAACGTTCATTCAGATGACTCTTGTCCATCATTAATGTGGTATTTTCAATTGCAAAGAACCTGTCCCCAACATGATACAAAGAGTTGTCCTGAACTGGAAGTGGGATACCAGGCTTTATCTTTAACAGGAATAGAGACTAAGGTGTAATTTTACGGATGTCGAGAAATGGAGATTTCTGCTATCTATTTGAAAAAAGAAAACTGGACCGGTCAAATAAATGAGTTCGAGCTCTAAAATATGGAGTATCGAACTTCCGACATGTGTTATAACTGAAACAAGTGTCTGTATCTGGTGTATAAAGAAGCACATGGTGTACGAGAAACACATTTTGTAAATAACCTTATATATTATGAACATTTTAATACATTTGTAATAAAATTTAGCAATTTCACGACGTTTTGCCAAAGTGACCTAGCCTTATAATTTAGCTATGGGAGTTGCTTTCATTGCCTGAGTCACTCCCCGGGCAGCAGCCACCTGGAGGCTTTCCAACTGGTTAATTTGTATTTGACCGCAGCCACCCTACACCACACTAGCATATTCTAACAATGGTCTTATAAATGATATATAAATTACCAACGTTTCCCGATCTGGCGTAAACTGTGGTGATTTTAGAATATTGAGTTGCCGAGATGTTCTGATATTTAAATTATTTTTGTGTTCTGTCCATTTTAAATCAGATTTAATTGTCAAGCCTGAAGGTTTATGACTATTGATACTGTCCAACGAATGCCCTTGGAAAACCAGTGGTGGATGGACAGGAGGTTGTTGTTGTTGTTTACGGGAAATAACCAGGAGATATGCATCTCAAATTCCCGTCCCAACTGCATGCCTGATGGCCTAGTCTCGCTTGGTGAGATATGGCAAGATACGGGTCAGTACCTGTGGGGACAAGTGGGATATAAATACAGACTACTTATTAAAGACATTTGGAAATTTTTCTTATATATAGCCCAGGAAGTACTAGAAGAATACCAGTTTGGCATTTGTGAACTTAAATTTCTCAAAAAATGCTAATTTTGCGAGAAATGAGCGTATATACTCTGTCTGTGACAGTGATGCGACCCACACGATCCCCGTGATCGCTAGGCGTCAAACCCGTGCTTTGTGGCGGGAAATTAATATGCATACTGCGTATTAGACTGCATTGAATTTTGATACTCAAAATATTCTGCGTAGATGTGCCATTCCAACTTCACATCCTAGGTTTGTCCAGAGCTGAGCACTCGATGCCACTACAAAGCTAGAATCTCTGAATAGTGTGTGGTCCTATCAATGATTGAAATGATGCAAGTTAGGAGACTTGTTCATATCAGTGATAGACCAGGCAGGCCATTATCTGTTATCAGCAGTCAATTACATGTATATGTACAGCACTGGGACTTTTTGTTTACACGATCAGGCGTATACTTTTATGCCACCATGTGGTGACCATTATACCAACAGTCCATGCTGTAGTGTCAACAGTGACCGATAAAGGAATCACCGTTGCAATAAAAAGTGTACAATGCTAGAATTAGCTGGATTTTCTCACCACATGACCAAACATTGTGTATTTGCTGACACTTGCCATTCTGTTTTATCATAAATTCTTTGTTTCTGACTGGCATTTCCTTCTTACCTCCATATATTTTTCATGCCAAGAGTTTAATTTTGCTACAATCTTTCTTTTCCGAAAATTCATGGGTTTTGTTTTTGTTTTTTTTTTTTTATGTTTTTTTTCTTTTTTTTTTGTTTGTTTGTTTTGTTTTTTTTGGGGGGGGGTTTGGGGGGTTTGTCTTTTCTTTTTTTTTTTTTTTTTTGTCATGTACTGCTTCCAATTTCAATTTCAATGTGCAAGGCAACAGCGTTTATTTTGTAGGCAGACAGACAGTTTTGCTTTTTAAGAACTATACAAGATGCATGCCAGCTTATGATATGTAGGCCTAGTATTAGAACTGAATATGCGGTGCGACAGAAAGCAATAAGTTTGTACCCTTATTTGTATGCTGGTGATTTGACTGGCAGTTTAAAAAGAGTACAGGAATTTAAGTGGAGAATACAACGATTGGACGGAATAATTGTGCAAGTTTGATAAAATCCTGGGGCCGTATACACAAAGAGTTTAATATGATTCTGAATTTAATCCTTAAATGAAGGTCAATGTGCCTTTGGGCCTTGGACAGCTGAATCGTTGCCCCTATGTTTGATCTAAACTTGCAGCATCAATTACTCCATGTTATCCGCTGTAGCATGAACTTTGGAACTAAAGTTTCCATTTGATTAAACCAATCTTGATTTAATCCAGATTATAATACTGGATCAAAAGATTAAATACTGGATCAAACTAAGATTGAACCTGTAAACCCTTAAGTTCATATTGTAGCCAAGAGCATATATTGGCTAATCCTCATACTTTGGGTAAAAGTAACGTTTCACTTTGGGTAAAAAGTAATGTGTTACTTTTGCTAAAAGCAACACGTTACTTTGGGTTAACGTAACGTGTAACTTGGGGTAAAAAGTGACTTGTTACTTTTGGTCAAAGTAACACGTTACTTCGGGTAAAGTAACTTGTTACTTTTGATCAAAGCAACGCGTTACCTTGGCTACTGTTCCGGCAAGACAATGCATTGCCACATACTGCACGAGTTAGCATGCAGTATCTCAGCACAGGATCCAAATGTTGGCACGGCCACCCCGATCTCCTGACCTGCGCTCCTCCCCCCCCCCCCCCCCCCCCCCCCGAACATTTATGGGATGTGCTTGGCCGTCAAGTCAGGGGCGAGTACGACGAATCTGCGGCCACCTTTTATCAACTGGCACTGCTGCTCCAAGGCCCGTGGATCCACAGGCGCTCGTAAGAGCATTCGTGCAAATAGGCCTATACGCGGGGGGGGGGGGGGGAGGGCAGGTAGGCTGGCAGAGAGGGTGAACCTGGAACATCTGTACATGCAATGGCCCACATAGGGCCTTATCTGCAATTAAGTATTGTGTATTCATCTGTGCAGTCAATCATTCATGCTAATAAGATTGGGGAGCTTGGGCCTAAAACCACTAGGCCTACGTCGTCAGACGGAGCTCCTACAGAGACGTAGGCCTACTGCCTGTAGGCCCACCATCTCCCATCTTATTAATACAAATGATTGACTGCACAGATGAATACACAATACTTTATTGCAGTTAAGGCGCTATGACGTGGGTCATTGCACGTACAGATGTTCCAGGTTCACCCTCTCTGCCAGCCTGCCCCCTGCTCCTCCACCCTCCCCCCTCCCCCGCGTATATTTGCACGAATGCTCGACTGACTGAACGTTACGAGCGCCTGTGCGTGCAACCCAATAAGTAAGGTCAAGATCAACTGGTTCATGTGGGTTCTCATTAGAGGGCTCTGTAGGCAGGCGGGCTTGGTATGTTCGGGTGGCGGACAACCACTCCATGTGCGGAATTCATGACAAGCAGCTGCAGAGCGTTGGACAATACGCCAGCCACTACTCAACAAGGTTCTTTTAAACTAGACCATCATGCAGAGAAACTTACAAAAGTAAACGAGCTTCTTTCTCTGTGTCGGTCATGTCGATAGCTTCCTCAGCACACCCGGGGCCGGGGGGGGGGGGGGGTGTGGGCACATACTCAACATCAGGGTTGTTCTGTGCCTCGGACCTTTTTTTATACAATACCCTATCCTAATCCTAAACCAGATGTAAAAAGGTACCCTTTCTTAATCCTGTAATGTGTTGAAAGGAGTGCTGCATTAGTGCATTCTGGAGACCAACATTCCAATTTTAAACAAGTTTTAGCATATTCTTGCCCCCTCCCCCGCCCCGAACTTAATTACTAATTATATCCTATATCTCCAGTTCACTCAAATAATTGTTACCCCTATCCTAATCCAGCTGTGTACCTTTTTTTTGGGGGGGGGGGGGCTTTTCTAATCCTGGGAGTAATGAAACAGGGCCTTTCCCGCGGCACATACCCAGTACAATCCTATATAGGAGTACCCACCCACCCCGGACCCGGGACGCCAAGAAAAGTTGTGGAGCAGAACGGAATGAATCCCATGTGGCTGCTGTCACACTTTCATTCAAAATGGAAAGTATGACAATAAGGAAGAAAGGACAAGTAGACAGCATTTATTTACCAGTGCTGAGAATTACTTTGAAGCGAAAAGTGGCCATAGATGCATCTTTTGGGAGAATGCTTGGCACAGATACACACAAGTACAAATGTGATTTAAAAAATCTTGAAGGAAAACAACTTTTATCTTTGAAAATTATGAACAAGTCGAATAGGCACACAACACACAAGCGTCATATTTTTAACAGATGGTATAAAAAAAACGTGTTCATTATTTTATTATTTAGTGAAAGAAATTTTATGTTTAAAAATTATCAACAAGTTGAAGCAGCGCACAAATGTCAGAGCTTTGCCACTTCAATACACATGTTTGTTATCATATAACAAGATGAAACTAAGGAAATTTGTTTTTGCAAATAGTAAAAATAAATTCACCGACGACCCAGGTTAGCCTGCATGACTTTTCCCAGGATAGTTTGATACAGTGTTTACACCATCTGACATCCGCTAATTACCATACAGCGGATAACAGTTTTTGTCAACATATTGTGACCTAGTATCTGTCCTTTAATGCTCATCGTGATGTTTCCATGGATTCCGTTCGAGGATCTTTGATTTGGGTTCATACCCATATCATTGTAGCATTACTTTGGGTTGTGTTCATTCCCAGTTATGTCTGTGTGCTAACACACACATTGTTTGTTCCTTTCACCCAATTTTGTCCGGAGTTTTCCCTGGACACCATATTACCGAGAAATACATGTACTATATTTTGCACAGTTCTTGGCACAACTGTAAAATTAAGCACCGGTTTTGGAATAGGCAACATGTTGAAAACTATGCAAATTAACAACATTTGATATTTGAAACGTTGATATCTTTAAAATTGTTAAAGGTAGAGGTACCATTTTGACTTTATTTCATAGGTGGTACCATTCTAACTTAGATTATGCTATAGGCATATCCAATAGACCACCAACAAAAGTTGTAGAATTTTAATTTTTTGCTAATTATGGACACTTGAATAAGTTAGATGAGATATAGGTGTCCGTCATTCCTTAAATTCTCAGATTTGTGCTACATTAGCATCCAATTAAGCTGCTTTGAAGCTAATCTTCTTCTCTAGATTCAATAATATTTGTCTGTCTGTTGATTGTATCTAGCGACTGGACACGTGTCTTCTTTCAATCAATTTTCAACATAAATAAAAATTTCATTTTACTAAAATGCGCCTCTTGCTTGCAGTTGTTAAGAGCACCATGAAGAGCAATATTGCGTAGGGCCTACGTACTTTTCAGGTTTTCCGTGATTTCATTACGAGGCAATTTCAACCCAGTTTCATTGCATTGTGCACTACAATTATGAAACGTGTGTGGTCAAATCACCCAAACATTTTACAGGAGATATATCAAATGATCCTGCAGTTGACCCTGCCTCTTCTGTGCCTTTTTGCTGGTAGACAATATCCGCACAGAAGGGATGTGTTGATTTTATCTTTTAATATTCATGTTCTGATATTATGCGAAAAAAAATATTTGGAAATTTGTGGTAATGCCTGTGCAAACTAGCCTCCCAAAGACCATGTGGGCGCCGAAAAAAATATATAAATATACCATCTCCTTGCCTGCGTAGACAGACTAGGTCATGGCGCAAGGTATTGGGGGGGGGGGGGAAGCATCGCAGGCAAATCATCTCCACGAAGACGACGCGACCATTTGATTCCGTAAGACAGTGATAGTTCCATGTTTCTCTTTACGGTGTGGAGAAAACGTGGAACTGAGGGGGTGGAATGAATGCTGGCTGCCAGTCTAAATTATATGAAATACACTCACGTCACTCATACCAACAATTATCATCACTACCATTCCTGTCCATTGGGCGGTAATTACCGGATCTAATTGAGCCATATGTTTGGAGTAAACGACTTTTCCTTCTTGTGCAAACTTTATTCCTATCTGTTAGTCCAAATGTCACATAGGTCAAAGGATGTTTTCTCTCCCTACAACACTAAGTAATCCTAGTTGCGTCAAAACTAATATACATGTAATTCTGCACTCTCCTTTTGAATGACGTATTTTGCAGATTTAAGAGTATGTTAAGCACTACGAAGCACCACAACTCGTCGAAACCAATCTCGTCGAAGTCACAGCCCGTCTACGCAACAATTAGTCGAATTCCATCTGGTCGATTAGACAATTGGTCGCTGTGACAGTCTGTCCTGATCCCGCGGCCGTCGAGGTATCTTTTTTTTCCCCTGGGGGGGGGGGGGTCACTTTACATATCGCATGTACCATTTAAAAAAAATGCACATTTTTGTCTCTTTCTGTTCTTTTAGTTTAGTTTATATTTTTGTTTAGTTTCGTTATTTCAATCCGCTTTATTTGGTCACATAGGTCGAAAAAGCCATGGTGCAATTGCAAGAGGGACTTTCGACGAGTATAATGTTTTTGATCAATTGTTATATCGACCATTGATTCATTCGAGGAGATGACATTCATCAACCTGTTACATCGACTAATTGGTACAGCGACCAGCTCATGTTTCGACCCGATGGTATTCGACCAGTCGTTATAGATCCCAGCACTATGCAAACGCACAGAAATAGGGTCACAGAGAATGATTATACGTTTTGAGTACATTGAAAGTACAGTCAAATCTTTACCAGAGAATGATTATTAACTTTGTGTACATTAAACATAGAGTTCAATTTTTACCAGAGAATGTTAACACACTTGGTAAAAGACTTATCTTTACCAGAAACTGATTATAAACTTGAAAATGATAACACGTTTTGTATACGTTAAAAGTAGATCTAGAGTCAAATCCAGAGTCTAGAGCTATAAGAGGGCCCGTCGTCCATAAGGTACATTTTTGACTTCTCTCAAACCATCTGCTTGCGTAGGTTTCTGTCGAGTTTCTTCAACACGTCAACATCCAGTGATAGATCGTTTTGTTTTTGTTTTGTTTTTTCCATTTTTTACACTCTTTCCAAAATCGCTTGACATATATATTGCTTTGAGATTTACACAAGTACACATCTGGACAGGCGGCTCTGTGATTTTTTTTTTTTTTATTATTATTTTGATTTAATGAACTTTTGTGTGTTTTGTAATTTTTTCACCCCTTCTCCCAAACTACCAGCTGGATTTTCTTCAAACGAGCCTGACTCGACCTCCGCAAGGTTGGTTTATTTTTTTTACCCGTTGGAGGAAAAATGAAAAAAAAACTCTGAAATCGCTTGGTCAACTGCTTTGAAATTCTCTTTGAACACTTCTCTGTACACTTAGATCTTAATTTGTTCATTTTTATCGTTTGTTTGTTCGTTTTTGTTTTTTTTTTTTTTTTTTTTTTGTGTTTTTGTTTTGTTTGTTTGTTTTTTCTTTTGTTTTTTGTTTTTTTTTGTTTTTGTTTTTTTTTTACTTCTTCTCCCAAGCAACAAGATGGATTCTCTTCAAATTAGGCAGGAATCTTTCTAAATCTCCTATGAAACTGCTTGGTAAAATGTTCTTAAATTCCACCAAACCACTCCTGGATGCCCTTTCTTTGGACCTTAATTTGTTCAACAGGGCGATGCTGCCATATTTTTCATGAATTTTTGTATGTTATTGTTATCAAGAAGAGTACAGTAGAATAGTATTCTACCCTCCTTGTTGCTATGTTTGACTTTTTCTTCCAAACCACAGCTCAATTCTTTTCGAATTTGGTGAAATGTAATGTAGCTTGCTCATTCTCCACCCAACAAGTACATTTAGTGCGCTTCATATATCGTTTTCGATTTTCAACAAATTTTCCAAATTTTGTACCGATGCTAAGAAAACATGTTAATATGGACATCAGGATCCTATATATTTTTTTAACTTTACGCGTTATATGCAGTTCACTAAATTGCTCAGTTCACTTTGTCAACACACCTGTTCAAACTCCACGTAAATTTGAGAAGCAGATCTTACCCTGTGTACTTTTATGAAGCAACTTACCGATGGTTTCTCGCAAATTACACCAAAACTGTCCAACCTGCTCGCATACAACGGTTGCTTAATTCTTGCAGCCTATTTCTCGCTTAAATTATTATTAATCATGTGCAGACCATCCCAAATTAAATGTAGTTGGCACAGGGCCGCGTTCCCGATGCCAAGCACCATTCACTGAAAGTCTGCGGTTAAATTTTCTACAGCAAAAAATCTCTTTTGTTTAATGCGACAAAGCAAGATTGCTTGTAGAGGGTTTCTGTTCAATACAAAGAAGTAGGCCTTGGCCAGTGCTCTGATCATGTAAAATGATTTACAGATGAATGCAACATGTACCAGACAAGTCCACAGTACCATCCGCTTTATTTGGACCTGTCCAATGCAATGCAAGAACAAGGGTGGTCTTTTTTAAGGAGGACTAACATCTATGTCCCTCATATCACTTTTTTCATTGAGTTTATCTCCTTATATGATACGTGCATGCATAGGTTCAGGCCTTGCTTTTTCGCCATCCTCGATGCAGCTTTGCTGAATTTACTTGTGTGCATTTGAATTTTTTTTCTGGATAAAAAAGTTGAAACGGATCAATTGTAAAAATATAAAGTGTGTAAGTGTTAAGATTTAAAATTGACAGATATATGTGTATCGTCCTCATCATCCTTTTGATCACTGCAGTTAAGCTTATCTAATCTGGTTCCAGTTCACTGGCCTAATCTAGTTCCAGTTCACTAACCCAATCTGGCTCCAGCTCTTACCGTCTAATTAGCTTGAGTTTGTGTTATTAGTCTTGATGATATCTGTTTCCATGCACTTCTGTATACCGGCCAAATGCAGTTGCAATAGGCCTGTGTCGGCAAACGTAATACCGTAGTAGCTATACAGCCATATCTGGAATGACATATGTATAGTATTAATACAAGACATGCACATGCAGTTTTTGTTCTGCAGGCGACCCTTTGGGACCAACGCCGGCCAGCCCACCGCACCGCGTTGTAGGGCGGCAGGGCGGCGATGTAGTGAAGAGAGTTCTTTTTTTCTTTTTCTGAAGATTGAAGTGGAATGTAGTCTAGTGTTGTACATGTGATGTGATGTGTTGTTTTGTATTATATTATATTGTATTGTATCGTATTGTGATTCATGTATATATTTATGTGTTTTGACTGACAGAAAACCATGCATGTATATGGTGCATGCAGTTAATAAAGAAATAACTCGCTTGTAACGACAGACAACCGCCCGTATCTTGCCGCACGAGACTATAGTTACCAAGACATCAAGGTATGCAGCTGTTGTGGGAAAAAATTAATTTGCATGCCTTGTATTGGTGGACTAAAACGTACACTTTCAGTTTTGTCTGCCTTGTTTGTATGTAGACTTACGTTGTATTTGAGCTGCTGTCAGAACATTATCTTGAGAGGCTATTTCTTTGCCTTTTGAAGGCAGGTCATAGTCCTTAAATAGTATTTCATGCTATGGCGTCTTTTGGTTTGAGAATGAGATCCAATCGTACCCCCCCCCCCCTCGATCTCCCTCCCCCACCCCACCCCGTTCCCGCTCTGTTGGCTTAGAGTTGGTGGGGGGGGGGGGGTTCTTCGGGGCTAATTCACTATCAAATACTCATAAGGCTTTGCTGCCGTTTTCTTGTATTCTTCCATCTTGTAATTTGGTTTATGTGGAAACTTATGCTCGCTCACAATTTTCACTCGTTGTTGTTGGTCAGGTGGGATGCTGATGAAGACAAAGTAGCCTAATATACATTCCTTCGTATGTCCACTGATTGAGGTCGTAGTAAAGGTATTGCTTAATCACAATCACGCCTGCGTTTCGATGAAGACTTTTCTTTTAGTAACTAAGTCTGCAATTCCTGTATCCTTGCCAACTTTACTCACAAGGTCGTCAAACACGCTTTTTTTTTAAGGTCATGAAAACCGTCATCGTTCAAGTTTGGTGGTATCTCTTAATTTAATTTAGGGATAGGTAGGCCTATAGTTCTCTGCATCTTGTTATGAGTGACTGGCACTGTGGATCAGACCAGATAATTGTGTGAGGCATTGATTCAGTCATGTTTCCTTCCAAACTTACCAAAGCTTTCTTGGTGAAAGCTGTTTTACCAAACCGTGTAGAACAGTGATGCCCATGATGAAAGGATGTTTAACATTGGTTCTGTGACTCTGAAAAAGTCTCCCTTAGCTAAACGGTGGTCCTTCGCTGTCATTGGGCACTTGGTCAAAACATGCAAAACATGTCTCGTGTATTATGAACACCATAGTGACAGAAACTTCCTCTGGTATAGTTTAACATTGTCAAATCTGGTAAATGTCTTGTCACAAAATTGACAAAAATAAGGCATTTTCCTCGGCTTTCCTCGTGTGATCGTAGAGGTGGGTTCGTGTGGTATAAACTTGGTGAGAGGAAGAGGGTAGCACAAAGAGGTTGTTGTAAGCCAGAACCTTTTGAAAATGGAATTTTTTTTTAACCACAACCTATGAATCACTCCTGCCATGACCTTTGACCTTCACTCGGTGACGTCATAAGGCTGCGTCAACAGCTTAACTCGGTCCTCTCTCTGGTCAGACTGCACCTTGGTAAGTGGTTGCTGAGAAGTTCGTCTTGATGTTTTTCTATGTTTTTTGTTTTTTTTGTTTTTTGTTTTTATTTATTTTTTGTCACCCTTTTATGCAATATGCAAGGGTTAAATGTGGAAGAAGAATGATGAAGTGATGACATTTAAAGTAGAGGTTCCTATCGACCAGTTGCGCACAAAAGTATCAACGGTATATGTGAATGAACAAATTTACCAACACAGAATCTTCATGAGATATGCTCGAAAGTATTTTTTCCTGAAAGCTTAAAAATTTGGAATCGCACATTTTGCATTCTTAGCGATATGCCTTGTTTTGTTTCACACAATAAAGTCTTTCAGATTCTGTTATTGATCACTCAAATTGAAAAAAAAATCTTGAAGATAAATTGAGTAAATATGTACATCTAAACATTGGGCCTCATATTTCCCATATGTCTTGGTATTTTCAAGTTGCAAATGTTAAAAACTGAAAAGATGGTGCGCTATATATCATTTACACATTCAAACTTTGACATTTTATATATTTATAATGGATCTCCTGACAAAAAATATGACAAATAACACTCTGAGGCCTAGTTTTGTGATATTCACTCAGCGATAACCTTGAGGAGACGGCTTTCAGAGCAAATGTAATTTCAAAGGGTACACTCCTGGTGTACACAGCACACACTGGTCATTGTACAAGAACAAAGACAATGGCCGTGAAAATACTGAGTCACAAATAACTCCACTTATTGACTTGCACATATTTTCATAGCAATTAAACTGTCTGGTGCCAATACTACAATGTACTTTTGAAACATAATTTGTTTAGACAATGCAAATGGGCAATTTAGTTACTGAGTCATCATATATACGTAGGAGCAAACATCAGAATATGTATATGTTTCCTCATGTATTTATTAGATGACAGAGCTCATTGTTAACATTTATGTTTCTGCGGCTGTCACTGTCATGTTTTCTTAGGTTCACCTGCACATGTTGGTAATTGTTTGATGAATGGCAGAGCTTTCTGGCCATCCTCACACGTACTGTATGTATGTATGTATGTATGTATGTATGTATGTATGTATGTATGTATGTATGTATGTATGTATGTTTGTATGTTTGTATGTATGTATGTATGTATGTATGTATGTATGTATGTATGTATGTATGTATGTATGTATGTGCGTGTGTACGTGCGCATGTAAGATCTTCACCGCATCATTTACAGCGGTAAACAATGGTATTCTGTACTTAAGGACAGCACATCTTATACTGACACACACACACACAAACAACTTGAAGGCATAGCACATATATCTGTACCCTGTATTACAGTGAAAGAAACTTACGTTTAGCACAGAGAGAGAACGCAAAATAAAGATGACAACCGTCAAAAATCACAAGAAGTTAAAAAAAAAAGTATCCTTTGTGTACAAACTTACAATTTACCTCTTATTTTCACGCTTTCTTGTATGAATTTGGCCATCTACATTTACGTTTCGGGATCATCAGAGGTCCTCAACATTTTAAATTTCTGTTCTGAATTTAAAAATTTTAAATTGATAAAAAATTCTGACATGTTTGTAAACATTTTTCCTGCTTTTGTCAATTTTTTTACATTCAATAATATAATGGTATGCATTAGCAATTTCTTTGCACATACCGCATATCTTTTCGTGTCAAGGTATTTCTGTGGTGTTTTATGTCTTCCAAACTTACTATTCAAGTTTTGGGCACTAATTCTTAATTTAGTGAAATTTTTCCTTAAATTTGTATCCTTTTGAACAATTTTTTCCGAGTTGATATTTTGATTTGAATTTTGAGTAAGTTCGTATTTTTTGTCTGGATGAGTTTGTAGTGCAAAATCATTTTGCCATTGAATCAAAGCTTTTTCTTGTGGTAAGTTTTGGATTACATTTATAGGGAATTCCCTAAATCCCCCACCATTAATCAGCCAATCATCTTCGCAACCAATGGGGATGATTTGGGTTGGTTTAATTTCTTGACACACAGCGCTTTTGTACCCATGATGCATGTTTGTGACATCCAGCAACCCATGCCATTTTAGGTCAGGTGGTCAGCAAAGCCCATTACATTACAGTGAAACATAATGTAACCTTTACATTTCGTAACCAAAAATTGGGTTAATCTAAAGACATCAGCTCTATGAATTACATTTATATACGTTAAATAATAACAATTTATTGGGATTGTAGTATGCAATTCTGTACCAATTTTTGCAGACACTTTTCGGAATTTTAGTACGTACGGGAACGCTCCTGTCTCACTTAGTACTGCAATATCATAAGTTTTTGAATTGACCCCCAAACGTATTTTATGCTATGTATGTATGTAGGCCTATGTATGTATGTATGTATGTATGTATGTATGTATGTATGTATGTATGTATGTATGTATGTAAGTATGTTCTACATTATGCAATAACTATTGCTCCGAAACAAACCGTGGGAAAAAAATATCAGTGTTTACTTCTTCAAAGTCAATTTCTCCAAATACAAATAAATGGAATCAATGGTCCGGACCTACAGGCCAAAAGAAAAATTGGTTAATATGTTGTCAGTATATTTCTTATGTCACATAACTTTTGCCTTTATACGGTGCACAGGGGACAGTAACAATGAACAATACTTTCGGTATCATTTCCACAGAGGAGAAGCTGCAAGATCCATTTTAAAAAGATGTTCATTAAACACTGACTGACAAAGACGCAACTTGGTGTGATAGATATTGCCTCACTGAAACCTTGTATGACGAAACTTTGTCAACAGTAAGCAAAGTATTTTGTAAATACGTTCTACATTTGTCGAGAGGTACACAAGTACGAATTTTCAGTGGTAGTTGATTCCGTTGGCGAATTATATAGTCGATTGGTGAAAGGAGTTGCCAAACTGAAAGGTTCTATGTTTTTACATTGTCAACGATCCGAATGATTTCGTGAATTTCGATCATTGATTGTTCCAGTTGAAACAGGGATGAGGTTTGACACGTATAAGGACGCAACCCATGACACAACTTACACAAGACTGACATATGATATCGATGTAACTCCTAACATTTACAAGACATCCATAGTAGTTTACAATCTCGTCATTTTTTCCATGTTAAAACGTACAAGACACCTATTTTGACAATTTGATATTGACTAGACTTCTGTTGCTTGTACCACTTCATTTCTGCACACAACATATGCCTGGATTGGACAAAATTATTCTCGTTGGTATACAGCAAAAATCCTAACGCAAAAACATAAAGTTCCTAAAATTCTTCAGCCTCAAAGTCATATACTACGGTATAAATGATTAAAAAAAAGGAATCGTGAGTAAGACTGAAGGCGCAGAATGAACCCTGCACTGTACAACGGTCAGAGGAGTCACAGTTATAGTGCACAACGGTCAGCTTCAAAATTAAAATGTTGTGGGAAACAGTTATTTAAACATCGTACGTCCGGGAATTCAAATATGTAGGGCCTATTTGTACTCACCAGTGTTACATACGTGCAGGCTATGGCCCGGTTTAGACTAGATTGAGGTGGACTAAGCTAGAATAGCTTAAGAATCGAAACAGCTCGTGAAACGTCACAGGTCACCCTGTCTAACTAACGAGAGAAAAATGTGGTATCCGAAACAGTATTGCCAACCGGCCAAAGTAAATCCGGGAGATTGATGAATTACTATGAACTATAGAGGGAGAATATTGATGAAATTCAGGGAGGTGGCTAAAAATTGTCAAAAATCTTGATTTTTTTTTTCAAGTTTCATCATAAAATTCCGGGAGTCTCTCGGGTTAATTGGGATAGTTGGCAACACGGTTGAAATATTTGTCTGATCCTATTGATGCTGAACATGTCCGCAAGAACTGTACAAAATACAACCACGCGAGACCAGTTCTATTTGCTTCAGCTATAGGGAGAATTATACATTACTCTGTCTTGATATATACATATATTATGATACTCCTTCTATGTCAATCCTCTGTATCCTGTCTATCAGTAAACCTGGAGCTGACAATCAGTATAGGCCTAGTTCAGAAAACTTCCTTGAAGAACAAAACTGCCCTGCGGATGCTATACGCTTTACCGTGTATGAACCTTTTTATTTGACATAAAACTTGATTACCAGAGTGTAGGCCTTGTCACTCATGCATACATTGAGACACCATACAAACCGATTACACACACAGTGAAAGTTGCAGAATAAAATAGAAAATACACATATAAGTAGACTAAGCAAGTGAGAAACAACATTTAACATTTTCAAGTAAATCGTTTTAAGGAATATATATATATATATATATATATATATATATATATATATATATATATATATATATATATATATATATATATATATATATATATGTATGTGTGTGTGTGTGTGTGTGTGTGTGTGTGTGTGTGTGTGTGTGTACTCCTTTCTCAATTCTAAGGCGGAATTTACAAAGGTAAGTATGGGCAAGCATGCCTAAAAAATTGCCACCTACGTCTCTTGAATGCATTAGATATTAGATAATATCTCGATCCGTGAGATTCAGGAAGCTGCCGTCTATAATTTTAAGCTTTCCGAAAACAAATCAACCTTTTAATTAGTGTAATAATTACAAAGTAGTAGGATATGTTTTTTTCATCTTCTACTTCAACGGTACAGCACATGGAACCCTTCCTCTCACCAACTGGTGTTTTGGTTTAGTGTATCCGATGTTACATTAATCACACTAGCAGCCTTCCCGTGGTATATCTGCCACGCCCTGTCTACCTGTTTCAATAGCAAGATGGTGAGAATTTAATCGGAATCTGGAGAAAGCTGTTTTATATCGTTGTTCTTTAATCACACTGAGGTATGGTTCTTTAAAATTTGATAGGAGCATAATTTGTCACCTTCACCTTGTTTCAGCATTTTGCTCATACATTCATCTTTAAGATTTTTTTCTAATTTTACTTGGACAAGATTTAAAATTGACTGATAATCTACAATATGTTGCTGCTTCCACACATTTGCGAAAGCCTAGCTTGCTTAAAGAAACCTCATGTTTGTATACCAATTTTGTGGATCAAGTCTGGCCAGATTAAATAAAACTGAGTTCTATAAGCTTATTGAAGGGGTGTAGTTTCAGGGAGATGCACTCTTTTGATCCAAAATTATAATTTTTTGACCTGTTGTCTTGCATACAAGGGGGGGGGGGCTGTTTCAGCATATACATTGCTTGAACCTTGTTAACTTTGTGTCTTATATACATTTTATGTTGCTTTCGTAAATTTTATATGGAACTTTTCAACATCATCAACAGGCTTGCCTCGATTCCACATTTCTGAGTCATAGTCTATTCTAGAACGGATGATATTGGACAGTCGAACATTTTGAAAGCAAGCAGTGGTCTTAATTTCCCGACAATAGGACCTGCTACTTTATAGACACTTCGGGGCTATCTGAACAAAGATCATCTGCGCATGCGTAGATAAGGTGAATCATGAGCAGCTCCCTGAGCACTGTACCATCCGTTTTATCCAGATTCAAGATTGAGACCCGTTTATTCGACAAAATTTGCATTCTTACTTACATGGGCCGTAGTGGTACAAAAAGTATAACTGTCAATACAAAATGAATAAAACAGAAATGCATGTACAATGATTTGTCTGGATTTTGCCTAAAACTGATTGTCTGATTTTGATTCAATAAAAACTTATTTATCTTTAATTTAGAGCAAAAACGTATCAGATATTTCTAAGAAATAAACAGTTCTTTTCCGATGTGTGTCAAAAATAAAAAATGAAGAATCTACCAACTTCATCAATTTTGACAAAATTAGCCATTTTGCAATTTTCGTATCACTACTCTTAAAAAAAAAAACTGATGTACTTATGAAAAATCCCTGATACGTTTTAGCTGTGACATGTATTGATATCATAGTAGCACAAATTTGACCATTTTATCTGAACTGTTTTTCAAAAAATATCGAAATATTCACAAAAACACATTTTTACCAAAAACTCTTGTGTTTATACAAGTTTAAATGTGGGGTTCCATCTTTAGTGTAGCCAAAGCCTTGTGGTCAATTAAATATATGTTTATTATGTAGGAATGCGTATTTCTGAGATATTTGGCCCAGAAGTGAAGTCACTTGCCCAGGTTGGACATTACGTTAAGGATTTTTACATCTCGCCACCTAATGATTTTGGTTCTAGAAAATTACCAAGATCACTGAGATATTCTGTGAACAGCTTGGCTAATAATGCTGCCTGTAAGACTGATCGACTCCAAAATTTGAATGAATTTGTCGGCTAATTTTATTGTTCCATCTAATTCTGCAGTTTTATTTTTCGAACATAGTCCTACTGACTTACTTTGTGCTTACCAAATTTCCATCCAGTGCCACGCTGATATGGTTTGTATAGTAATGTCTTTTAACATTATAGGGGCCTACTCAAAAGCTTTAATGAAATCTACTAAAATCTTGCTTTGGATGAAGAAAGTATACAATATTTTAAAATCGTTGAACGTTGATATAACGTGCACCGAATGGTATTAGCTATACAGGCCTATTAATGCTGGCAGTTCCGAGCCTCGTGGACTCTGGACTGTTGATGTTACCATACAGTTAGCACAGCCACTACCGACATTGCACAGCACACAAGCATGGAAATTTAGTTAATACTTTGGCCGGCAGGTGGCAACAGTTCTAGGCCTTTTAGTCCTTGGTGGGTGACCGTCAGCTGTCAGCTGAAATGGTTGCACAGGAGAGCATTCCATTGTTATGCAAATGCTTCAATCAAGACGCATAGACCGTGGACCACAGAAGCACACGATGACTGCACATCGGTACAAGAAGGACACTGAGTAAGTCACGCGCCTGGGTGATGAAATTATGTCTTGGTGGCTCATTACAAGGGTTTGTGAGCGATAATATCAGTTTTCTTAAGTTACAAGTGTAAACAATAAACACACAAAAGAAGACCCAGCAGTTAGCCATTCGCGATTCGTTGAGTTCAACCTGGGCCATGCGCTGGTGCAGGTGGCGGAAACAGGTTTCATTGTTTGGTGCATGACTGTGACTGTGAGATGAAACTCCATCATTCCTGACGAGGCATATGGCCCTGGCATGACTATGTCACTATATGTGGTCAGTTGCTGTTGTTGTGTATCGGACCATGAATCATCCTGAATAATGACTGTCGTAATCCAATGTTGATAATATCAGTTACAAATATGCATATGGCCAATATAAACCGCGTCGTGGGACGGGGCGGAAGGGGGTACAGGCTTGAAAATGACAACAGTGATGTGGGGTGTGGAGAGGGTCATAAAATGAACAGTAAATGATTAAGTATTTTATTAGCATGAAAATTAAAAGTCACTTCTGACTTCTAAATCATGACAGTAGCCTGGTGGGATCAAATTCGGAACAGTTAACAACTAAGAGTTTACCCTGGTCTTGCAAATCCAATTGATAGTTCAAACTAAACACGAATATAATTGACAGATCAGTGTATATTAACAGGATACCCATTAAGACGCTTGGCTGCAAAAAAGGACACAAACTAGAATGTCATTCACCCACGCATGTCTTGCCGCAGCTCTGTTAGTGCACAGGATCGAATTTTGAACAGACAGCTTTACCGCATGAAGAAAAGATTTTATTTTATCCTATTTTTGGTAAATGTCTTGGTTTCTGATTGGTCTGATCCCCATTGAAGATAGCAGCTATAGATAATGACTGCTTACATAATGCAATTTACAAAGAAATTGACTCCTTTGTCTGAGCATATTATACTCACAATTTGAAAGTTCTGGATTGTTGGCTACCTGGTAATGCTTCCTGTTGATGATATCACAGGGGATTTTATGTTCCAAATTTAGGAAATAAAGATGGTGTGCCAATGCTCCCCATGTCCCAAACCTACCAACTTTCCCCTACAACATGAATCCGATCATACCTGAAAAGTTTTGGCAAAATGTATAACATAAGGGTTAGCTCCTTGCAATGTGTATATATCAAATGAGGTTCATATATTGTCCATATGGATAGTACATGAAGACTTCTGTGTTTATCAGCTTGAAAGCGCTATACAATTCCACGGGATATGGTGAAATACCAGTAGCCATACATACACGTGCATATTCAGGGTGCGAAAAAACTTTGAAAAGCACTTGTCTGCAGGGCAAGTAGATTTCAAAATCCACTTGTCCGAATACAGTTTGATATATAAACATGAAATTTTTTCATCAACCATACACAAACGCGAAGAGAAACCATTTACCCTAATTTGTCGCTGGCAAATTCACAAAAATACATAAATTTTTACCATGATTTTAGCTACGACAGTTAACAGTGAAAGTGGCAAAATATTAAAAATACCAATTGAAAAGTAAACTATTTGCATGGGATGACTTACGGTGAAAAATACTGTGTAATTTCTGGGAGTCACTGTCCCGGGTAACCTTTAATAAAGCTTAATAGTTGCAATGGTTTTAGGATCCTTCTCGCTTCTCCATTTTTGCCGCTGATGGGATGCACATCAATGCTATCGTTTGGGTACTAACATGAACGCTACTGATACATCATAGTCAGTTTGTGTATACACTATTGGCAAGCTCCTTGCAATAAAGTTTACTAAACAGTGTTCGAATTTCAAACGAAAAATTTTAACATGTTTACAATTTCAAATCAGAAATAGGTCTCCTTGTAATGCACATTAAGTGTGTGGATCATCATCCTCTTTCCTGGTCCACTGTAAACAAAAGTGTGATATGCACTGATTACACTATATACATTTCCAACATCCATGAATATAAATTACAACACCTTGGAATTTGTGTAAATTGAAAATCAGGTTTTGACTCTACCTTGCAGTTGCTTATCTAATGTGGAACTTGTAAAAAATTCAACATGTAATAAGTTTGCAGAACAGGGTCTCACAGTTAAACCAAATAGCTCTAGCACATGCTTAAATTAGGAATAAATGAAGTGGTAAAGCAAATATGTTTAAGAAATAAATTGAGGAGTAACTCAAAAACATGTTGCAATCTTTTTGACATTATGGTTTGGCAGTAATCCTCGTGATCAAACGGCCTCTGGGTTGACCAAGTAAATCAGAGTAAATAAAACTGGTACAGCCTAAATAACTTAAGTGAGCCAACCCCTTGAAAACAAAAGGGGGATATAAATTATTAATACATGTAGTTATCCCATGGTTAAAACAGTATCCTACCCGGTACAGTTTCTCTGAAATCCTGTATACTTCCGGACACCTGAATGGTCAAGGGAGGATACAGCTGGAAGGGGAACTGTACAGGGTAGGAGACTGATTTAGCCATGGAATGATCTTTGTACTGTAAAACCTCTCTAACCCAACACCTCTGTATACCCAACACCTCTCTATACCCAACACCATTTCTCGGTCCCAAATATATACAGTAAAACCTCTCTAACCGAACACCTCCATATACCGAACACCTCTCTATACAGAACACCATTTCTTGGTCCCAAATATAGACTTTCAATGTTATCAAACCTCCCTATACTGAACACCTCACTATACTGAACATTTTTTTCTGGTCCCAAGGGTGTTCGGTATAGGGAGGTTTCACTGTACTTCAATGTAAGCAAACCTCCCTATACTGAACACTTTTTTCCAGTCCCAAGGGTATTCAATATAAAGAGGTTTCACTGTATTGTAAATGTATGCGCCATAATCATAAGAAAAAGGCAAATGCAGCTTTTCCTGGGACTATGGAAGATGCTACATACCTGTACCAAATCAGTAGCCAAAATGTACAATTTCAAGTTCATACTTTTGTGTGAGAAAAGCCTACCTCCCCTTCAAGAAGAAATAGGCCAACACTACTCTCCTGTCAGTTTATGCATCTTGTGCAGCATGCGCCCTTGCAAGTGACCTTGTCAGTGACGTCATGCTGCATAATGTCATTGGAGTCGCTGTTTACAAAATATAATGTGAAGGATATACTGACTTTCCATGTTATCTTAACGGGGAGATTGTATTTCCTCTGGGAAGGTAGTGGTTGTTGCTGGGGTAACAATAGCCATGTGTTCTAATTGGACAGTTTCAGTATCCTCCCTTATTTTGGTGTTGGTATGTCCCTTGAAAGACACTGTGCTACAGGACAAAAAATGCAGTATGAGGGTAGTTTTAGTAAGTACATGTATGATGTAGGATACACAGAATATATTAACCATCTGAGGACCATTCGACCACCATATGAGTGAACAAAACGAAACCCTACCATGTCATAAATCTCAGAAGGTATAATAGTACTGAAATGAATAGATGCTGCAGAAAAAATATCTCTAGGGTGGGTAAAGGAGAATTCACCACTCCCCGAGACACAGGTTCGTCCAGTAAGAGCAGCTTGAGTGGAATTATTTAAAAAATGCCAGTGAAGCTTTAATGAGAAGAACTGTGAAAAACAACCCCAAAAGGAGGCAGGGTCCAGAACTTGGTGACTTAGAACCCTGGGATCTGGGTTGCTGTGTAGCAGACGAACCCCACAACCACAAATGTCACCCAGTTGCAATTAAATATTTTGAGTGGCATAATATTAGCATTGGAGTTAGCCATGATTACGTGTGATTTACTCAGGGTGGCATTTATGAAGGATTTTCCCCTTGTGGAAATTGATTGGTGGACATTAGCTGGACATTTTGGAAATGAATTTGCTATGGGCATCCAGATTGGTAAAATCTGGGATTTGTAATTTTACTTTTGAAAAGAAAAGAAAAATCATCCCTCATATGTGCAACTACTGGACATTGTACAAGGAAATGTATTTTACTACCCACAACTCCTTGGTCACATCTCAGACAGATACATATTCTTGACTAGAATTTTCGGCTAGGCATGACATGCAAGTTTTATTTCCAGATTATGTGAGCTTAGGTGTAGTCATGCTCGTGATTGGCTGTATGTCACAGTGGGTGCAGCGTGTAAATATAACTCAAAGCTAAATTTGGTCTTAAAATCCTGATAAAGTCATAATTTTTTTACAATCATCAATTTGTTTAAGTTTAGTTTCTCACTCTTCTGTAAAGTTGCTATACAACTTTTTAGACTCCTAATACAGAAAGACCTCATCAGCAAATTGATTGTACCAATAATGGCTCAAATTACACCTGGCATGAGTATTGGCCACAACTCAGCAGCAGTCTGACCTCCATGCATGGTAAAATTTAGGGACAGTGGTGCAGGAAGATTTTAAGACATGTTCAGAGGACAATTCTGCAATATAAAAAATTGCTACCAACGTTTAATCAATCCAACTTGTTGCTTGAAGTGTACCTGTAGGGAACCTTCCTGTGTCCATATAAATACATCCAGAGTGGGCACCTGTGTTCTAACACCCAGCATTCTTATGAGCTATACATTTTCAAAACCCACACCCCACTGTGAGATCCACAGCGATCGCTCAAATGTTGAAACAATTCCTACATATATGAACAGTTTTTATTTTAATGGTAAATATTACATCCAAATTGGTGGTACAGCAGTGGGATCTGCGGTCACAACAGCCTACGCTAATCTCTTTATGCACAACCCAGAAAGGAAACTGTAAAGACAGGGACCGTTTGGGCGATGTTTTGTGCACAGAGGAGTTCTTCCCTCATTTTAAGTAGAGCCTTATGTCCGTTTTTGGATAAAGTGGACTTGGAGTAGCCTCTTTTTAAGAAAAGTTCTGTTGTGAGGTCAGGGTGTTCGTCGTTGTCTTTGGTGTTGGAGCAGATTTTGATAACATGTAAAATTTGACTGTAGGGTTGCGATTGTGTGACATCCCTTACCATGGAAAAACGGACCACTTATAACAAAGCGGACAACTTTTTTGAAAATGGTGCACACCGTTTAAGATGTCAGCGGTCAACTTTCAAAAAGCGGTTCACCCTGCTTATATGAAGTTGTGAGGACCACTTTCAACAAAGTGGACAACTTTCCGAAAAACGGTCAAGACCGTTTCAGGTTTTAGCGGTCAACTTTTGAAAAGCGATGTACCGTTTCTGAAAAGTTGGGCTTCAACTTTCCAGCAAGTTGTCAACTTTTTGAAAGTGGAATGTACAACTTTTCCCAAAGTTGTGCCCCAACTTTACCACCGTTTTAAAAAATTTAAACATAGTTTATTTGCAACACAACTTTATTGCCGTTTCTTAAACTTAACATTTGTTCACAGACACCGCTAAAATCTGCTTTCTAGACTTAGCATGTACTGCCAGCAAAACTATCACTATTTTAGTACCACTTTCTGAACTTAAAGGGATCAAGTTTCAGTTGTTAATAACAGTCATCCTGACTCCTTCAAATACTCTTGGTTGATTGGCTTAGGAGGGCCTGAAAGGGAGGCTGCCTAGCGGAGCGTCCTCAGATTTAAAAGAACTATGGCGGGTTCATGGTGAAGTATTACATGTACAAGGCATCATCTTGTGGTGTTTTTTGAAGATAATGATGGCTACAAGGACTTTATAGCATGCTGGCAGGCATGTGGATAGCTTAAGCTCAAACCTTAGCTCCAAGTGGTATACATGGTGTAGTGTGAAATTTATCCAGCTAAGAAGCAACTGAATGTGGGACTATTATACAAAGACAGACCCACGTGGGCTGTGGTGGTAACACAAAGGATTACTTTGGCATCATTATTGGCACAAGAGAGCAGCAGTAAGTATAAATTTAAACAGACTTTCTGTAATGCTGATGAATTTTATTCAGTTTCTAGGCTATGGATCACAAAAGAATTCAACTTAAGGACCAAGTTTTGGCAACTTTGTGCCCGTCTTCTTTAAAGCAATGTACCGTTTTAAGGCTGCTTTAGGACCAACTTTGTGTCCATTTTCTTTAAAGCGGTGTACCGTTTTGAAGCTGCTTTAGGACCAACTTTTGGCGACTTTGTGTCCGTTTTCTTTAAAGCGGTGTACCGTTTTAAAGCCACTTTAGAACCAACTTTTGGCAACTTTGTGCCTGTTTTCTTTACAGCGGTGTACCGTTTTAAGGCCACTTTAGGACCAACTTTGAGCAACTTTATGCCCGTTTCTTTAAAGCGGTACAGGCCCTTGTAGCTATATATAGCTGCATGTGACCCCGCTACTGGACAACTTTCTGGCCACTTTCATCCAACTTTGCTCCACACCGCTTTTAGGAAAACGGCTGTAAAGTTGGAATTAAATGATGCGAAATATTTAAATTAGCACCGCTTAAAGACCGTTATGTTCCTGCTTTATAAAAGGCGGTATCTGCTTTATACTTAGCGGTACACTGTTTTGGCCCATTTGCTTATAAAAGCGGTATACCACTTTAGTACATTGTTCACAACAGCGGTTAGCCGCTTTCACTGCCCGTTTTAGAGCAGCTTTGTAGTCGCTTAATTACCGTTTCTCTAGGGTGAGGGATGTTTGGGGTGGCATGAGTCGTAATGTAAGTAGCTGTGTGTATCGGTTGGTTTGCAATATAGAGTGGTTTCTAAAAGTTTTGGATGAGTTTTGCCTGACTGTGATGTCCAGGAAGTGCATTTCATAATAGGAGTATTCTAGTATGAATTCGATAGTGGGGTGTTGGTTATTAAACCAATCTTTCCAATGTATCATCGCTTTTTTTGCCGGGGGACCAGTTGCCAATATAGCGCCAGAAGACCAAAGGTAATAGACAGGAGTATTTCTAAAATTTACATTCCAGGTTGTGCATAAAGAGATTAGCGTAGACTGGTGTAACCATGGATCCCATCACTATACCTCCTATTTAGATGTAATGTTTACTGTTAAAATCAAAATTGTTCCTGTGTAGAACTTCTTTCAACATTTGAGTGATTGCTGTAGTCCTCATAGTGGGGTGTGCATTTTGGTTAAGTCCTAAAAGTAACTGTGGTGACTAATCTTTCTTGCAATCCATGTAAAAGATATGGGTCTATACTTTTTTTTTTTTCATGATAAGGGATGTTGGTGTATAGCGAGATTACATCCAAAGTACAAGGAATAAAGTTTCCTTGTGGGAGGTTGAGGTTGAGATTTTTTATTTTAGATAGGAAATCATTCGTATCTTTTTGATAAGTTGGTATGAGAGCAGGGACCGGGTGTCTTATGTGGGCTTCTACAAAACGGGAGAGCTCTGTTGCAGGCACTCAGAATAGGTCTCCCTGGGATGCGTTTCTTATGGACTTTTTGGTAAGAGGTAAAACTGGGGTGTTTTCGTTCTGTGGTGGCAAAGAAGTCAAAAGTTTTGGGGTCTATATGGCCTTTGGTCAGGAGTTGGTTTCAGAATATAGAAATATATGTTTTCTCATAACCGTTAAGCATAAAAGTGAAAAGATTCAAATTCCTCATGAAGATACCTTTCATTCGAATACCTTCAAACCTAGTATAAAGCAAAAAGTAGTCTGTAGTCAACAGCTTTCCTCGGGACACTGCACGCAAAGTGTCCCAAGGATATCTGTTGACTCAATCTTAAATAAGCCCTTTAAAGGTTAATGAATTCTAGACACTGAATGCGCAAGCTATACACAAAATTCTTGTGGGCTTGTGTTGCATATTCCCACTGGTTTGTATGTTAAAGTATTACATTGAGTAAACGTTACATTTAAGGCTGAGCACAAATTGAAAAATCCTTCTGAAAGCTATACATTTAGCCTGACATTAATGAATGCTGTACTTGCACATGTGCTAGTTTTTACTCATCCGATACTATGGTCACAGGCCTTGGTCAGTGATTCTGGCACTGCCTGGCAAGTCATGCTGCAGCTACCCATGCGGCAGCTGCAGCATGACTTTCCAGGCCGTGCCAGAACCACTGAATTAAGACTATAGGTATGTTGGTACTTGAACGAAAGCTCTTTTCATGAAGAATTTAAATATGTAATTGTCGTCCTCAATCTAGGTAAATATATGGAAAAATCAGGGACTGGTATGGAATGAGTTTAAGTTATGAAGTTGCAAATTTTGGTGGACGGTGCAAATTTATACACAACTGTAGCCCTCCTGATTAAAGTGCCCTCTACAGACTGGATACAGGAAACTCCTGTTCTTGCTCTGCCCTATTCTGGAAGGCACTGTCTGAGATGGTGACATCTTTGGTATGACAGGTGTGACCAGAATTAATGTGGGCCCACTACATGTAAATGTGTTTGTTTGCAAGAGGGGGGGTGAGAGAAGTGCCTAGGCTCCTGCCCTAAAAATCTATGTAAACTGATGTTTGAAATGGTTGATCCTGTGCAACTTTGAGTCTAAAATGTTGGAAATAATACACTGAGTCTAAAAAAGAACTTTTTCTTGTAAAACAGAGTTTTGGGGCTGCCCCCGCCACCCCCCACCCACCCCAGTCTACTTGTGGTCAAAGCGAACCAATTGCTGGTATGATAATCCAGATGTTCAGATTAAGTTGCCTTGATTTACAGCCATTTTATTGTTAATGTTATCTAAAAGCTGAGTCTTTGAGTGGACAATCCATGATAGTGACAATAGAGCTCTGATGAGATGCAAGTGACAACAGCTGTGCCCTGGACCACAGGCTGTCATGACAGCTGGCTCACTTCAAAGGAATTTGACATGCATGCAGAAATACACCTGAACATGGTCCACCTGTACAACACTAAGGCATCTTGTTCTTACACACATTTGGCACATACATTTAATCCTAGTCATAAACACACCATTTTGAGTGAAACATTGTATTACAAAAATGGAAGGAAGAAACAAAAAATATTCCTGCCACATATACAGTAAAACCTCTCTAACTGAACACCTCTGTATACCGAACACCCCTCTATACTGAACACCATTTCTCGGTCCCAAATATATACTTTCAATGCTATCAAACCTCCCTATACCAAACACCTCACTATACTGAACACATTTTTCCAGTCCGAAGGGTGTTCAGTATAGGGAGGTTTCATTGTATAACCAATCTGTGAGACCAGGGACCCATGGATTATGTTTTTGACCTCAGGGAAGGCTGCGCTTGATTCTGTTTCTCTGCATCTATCTTGAATAACTTCAAAACTATCATACATAGAGGTGTCATTCCAACTTCAACTTGTAGGTTTGTGACATAGCCCCATGCAGTGAACCAAAATTGTGAAATTTTAATATATGCAAGTTAGGTGAATACACAAAATTTATATCTTGAATAACTTCAAAACTATCATACATAGAGGTGTCATTCCAACTTCAGTTTGTAGGTTTGTTACATAACTGCATCTAATGAACCATGAAGCAAGGTTGTAGAATTCTTAATGCAGATTTGGTGAATACACAAAATTTAAATCTTGAATAACTTCAAAACTATTATACATAGAGGTGTCATTCCAACTTCAATTTATAGGTTTGTGACATAACCGCATCCAATGAACCATGAACCAAAGTTGCTGGCTTTTAATTTATGCAAATTGGGAAAATACACAAAATTAAATTCTTTGAATAGCTTCAAAACTATTATAGATAGTGATGTCATTCAAACTTCAGTTCAAAAGTTCGTGACATTGCCACATCCAATGAACCAAGAGCTAAAGTTGTAGCATTTCAAAGTGTTTTCATTTTGAAGGCACCAAGACATATTTGCTGTGAAACAAATCTTTTTCTGGTTTTTTCCTTTTTTTTCAAATTTTTCTTGTGTTGCAATGAGGGCACTTAATACAGTCAAATGATCTAACTGCACACATCAATATGCATGTATTGTCCTTCAAGGCACTGCTGTTGGACATTGGAAAATTTTCAAATCTCAAATCGAAGAAAGAAGTTTCATAATTATGTCTCTAGGTGGAACTGAGGAGACATTATTTTAGCACTTATTTCTACCACTTTTCTTCACCTTGTTCTTCTTTTTCGTCAACAATTTTGGTTCCTGTGCATTAAGTCTTAAAGAAGTCAATGAAACTATGTAACTGAGTAGGAATATGTATCTAGGTAAGACCTACAACGGGATTGTGTTTGGTTTGCCTGGAGCTTATTGTTAAGATCACAGGGTCATTTTTAGGCAGTTCTTGAACCATTTGTTCTTGGCCTTGCGTATTCTGGAGGTCAAATGGTCATTTACATATACATGTATATCAGTTTGGTTTCTGTGCAATGATACTGTCAATTATGCCCTAAAAGGACAAAATGTTTATCTGGGAGTCATTGGATTTTATCTTGTGATGAGACCTATCTGTACAGCTGGCTCTGGGTCAACAGCTTTCCTTGGCATTCTTTGGTACTTATGGTCCAGCCCATGCCCAGGACAGCTGCTGGCTGAGTCTCACTGTAAATTGCTCTATTTTCGCATGTTTAAAATTCCACGGTTTCTTGTATTTTTGACATTTTACTAGTTGTTTTAATTTTACAATGTTTTAATTTTCACTGTTTTGTGCCATCAGCGAAAATAATAATACAGCCAAATTAAAGCAATTTACAGTAATTGAAGCAGACTGAGTCAAGTGTAACATCTTCCAGTTAATAAAACAGTATATACTTGTCAGATGATCATCATAAATTGCAACAAAAAAGTCAGATGGGCATTTTCAACCAGTTTTTAGGGTAATTTTGAGTATTGCTCACATATTTTACTTTGTGTAATATACCCTGATTTCTGATAATAGCCAATTAAAAATGCAAGGTAACAACTGGTTAAAGGTTGCATGCATAAAATGTACAAACTGGTAGTTTTCCATTAATGCATGACAATGTGGCTACACATTAGACTTAAATCTATTATGACATTACATATGACCAAAATAAAGATGTCACAAGACGTTTTATAATGTTACCATATTGTAAAAAAAGATGGTTTAGTCACTTATTAGTACATGTAGTTTCGGTAAAAAGATACACACAAAACCTGTCAATCAGCTGCCTACTGAGACAAATATGTAAACAATTGTTGTTCTTTTCCTTATATGTTTTACAGTTTGTGTGTGGGCTGAGACGTTGAGCCATGGCGTGGCAGTACACATTGTGACATAGCAGAGAGTCCAGTGCCTGTGGGATATTGTTTTATGGTGTGACACAATCACCTGGCAATTCCTCTGCCAGCTTCTTGGCACCTACCACTGTACATGCACATCATAACAGTACTGGCAGAGGACAACATAGCTTTGGTGAGAAACCTGCAGCTTGTGGCTGACTATTGACACAGTTTATGGTCCAAACTTGATAATCAAACATGATCTACTGTAGCCCTGAAGACCAGCTTCTCACCGCCATTGAGAGCGATGACTTAACAGGGGTTTGCCAGCTTATATCAAGCGGCATAGACGTCAACACGGTACTCCATTGTAAGGTGCGGAGAGAGGGCGCCACTGTACTGGCCACAGCTGCATATGAAGGAAAAACGGCAATAATGGAGTACCTACTTCAGCAAAAAGCAACAGTTAATGCAGTTGATCCGTGTAATTCCCGGAATGCCTTGCATTGGGCATGCCTGGGCGGCCACATTGAGACCGTGAAGTTGCTACTGGCTCACAAAATAGACATCAACTGTGTAGACAGAGACAATGTGACACCTTTAATCAAAGCAGCAATGAGCGGCAGTTGTGACATTGTAGCTGTGCTCATCAACCACGGGGCTTATGTTAATCAGTTCGATCGCCTCCATTCATCTGCTCTACACTATGCCAGCTTTCATGGCAAGAAAGAAATAGTGTCCCTTGTCATCAAGGCCGGTTGCATTGCAAACAACCCAGTTATTTTTGGACAAGGTTCTCCACTGGCAAATCTGGTCTACCAGCAGGATGTAGACAATGTCAAGCTGCTCATAGAAGCAGGGTACAGTCTATCCCAGGACACCTGGATTGAAAGATTCAAGTCCCAAGATTCTCAGAATCAGGTCGCTACCCTTCTGCAGTTGGAGTATCACAACCCACCACCATTGTTACGGCTCTGCCGAACTGTCATACGCAAACACTTGAAGGGGATTAGAGTAGAAGCAAAGATAAAAAAGTTGCCATTGCCCTCAAGAGTGTTGGCCTATGTTGCATTGGACGACCTGTGATGTGGGGAGGCTTTATTATGCCTTGGAAGACTTGTAATGTGGGGAGGGTTTATTATGCCTTTGAAGACTTGTAATGTGGGAAGGGTTTATTGTGCCTCAGAAGACTCGTGATGTGGCTAACGTTTATTATGCCTTGGAAGACCTGTGATGTAGGTAGAGTTTATTCTACATTCTGAGGACATGTTTAAAAATTTTCTTATTCCAGGTAACCTTTCATGTATCATGTTTATGGATGAAAATGGAACAAAATAAATGGGGGGGGGGGGGGGGGGAGTAGGGTTATGCTTGCCTGAAAGGCAGGATGCATTTTGTCTGGGGATGTCTAGGACATATTCCATGATATTAAATTATTTATCTAAAGCTTAACATTACGGAGCTTTATTTTGAATATTGACCTTTTTTAACTTTTTTTTTTAATGTAAAAAAAAAAAAAAAGTATTGGTGAAGTTTCTAGGTCAGTGATATACATACGGTATTGTACACTCAAGAGTTCAACTCTGCCTTGCGAATGCTCATGTTAGTGCAGTTCAGGCTAATGCTGAGGTTTGGAACTTATTTTTGGGAAAAATATTTCTCAGTTTGTTGAAGACATGGCTGTTCACACGGCCCTGTTGTTGGTATACAAATGCTGGGCCACCAAAGCTATAACATGTAAATACCCTTTGCAAGATAGAGCCACCTGGTGGCAAGCCTAAAATTAATCAGGGAACTACTGTGTTCGACTGAAAGCTTTGAAGTGCCATGAGATGGAGACAGCTGGCTGATGGGTGTGGTGCCAGGGGCACAATGTGTTCATTGGTCCTCTGGCTCCCTGTTTTTAAACTACAGTGGTCCATGTCTTGAGAGACCACTCTAATGAGAGACCATCTGCCTTGGAAGACTACCTTTTCAACATACTTCGCTTAGTACTTTTCTTATTTGTACCCCCTATGAGAGACCACCTGTCTTGAGAGACCACAACTTGGCCATCCCTAGGGGTGGTCTTTCAAGACAGGTTTCACTGTAATTTAAACATATTTTCACTTTTCCAAAATACCAAATTAAGTCATAATAGAGTAAAGCTCAGCAATTGGGAGGAAGGCAACATCCTATTTAACTCATTGTGAAAAAAGAACAATTACAGGGGACAGACTTTAGACATCAAAGCATAAATAAGAGACATACATGTAGGGACAAGACAGATAGTGGGGCATGATTAGGGATGGATAACTAATGGTGGTAAATTATCAACAAAGAAAGACATGTTTTACAGGTATAGGCTTTATATGTCTATCAAGTTATCCAGTGTTGCTGTGAATTTATTGTTAGAGAAAATCACCCAACCTCAACATGTCTGAAATGAGCAGTAGCAGATATAAATTTGTGTATACAGCTATATAGCTAAAAAAAAGTTATTGTTTACTTAAAAAGAACATCAATATGATCTTTCTAGCAGTGTTTGTAAAGGAAAAGGAGCAAGGCAAGCTATTGTGGCATGCAATGGTGAGCAACACTGAGCATGGTACAGTGTATTCAGGACAGGAAAAGACGCAGTGATAAAAATCTTCATTTAGTGTCCACTATAGAAGATTGAGACCCTATGAATCTCATAAACCACCATTTTTCATCAGATAAGAAGTCCAAAGACCAGCAGCCACAAGCTTGTGTGTTGAACAGAAACAAATCTACCCCAAGATATACTTGATAACTCACAAAACTTGATCTTCCATGGTATTTGATTAGCAGTTTTCAATTTAAATGGAATGGTTTTTAAATTTCACAGTACATGCAAAGGGCTTCATGAACTAGGTCATGCAAAAACCGCATTATAAATTTTGGCACGAAGTCCTGTCATAGTCTGTGGCATTGGAAAGAAGAATATGTGCCAGCAGACCAGTGTGGAAGAAATATATGGTTTTGATTTGTGAACTTTAACAGTGGAAATGTTAAATACTGCATAACCCTGCATCTTAGATGGACCCAAACTGGCTGGCTACAGGTCAGTTGTCATCTGCTTCAGTGGTTTTGACTAATTTTAACAGTACAATGTAATAAAAAATGATGTGAGAATCGTAGATGAGACCTATCAAGATGACATGCCCCAGGTCAACAGCTTTCCATGGCATTGGTTGGCCACTATGTACCAAACACACATCAAGGAAAGCTGTTGACTGAGTCTCTATTCGAAGGGGAAAGGGCAGGGTTTCTGCCAGAGTGAAATTTTAGGGTACTTGAATATTCATATCTCACGTAAAAATGCTGATAATGAAGACTTTATGGGGTATTTCTGGGTAATATATGCTAAAATTGTTCTTTTCTCCTAAAATCTTAGGGTACGCAAAAGTACCTTTCAGATTTTTAGGGTATGCTATTTTACCCTTTTTACCCTCTGGCAGAAACCCTGAAGGGCTAGATACATACTTCAGGAAGTAAGAGAGGCTCTGTTTGATTTTTTTTGTTCTGTTAACCCAGAGATCACTTCACTGTAACAATACTCTTCTCCCAGGGGTCCCTGAAACAATTCAGCTGGAGAACAATGGACCAAATGCGTATAAATACACAGAAATGAAGCAGATGAGTGCCTTAGAGTTTATTTGAGTGACAAAATTTTACATACGTGTGATGGGTGATTTGTGGTAATTGACATATTGTTGAGTTGGTGATTAGGTTTGCCACTTAACACAGGCAGACATGTGGACAAGTACAAGCAGGTAATGCAATATAATGGTTGCATGGGCTGAAGTTTCATAAATAGATCCACATCATGCAGTAAATGAATGTGAATATTGATTACATCAGGCATAGTTTGGGTAAGCTGTGCATGTGTTAAGTACAATATGGAAGTCCAATCAGCTGTAACATGCTCATGACGCAGTGTAGCTATCATTTCATTGCCGCAGGACTGCCATTTAGGACCGACCTCTTTGTCAGACCCAAGTGGTCTCCGATGGCAGGTGGTCTTACATAGGAGGTGGATTAACTCTATCACTCCCAATCACAACTCAAGTCCTGCTCCTTTGAATTATTCTAGTTGGTGATTCAAATTCCATGTAAAAAGACTTCTTTCAAGTGCCTGCGTTCCTGTACCTCCAAAATAAAAGATCCTCCGTCAAAAGCTTTCCGTAGCATGCATTGTGGCCAAAATATGCTACGGAAAGCTGTCGACTCAATCTCCTGCTAGGTACTGCAATGGATTGAGAAAAAAAATGAAAACAAAAAACAAAAAAACTAACAAATTGGTGTCATGCACATTGTGGTTTCACAAACTGAATGGTCTCCTATAAGAGGCTGCCTTTGTAGCAGTCAGTGTTCTCAAGAGGACTGTTAGTGCCATCAATTGGACCAACTCAATATTTTGGAACATATGCCACAGTTAAATGTGGGTCAGCAGTATTTTTTTATATTTTTTTTTCAAGTGCTGCTGACCATAGGTTGCAGAGCTCATGCGATTACTCACGATTGTCTATTCATCAGTCCGTAAACTTTTGCTTGTGGACATGATACAGTTCACAGTTTTCAAGATGGCTCCATATAACTTTCAGGACCCATCAAGTGTATGAAAATCTAGGTTGAGTGTAATATTGGTAGCGCCACCTACAGTATTATATAAAGGGCAAAATATGAAAATATTAAGAATGCTTTTTTTCAAAGAATTATTCATGAATCATTTTAAAAAATTGTAGAAACGTTAGTCTGGCAAAAAGACAAAAACAAATGAAAACTGGTGGTGCCACCTACAGAACATGTATTTCTTTTTTCTTTCTTTTTTTTTTTCTTTTCTTGTTTTTTTTTTTTTTTTTGTAAATTTACAAATGATTTAGGTTTCCTACTCTTTGGTTTAAGGTTAACTTAGCATTAGCCTGTGGCATAACCTACAGGCAAGGTCTTTTTTTATTCGAACTGATAAATTTGCAGCAGTTTTATTTTAATGTACTTTGGATCATGCAAACTGAAAATGGGAATGGAAAGAAAAAGCATTGAAAAACAAGAGGATTCAGGGAGCAAATTTACAGCTTCAAGGAAATACTTCAAATGTGAAAAACAAGAATGTGTACGCCTAATATTTTATATTTCAACCCAAAAGAGGAAGAAAGTTGTACCACTTTCCTTATTCGCAGTGACCATTTACATTTTATTTTGTTGCTTTGCAAATTGCATTTATTTTATTTGTTTGAAGAGAACAGGTTGCTGTAAAAGGATATAAGCTTCAAAGACAGTCCTTTGATACTCGGTAGCCTTACATATCCACCTGTCAAGCAACCCTATCAAACAGGTGAACAAAACTAGTCATTAAAAGTCTGTTGAGTTTAACAGGCAGCTGTATCGTTCCAAGTGGCAGGCTTTGTCTAAGGAGACTGTTCCATATCATCTGTTTACCACAAACCTGTCACTCACAAGCTTTACTGAAACTTCATGTGTGTTGGGGTCTGGAAGGTTAAAGATGAATGTATGTAACACGTGTCTGATCTCTCTGTGTCTCCTGAACAGATCTGGATACCTGTGTTTGTAAAACACATGTTCACAGTGTGTGTTTGCCCAAAGATGAGTGTATCTGCTAGCCCTGTTCTGCTTGAATTAACCCTTTCCCCCTTGAATTGACACTTGACTCAACAACTTTCCTTGGCATGAGTTTGGCACTAAGTGCCCAACTCCTGCCAATGAAAGTTGTTGACCTGGGGCATGTGATCTTGATAGGGCTCATCTACAATTCTCCGTCAAAATTGTTTTTCATGACTGTCGAAATTAGTTGTAAACACTGAAGCAGATGATATCTGACCACCAGCCGGTTTAAGGGGGAACGGGTTAAGACAGTCAACAGCTTTCCTTCACAAGGGTTGCCAGGGAAAGCTGTTGACCTGGTCATGTTATCTTATAAGTTTCATCTTCGAGTCTCATTCAAATTGTTTTTCTTTGCTGTCAAAAACATTGAAGCAGATGATATTTGACGTCCAGCTGGTTTTGGCCAGTTCGGGGGGGGAGGGGAGGAGGGAGGACAAGGGTTAATGTACATGAAAATTAAAACATCTGGTCATATCAGTATTAGGCTCCTCTATGTTTCAGTTGTCAAATTTTCAGTGTTTACTGATCCACTGATTTGTATGTGACCCAGATCATTCAAATATGTTCTTATCTCAGTGCAAGTTATGTTGATATCTCACTTGCTCCTTGTATGACTTTGCCTGTTGTGCTACTGCTGTGTCACAGAAATATTGTCACTTGATGTCGGCCTCCTTGGGCCAGGCAGAAGTGGCCATACAAGACAACCCAGTGTCAGCTCAGTAAGGTGTACAAAGAAATGAACCTACAGTCTGAAATACATGTACATGTATTAGCTTAACCACAGTTTAAGGGTAGCAATGTTACTTATATATAGCAGATATCTGTAAGGACAACAAACTTAAGGGACCCCTGGGACAAGTCCTGTGAAATGTTGACTTGATTGTCCTGGTCTGAAATTTGTTGTGTCCAGACATTACTTGAAGATTGATGATCCCGCTGTGTGTTTCATTGTGTATCCATCTGTACGGCAGTCTGTGTGCTATGTGACAACCCTATAATACATATACCAACATTGGTCAATTTTTTTGGAAGATTTGAATTACAAAAATGTATTGCAAAATGATAGTATGGAAGAAGGCTTGACATTTTTTTGTGGGGGAAGGCAGAACAGAGCTGTATGCACAGGTGTAGATGATTATTGTGTTGAAAAAACAAGCTGTTTTCTGCCAGCAACACTTGGACTGGTTTTATCACAGACCATGTCTGTCTTGGTGACGGCCTGTATGGTTATAAACATGCTACTGACAGCACTTCAGTCAAGGCACTTATCTTTTATGGCTTAATTTCATGCAAATGTATTACCAACTGGAGCCACTGGTCATCCCATTTCAAAATTAAAGTGCACCTACATTAAAGTTCTATTACAAGTGTAATAACTGTTCACACTGAGGAGGTGGGAGGCACTTTGCCATGTACCACTACTTTAAAGAGGCACATTGCCCTGGTCCCCAACTTTAAAGAGGCACATTGCTCTGCTTCCAACTTTAAAGAGCCACACTGCCCTGCTCCCATACTTCAAAGAGGCACGTTGCTCTGTCCCCCAACTTGAAAGAGCCACATTGCCCTGCTCCCATACTTCAAAGAGGCATGTTGCTCTGCTCCCCAACTTTAAAGAGGCACATTGCCCTGCTCCCTTACTTCAAAAAGGCACATTGCCCTGGTCCACAACTTTAAACAGGCACTTTGCCCTGCTCCCCTACTTTAAAGAGGCACATTGCCCTGCTCCCATACTTCAAAGAGGCACATTGCCCTGGTCCACAACTTTAAACAGGCACTTTGCCCTGCTCCCCTACTTTAAAGAGGCACATTGCCCTGCTCCCATACTTCAAAGAGGCACATTGCCCTGGTCCACAACTTTAAACAGGCACTTTGCCTTGCTCCGCTTCTTTAAAAAGCACATTGCCCTGCCCTTCCTACTTTACAAATTATCTACAAACTGCAGTGTACATGGTTGGGCATAATCCATTTTGTGCCAGTAACACTAGCATTGCATCATGCTTTCCCTCTGACTTCCTGTTTGTCTGGATTGCCCACACATGTATAGGGCCAGGCCCTGCATGTGTAGGATGGCCCTACATGTATAGGATGACTGTACATGTGTAGGATAACCCAACATGTGTAGGATGGCCCTACATGTACAAGATGACTGTACATGTGTAGGATAACCCAACATGTGTAGGATGGCCCTACATGTACAAGATGACTGTACATGTGTAGGATAACCCTACATGTGTTGGATGGCCCTACATGTGTAGAACTTGACCCCACATGTATCAGATAAGGTCCTACATCTGTAGGGCCAGGCAACACATGCATAGAGTTAGGCCCCACATGCACAGGGCTAGGCTCTGATGTATAGTGGTACCTGCTCTAGGTGAACACCCATTCTGTCAAAAAAAAGTGATCACATACAACAGATGGTCTTTTACTATAGGTAAATTTACAAAGAAACCGATTCCTGTGGCCCTGGAAAAGTCACAAACAGAAGGTGGTCTCTCACAGCCGTGGTCACACACATCAGGTACCAGTGTCGGAATTCAGGCCAAAGTGAAAACAAGCACCAAGTTTAATAATCATATATCTGCAAATGGGATTTACTGACAATTTATTTCCACTTTGTGCCTCAACTTTTCCTTCTGGTTTTTAAATTTGAACTGTAAGGCCTTTTGTAAATATTATCTACCTACATATGTATACATGTTACACAGCTGTGAACAGAAAATTAATCCATTGTGACTTCTGCAAAGCCCTATAGCCATAGAATTCTTGGGCTTTACACCAGAAATCATGGCTTTAAAATATTACTGATCTCTCCATAATATGCATTTGGCATAGGTTTAGTGTTCAAATGATGAATTTCTGTTGCAAAAGGGAGTTCCCTTATCATTTAAAGTTTTTCAGGGTGGGGTGGGGTGGGGAGTAAAGGACATAGTAATTAATTAAATGTTCACATAGAGTGCTGACCATGGCTGGAGAAAAGAGATTAAGAATGCCATCACAGGGACAGATCTAGGCCTTCAAAGTTTGTTGCCAAATCAAGAAATACTACAGTAATTACAGAAGAGTGCAACCTGATTTCTGTATACATGTACATGTATATTCATGTTAAAATAAATCAGGAATTTGCAAATTTCTTTAGTTTAGCCAAATAAATGAAACAGTAGCATTTGGCTAATCACAGCTGTTGTTCCTGCTATTAGTATTGATGCCAAAAAGAAAAAGTCTGCCGATTTTCAACCTTTGGAGTCCCATAGTATTAATGTAGGTATAGAAAGCCTTCAGTTGCATGTCTGTCTCCTGACTTCATTGGGTGTTGTGGTGGATGTACATGTTTGTATGCCTTTTTATGTACAAATACATGTATGTCTACAGAATATCATGGACTTTTTTATTTCTCTTATTCAATAAACAATATTTAAATATATGTGTATATGTGTCAATTATCTGTGGTTTTAATTGTTTTTTTTTTTTTTTTTTATCATGTCTGTATACATGCATCTGATCTGCCATTACCCTTGCGGATGCAGTAATTTTTTGACAAATTGAGTTCCTGTCTTAAAACTTGCAGAAGTATCTCATCAGAAGCTTGGCTCAGTTCAGCATTCAATGACTTTTACTTATTTTCAGGTCATCATATTTTAACTGTGACTGAGAGGGGCTTTAAGGTCATTCTGGACAACCATTATATTTTTCTTTCTTTACGGGTACTTTAAATTTAAACAAAACACTTGAATTTATAGACAATAGTCATTTCAAGTAGCAGCCAATTTGAGCTGCTAACCATCAAACAGAAAAAAATTAATGTGCTTACTTCAAAGTGACAGTGCCTTTATTTTTAGCAGACTCATGTACAGCCATAATATTTTATATTCTAAAGGTTGTAGGGATTTCAAATACATCTAAACAGAGCTCATACTGATAACATTTGGATATATAGAAGCTTTGGAGCTATATGTGATCAGTGCCTTGCATAAAGATCTCTGGATATGAAGTTTCTGATAGCTTTATTGAAAACAGTTTCACTGAATTACTTCAAGGTAGTACATTGTTCCACAATATGAGCTCTATTCTGATGTATTTAAAATCTCAAACTGAGCTTTCTACAAAATGTTGCCTACAAACAACTCTACTCATACTTCACATCTCATGACCAGCTTTTTATAAAAGCCAGCATGCGTTCAAAAAGTTAACTCAACTGAGAATGCTGCTATTGAATTCATTGACAGAAATTTCAATGTACTTGACTACAGTGAAATGCCTTTAAATATACACCTTGATTTATCAAAGGTTTTGACATCCACGATCGTAATATTTTACATAAAGTCAATTATTATGGTATCCCTAGAACAGCATTAATATGGTATGAAAGCTATCTGAGGGAGAGATGCCAGAATGTTCAATTTGACAAAGTCTGTCCAAAAATTATGCCTATTAAAACCACATTGTCACTTTGTTTTGGGCACAAAAAAGAGTAGCACAGATAATATTTGACATTCATATATAGCAAATCTATGAGGCAGCCTGAAGGCAAATCTTGCAGACTTCTTGCCAGACTGAGCTGGAAGGCAATTTATGACTGAATCAAATTAGGAAAAGCAGTTATGGTTTATCAAAGCCCAGAATGGCCCGTATCTGTAAGGGAAACATAAATGAATGATTGAATAAATAAATAAATAAATAAATAAATAAACAAACAAACAAATGAATACATAAATAAATAAACAAATAAATAAATAAATAAATGAATAAATAAATAAATAGAAATGTACCCCCCCCCCCCAAAGAAAGAAGTGGCCCTTGGGCCCAATGCTCTGCTGACTTCTAATATGTTGGCCATCACCAACAGTTTATTTCTTGAATTGCAGTCCCTCCATGACCCTGAAAATTTGTCCATCATCCATATGATGCAACATCAAACTTCCACATGACACACATTTGTGGTACATTTGGCATCATTTCCCTTATTCTCGATCAACATATTGAATTTAGTGTCCTTTTTAGTGAGTGCTTAAGGTGCTGAGCCTTACCTGACACCTTCAAATCAGTGAAGTTGAGCTTTTGTTACTTTTGGTATGATGAAGTGCTTATCTTTATCCAGGCCAAATAATCTCATCGGAACATGTAACTTCTATCCAAAAATTTAAGACGAAGAAGTGTCCGTCTGTCAGTACAAGCTTTATGGAGTCAGTCAGTTTATTGGCTGTTAGAAGTGATCACTAATGGTAATGTTTAGATAACCATTCACAGTCAAAGCCTCACTGGATGTGTTTTGACAGGTGAGCACATTATTTCACATGTGACTGATCAGAACCACAAAATTGTTTGTAAGTGTGTCGGTTAAAGTTATGACAGAGTTTAAGGGATTCGCATTTAGTCATCCTTCTTAATGGCCTGAGTAGATGTCATTTGTGAGTAATTAAAGTCAGCAAATCTTCTTGGTTATCTTTGATAGAGAATATACCTCAGAAACAAATTTTGACAAGACTTGTTAATTTTGAGAAAGCCTTCCTCAAAACTGGGTGGATGAATCTTTGTGAAATTAACGGGTATGTAAACACAAGAGTACAAATTAGGCACCCATTTTTTGTTTGGCAATATTCCAAGTTTAGATGCTACTTTTTGAGCCCCCAAATGGAAAAAGTTGTTAATATCAGACACTGTTATTTCTCACATGTAAGCGTTTCCCAAATATTTGTCACACTCAGTTGCACCTAGGCTCCTCACAATTCAACTGCCCCTCAACAGATTGTGCATGTTCTTTCCAAGGCAAAAATATCCATCACTTTTTCTTGTCCTACCCTCTTTTTAGCCCATAGGTATCTGTTGGACACTGTGTGTCATATTGTAGCACCGGGCGTAAACCTAAAACTTATGGTACATCTGTGCAGCGATCTCCTTATCACATATTTTAAGCAAGTAGGGATGTAACGAGCTTCTATTTATAGTAATCATATCAAGCAATTCAATTTTTGGAAAAAGTCTTGAATGTACGTATACAGTGTATGTGCTAATAAAAAAAAAAAACACTTCAGAAAATTCTGTTATTTATGTAGCTGTACATCAAGACCAAGTGCAGATTTCAGGGTTAAAAAACAAACACTGTACATCACCAGTAGCCAACTTCCTTGACTTTTCCCTGAGCTAACAGGGGAAAATTCCCTGACTTTTCCCTGATTTTCCAAAAATTCTCAAATTACCTGCAGGGAAAACTTTTTCAACCTTTTCCGTGTTTTTCCTGACCCGTGGACACCCTGATGTAAGTTATAACCATTACAAGAAATTCCCATGTTAAACTTTCCTGTTAAAACTTTTTCAAAGATTTTTGGAAAATCCAAAAATTATTGCAGCATGACCATTTGAACAAACTTGGTAGAGACCAACCCAAGGTACATTGCCACCAAGGTTGAAGTAAATCTGACAGACAGTTTCTTCGGAGAAGTCCAAAATGTGAATTACCATTAGAATGTCCACTGACTTGCATAATAAGCAACAGAAAAGGTGCATTTACAGATAAAAACACGAATTAAAAAGAATTGTTAAAAATCAGGAATCCACAGCAGTGCCATCAAGTGAAAATCTTTGCTTGACCCTTTCATAAGAAACATATCCACAAAGTCTCAACCTAATCTGCGAGACAGTTCTGGAGAAGCCACAAGTAACGAAAACACACAAAAATTCATAAAAAAATTGCAGCACCTACTGGTGAACAAATTAATAACTAGGAGTCCCTAGGAGTGTTCTTATGTCTATCAAAGAAATTGGGTGAGCAGTTATGAAGATGATTTTTTAAGATTTGTCCAAAAAAAGAACAAAAATATTCATTAAAAATCCCAAAATCAATGGAGCATGACACATTTGAACAAACGTGGTAGAAATCCACCCAAGGTACATTGCCACCAAGTTTGAAGTCAATCTGGATGACGGTTTTGGAGTAGAAGTTGAAAATGTGAATTAGCATTAGAATGTCCATCGACTCACATAGTAATCAATAGGACAGCTGCATTGACCGAGAAGTACCTGAGTTGAAAAAAATTGTTAAAAATCAGGAATCCACAGCAGTGCCACCTAGTGAACAACTTTGTTTGACCGTTCCACAAGGAACATATCCACCAAGTTTCAGCTTAATCTGAGTGACGGTTCTGGAGAAGTCAAAACGAAAAAATAAAAAGGAAAAACACAAAAAAACATAAAAAATTAGAAATTGTAAGTTGCCCCCAAATGGGGGAACAATGGTCCGTGTGTGAGAAGAGGTATGCATTCACAAATTGAGCTGGTTCTGCAGGGGAAAAATTAATCAAAATGGTTTAATTGTTTGGTCAGCCACTAGGTGTCATGGTGTCGGTCAAACTGAGTGCATGTACTTTCGAATGATTTGTTAATTATGCTAGAATTTTGTTAGCTTTCTTGACTGCAATGCAAATACGGAGTGAATATACAATTTCAACTGATCATCTATTGTTATTCCCAAGTTTTTTTATGCCCCCCTTCGAAGAAGGTGGGGCATATAGCGTTGCACATGTCGGTCGGTCTGTCGGTCGGTCGGTAGACTGTGGTTTCCGCACAATAACTCAAGAAGTTTTTGAGCTAGGACTTTGATACTGCACAGGTGTATTATTCTAGTCAAAAGCTAGGCAAAGTTTGAAGATGGATGACCTTGACCTAATTTCCAAGGTCACAGTGGCACCTGAGGTAACTTTGGTTTCCGCACAATAACTGAAAAGATTTTTAAGCTAGGACTTTTATATTGCACATAATTATAGTCCATATTTGGGGCTAGGCAAAGTTTGAAGATGGATGACTTTGACTTCATTTTAAAAGTCACAGAGCCATTTTACTGAATATGGTTTCATGCTTTCTGCATGATAACTTATGCCTTGGAGCTAGAACTTTTATATTGCACAGCTTTATGGTTCTCTGTAAGGGCTAGGCTGAGTTTGAAGATGGGTGACCTTGACCTAGTTTTGAGGGTCACAGAGAGATTGTAAAATTCCTGTGGTTTCCACACAATAACTCAAGAATTTTTTGAGCTAGGACTTTGATACTGTACAGGTATACCATTGTAGTCAAAAGCTAGGCAAACTTTGAAGATGGGTGACCTTGATTTAATTTCCAAGGTCACAATGGTACCTGAGGTAACTTTAGTTTCCGCACAATAACTGAAAAGATTTTTAAGCTAGGACTTTTATTGCACATGATTATAGTCCATATTTGGGGCTAAGCGAGGTTCGAAGATGGATGACCTTGACCTCATTTTAAAGGTCACGGGGCCACTTTACTGAATATGGTTTCATGCTTTCTGCATGATAACTTATGCCTTGGAGCTAGAACTTTTATATGGCACAGCTTTATGGTTCTCTGTAAGGGCTAGGTTGAGGTTGAAGATGGGTGACCTTGACCCAGTTTTGAGGGTCACAGAGAGATTGTAAAATTCCTGTGGTTTCTGCACAATTACTCAAGAAGTTTTTAAGTTAGGACTAGGATACTTTACAGGTCTATAGTTCTTGCTAAGGGCTAGAAGAAGTTTAAAGTTTGGTGACCTTGATTTAATTTCCAAGGTCACAGTGGTACCTGAGTAAACTTTGGTTTCCACATGATAACTGAAGAGGTTTTTAAATTAGGACTTTTACATTGCACTGGATAATTGTCCGTATTCGGGGCTAGGTCAAATTTGAAGATGGGTGACCTTGACCTAATTTTAAAGGTCACAGAGCCATTTGGTTGAATACTGTTTCTGCATGATAACTTGCATTTTAGAGGTAGCACTTTGATATTGCACAGCTTTATGGTTGCCTATAAGGACTAGTTTGAGTTTGTATATGGGTGACCTTGACCCAGTTTTGAGGGTCACACACAGACAGTAGACTTCCTGTGGTTTTTGCACAATAACTGAAGAAGGTCAAGTGAAAATGAGTAACCTTGCTCTAATTTCCAAGGTCATAAAGCCACTTTGCTGCATATGGTTTCGAAATGATGACTTATTTTACAGCTATAACTTTTATATTGTCCAGGTTTTTAGTCGTTTTTTAAGGGCTAGGTTAAGGTTTAAAGATATGTGACATTGATGTATGATCAACCTTCACTAATTTTGTAAGGTCACAAGTGCCCCATCTACCACCATCAATAGGGTAGCGAGGGCAAGGGTAATGAGGGCGGGGGGCATCTATGTTTTACAAACATATCTTGTTCTTCAGTCACTTGCTCTTAATTCATGTTCAATTTGTAGGCATGAGGTATGTTTGTGCTTCCTCAGTGCGTCGATTTGCCGTTGACTGCATAAAATGGTATTTGTCATTTCATAGACCAATTTTCCAGCTTATAAAGGTAATTATGTCAGGGTGCCAACCCAGACATTTTGTTTTTCCAAGAATTCTTTTTTCTTTCCTTCTTTCTTTCTTTCTTCTTTACGACCAGATTTGTTCGGAGTTTTTCTCGGACTCTACTATTCCGAAAACCACCAAACTTGCCATGGTGACTGACCTACCAGTAAAATTAGGCACCTGACTTGGAATTGTCATGATGATTAAAATTATGCAAATGAGGGGCAATTAAAATTTTAAAAGCTCCATATCTTCTCAACTATTGGAAATAGACACAAAGTTCTAACTTACACATATAGGTTTGAGACAACTGGCAAATCCAATAGCATTCAAACAAAACTTGGGGAATTTTAAAGTATGCTAATTCACCAGATTTCTCCCCAATACACATGCAAGCCTAGAACTGCTTGCTCTCTGACCTATTGCTTGACCTCCATGGTGCCAGGCAACCATTTTGCATGCATAATTAATTAGCTTGAACTTGTCTCACAGCTCTTTGGCCATGCATGCTAAGTGTACGCTTTGGAAGGTTTGGGTCTTGTAACAAATTGGGGGGGGGGGGGGGGGAGACTCCCAACAACTGTGTAATGAGGCTCTCAATAAAATACAGAGTATCTCTTTCTGTTCATGCAGGAACAGATTGACTCCATGCTGCCATATGTACCAGGCAGGCTTTTGTTTCCACTGGTGTCTTAGCTGGCCTGTTTTTGCCTGAGGCAGTGTCAGTCTGTGGAGCTTATCAGTCCCAAGGGAATTCACGCTCCAGACTTCTAGGCAGAACAAGCCTGAGTGTACCCTCTGGTAAAAATAGACAACCTGCAGAGCTGAGTCCATCACATCACAGTGGATAGAATTTGTGTCATCGCAGTGGACACTTTCATGTCTTTGTTTTCTTGTAGCCAGTGAAATGAAGCCTGTTCTTCATAGCCAATACTGAGACAGTATAGTTTTATCTTGGTTCACAGGTACATGTTTATGTAGGTTCTGGACAGCTTCTGTTAAAGTTTGTTTATGTAATAAAGGAAGAAAGACAGTTTTGTATTGCATGTATACACATCCCTCTGAATCATAATGTATGTACACTGTACATGCACATATACTCATCAATACAGCCCAGAAGGGCTGACCCTCTCAGCAAATAGGTATTTTTCTCTGGTCGCGAAGGTGCTCACTGTAGAGAGGTTTCACTGCACAGTGGTACTTGCAATTTAAGACTGACCCTAATGCCAGACAAAAGTGGTCACATAGGACAGCTGGTCTTTCATCTCAGATAAATTAACAAAGAAATAAAAGTTCTTTCTTTCTTTTTCTTTTTTTCTTTCTTTCTTGCTTTCTTTACGATCAAGTTGGTCCAGAGTTTTTTTCAGACACTATTTTTCCGAAAACCACCAAACTTGGCATGGTGACTGACATAACCAGTGAAATTGTGCGTCTCATTTGGAACAGTCATGATGTTTAAAATTATGCAATTTTTTAGAGGCAACAAAATTTTTAAAAGTGATATATCTTCCAAACTATGGCAGATGGAATCAAAATTTCAATGTGCATATATACCTCTGTGACACTTGCCACTTTAATGGACAGTATAGTTGTAGAATTTCAAATTATGGTAATAAGGGGCATTGAAAAATTTTAAAGTTGAACATCTCTAAAACTATTGTACATAGAGATGCCATTCCAACTTCAATTTATAGGTTTGTGGCAAAGCTGCATCCAATGAACCATGAACCAAAGTTTTAGGATTTTAATTCATGCAAATTAGGTGAATATACAAAATGTAAATCTTTAATAGCTTCAAAACTATTATAGAAGTGCCATTCCTACTTCAATTTATGGGTTTGTGGCATTGTCCCATCCAATGTAAAATAAACCAAAGATCTAGGCTTAAAATTCATGCAAATTAGGAAAATACACACAATTAAGATGTTGAATAGCTTCAAAATTATTATAGATAGTAGTTTCATTCAAACATCACTTTATCAGTTTGGGACATGGCCACATCCCTTGAACCAAGAACCAATACTAAGCATTATAATTATAAAAATTAGGCTAATACACGACATTTAAATCATGTTGAACAAAGGCAAAGTGTATCATTTCAAACGGTTCTCATTTTGAAGGCACCCAGACAGATCTTCTTCAACACATTGTTGTGTGCATTGCGGACGTGATAACTCAAGAGAGATTTGACTTGGGAAGTTGAAATTTTTTGTGAAGATGTTCCTATATAAAACCTTGCTTGGGATCGCAGATGGGTGACCTTGACGTATTTTTCAAGGTCACATAGGCATGTCAAGTAAAATTGACGCAGATGCAATAACTTCGCAAGGATTTGACTTAAGAGGTTGAAATTTTGAATGATTATGTACCAAATTATGAACTAGGTTAAGATTGTAGATGGGTGACCTTGACTTATTTTCAAGGTCACGTGGCCACTTTTAAAAATCATTGCAGATGCACTCGAGAAAGATTTGACATAAAGAGGTTGATATTTTGTGTGAGTATGTTTCTATGTAAGATTTTTGTAAGACTTTGCTTGTAATTGCAGTTATATGACCTTGACCTATTTTTCTAGGTCACGTGGGCATGTCAGGTAAAATTGACGTGGACGCAATAACTCTGAAGGATTTGACTTAAGAGTTTGATATTCTGCATGATTATGTACCATAGTATGAACTAGGTTGAGATTGTAGATTTGTGACCTTGACCTATTTTCAAGGTCACGTGGCCACTTTTTAAAAATCATTGCAGATGCACTCGTTAAAGATTTGACTTAAAGAGGTTGACATTTTGTGTGATTATGTTTGTGTGTAAGATTTTTGTAAGGCCGTGCTTGTGACTGCAGATGTATCACCTTGACCTATTTTTCAAGGTCACATGGGCATTTTGTCTAAAATCAATGTGGACGTGATAACTCGAGGAAGATTTGACTTGGGAAGTTGAAATTTGATGTAAAGATGTTCCTATATATGATCTTCTTGGGATTGCAGATGTATCACCTTGACCTATTTTTCAAGGTCATGTGGGCATGTCATGTAAAATTGACGCAGACGCAATAACTCCGCAAGGATTTGACTTAAGAGGTTGAAATTTTGCATGATTATGTACCATAATATGAACTAGGTTGGGATTGTAGATGGGTGAAATTAACCTATTTTCAAGGTCACATGGCCCCTTTTTAAAAATCATTGCAGATGCACTCCTGAAAGATATGTCTTAAAGGGGTTGACATTTTGTGTGATTATGTTTCTATGTAAAACTTTTGTAAGACCTTGCTTGTAACTGCAAATGTATGACCTTGACCTATTTTTCAAGGTCACGTGGGCATTTCGTCAAAAATCAACGTTTTGAAATGTCAATAAAGAGTGTACCTTCACCATATCTGTAGATCATTGGAATCGGTATGGCTATTCATAAAAGTAAGGGTTACAATAGTAAGGGCGCACGGGGAGACATTTGATTTTCTGTTGGAAAATCAGACTGTTCTAGTCATATATATTTTTTGTAACATTGACAACGATGTTTACTATACTTTATAAGTTCTCAAGTAAGTCATTTATGTGTATTATGAACAGTATGGGGCCCAAAACTAATTCTTGGGTAATCCCACTCCTGACACTCCTCCATGTTGAGTTATGACCGTTCAAACACTTAAATACATTTTATTAATATGCCTCTTATACCGTATGCATCTAACTTGTTGAATAGCCGTTTATGTGGTACTGAATAAAAGGCCTTCTCAAAGTCTAAGTACACAGAGTTGAGTAGGCGCCCTTGCTGGAAACTCTCGGTCCAATGTTCCATTACTGCTAACAACCGAACAATACATAACCTACTGGGAACAAATCTATGTTGTTCATTAGCATATAACTGACCCAGGGTCATGTTGTTTGCTATAATGTTCTACTAGTTCTAAGGTTTGGACTATTATCAAAGTAAGACTAACAGGCCCGTAATTTCCAAGGATTTTCCTGCTTCCTTTCTCATGAATAGGTACATTACGGCCAATTTTTCAAGAGCTGGGTAGCACTGACATTCCCATAGGCTTTCTATACTGTAAAGTAAGTGGCACTGCAATTTGTTCCGCTGTTTCTTTCAGCACTTTCGGGCGATACCCATCTGTCCAGGGGATTTTGTTGTTTCTAGGTTTCTTTGTCTCTTTACAATTTCTTCTCTTGTAATCTTTGTATCTTCCAAGCATAAACTAAAATTGCATTTCTCAACAGATGATGTTGCAGTTAGATCTTCTGTAAAAACAGTGCTGAAAAGTTGCATGGTATACTACTTCGGCCATCTCCTCATCTTCCATTACTACTGGCCCATCTTCTTTTTGGAGATTCCCCACTTTTACTTTTGTTGATGCTCTTAATCTTGAATTGACATGCTTCCAGAAAGATTAAGGGCTTTTGTAATATCTTTGGTCAATTTCTCTTCAAAATCTTCTCTTAATCTTGTTTTCATATTTCTATGTTTGTCTCTTTCTGAAGCGAATCAAACATAATTTATATATTCTTTTGTTTCTTTATATCTTTTCCTGCAGAAATATTTCTTTCTCTTAAACCACAATGCTTCCTGCTTCATGTAAATGTTTCACAAAGTTGATGTGAAAAATACATGCATGTAGGCTTCCTGGAAGGGTATATCGTTCGTGTTATTTTCCCAGTCGAAATAATCTAATTTTTCTCTCAACAAGTTATCACTACCTTTGTTCAAATTTTAACGCGTCTTCGCTTGATTGTTGTGACTTGCGAAACAATTTAATTTACACTTTAAACAGATGTGGTCACTTTTGCCTAGATCTAGAAGGTACTCCAGATCAGTATAATCATGCCTCTTCATTGGAAAAAACAAAATCAAACCTAGTGTGTGAGGTGTTTCCCCAGTTTTGTATCTGGTTGGTTCATGCACATGCTGAATAAGTCCTGTATTACATGTGTCCCATATAATTTCTTTATAATTGAAATCTGAAATAACCAAGTGAGATGGCTCTGTTTACATCACATTATTAAGTACATTTAGTTGACACAGCTCAGCTGTTGGTCCAAAACCTTTTTCTGACAGACTTCTACGCGTACAGCTCAAAATAACTGAAGTGAGCCATGCCCTTTTAATAGGATTTTTATCCATAAATGCTCACAAAAGTCTGATTCAGTAAAAGTAATTTCTGTACAGAGTGTCAAATTACACAGGACAGATCAGGAAATACAGACTTTGCCTTAATCCCATATATATACTCTACTCCACTCTACTCTACTGTATGTTGTATCTGACCTGATGGCAGCTGAACAAGTAGTTGAATTATACCATGCAGGCTTCGTAATTCCACCCAAATGCACAACCTGTACAATTTATAGCAGATTTTGCACTTATGTAAAATTTACACGGTGGATTATTGAGTATTGATAACCAAATGTAGTTCAGACGAACCTTACCCATATTCATAAATTTCAAACCAACAAAGAGGACAAAGTTAAATACAGCAAAAGGCAGAGATACAAGACTTACCAAAACATCGACATGCATCTTCCAATACCAATGTGAAGAAATCAATTTAACTCCCGACTTCAGACAGGCAGTCACCCATAAAGGGCAACTGGTGGTTTTTAAACCAGTCCTCTCACCTTTCAAAATATTGTTCATTAACCACAGACTTAAGCTTGATCCAAAACATATAAGCCTAGCCACTTAAAAGAAGGCTCTCCCAAAATTTATCACTTGCGCGCGTCAAAAATAAAAAGAGATAATGGTAGGCATTTAAACCCTTAATTGCCTTGATTCTCCTAACTTTCCGTGATAGTTATGAATTTGGAACATTATAAAAATGCTATATCTCCATTATAACATAGACAATGAAGAATTTATCCAGTTTACTTCAGGAAAACCTTTACCCATATTCATAAATTTCAACCCAACAACGAGAATAAAATTACAGTTTTCGATGAAAAGTCAAGAAAGACACTATGCTCAAGACTAATTCAGTGCCAATTTATTTAGCCCTGTGCATCGTGGTATTCTGGGCTCGGCCAAAATTAAAAATCAAAATTTCAAATTGCACACAATTAGTAAGGTTTATTCTTGGAAAACACCATCTATGTCGTGTTGGACAGGAAGAGCTTAACGGTGTATCCATGCTAGAAACTGCTGACAGTGTAAAACAACTGAAGTTAAATGAGGTGTTCAATTTTTTTTTCATGATAGAGTCCGCCAATATTTGTGTGAATTGTTAAGCAGAATTCAACATCAACATTGCTACAACACACGAAATAGTGTGTCAAATTTTATGTTCCATGAGTCAATAGCCCTGCATAACATACTTTTTATTATACAACTATTCAAGCATGGAATTCTCTGCCAGATCATGAATTACAAGCAGTGGTTTAATTACCTTCAAAGCAGCAGTCAAAAAGTTTTTATTGAACAAGCAGAAGCAGAGGAAGACAACCCATATACACAGTTTTGACGGGTTTTTCCTTGCAACCCATGGTCAGATTAAAATCTGTTGACATATTGAGGCACAATATTGATAAAAAAAAGAGAGAATAGTCACTCTATAAGTTCAAAGTACCAACAAATAAAATATGGTAATGAGTTAAGATAAGTACAAATGCAAAATACACAGTGTGCCATCGTGATGTTGATGTTTACAGTAGTTTATGACAAATAATATTTATGTTGTGACATGATGGTGACAGTGTTGACGATGAATCGCGGATGTGCTGGGGAATTGAGTTCCGTGTTTTGGTGCCAGTAGTTGAAAGGGATTTGTTGTGTGTACGGCCAATATGAAACGAGCCTTTGCTCACAGATCTAGTATTTTATTCATGAACTTCAGTCAAGTGTATGAAGATATGTGAAGAGGACAAGGGGGTTTGATTGTTGACAATTTCCCAAAGAAAGACGCACAAGTTGAAATGTAGTCTCTGTTTAACGCTCATCCATTTGAGAGTGTCCAGCATATCCACGACGTGCTTTCTTGGGTGACATACTAAAATTATTCTCATGGCACGATTCTGAATGCGCTGAAGTCTGGTCAGATCACATTTTTTACTGTACTGCAATAATCCAAATTGGGAAGAATCATGGAATTGTACAGAATAATTTTTGAATGGTACACAGGCGCTCGTAACGTTCAATCAGTCAAGCATTCGTGCTGAATGCTATATATGGGAGGGGGAGTGAGGGAGGAGGGCAGAGTCTAGAGAGGGTGAACCTGGAACATCAGTAGTGTACTTGCAATGGGCCTTATCTGTAATGAAGTATTGTGTATTCATCTTACTTATGATTTGCTGTATTTCAGTCTGTTGTATATATATATTTATAATTTTTTTATTAATGTGTATGTAATGTTGCAAATAAATTCAATCAATCAATCAATCAATCAATCAAATACAGTAAAATGCAGAAATTCAAGAATTATCAAAACATCAACATGCATTTTCCAATACCAATATGAAGAAACAAAATTTCACTATAGTAAAGTAGTAGTACACACTAATACAGTAAGGAAAAGACATAAAACATTGCATAGGTTCAGAAAATATGGTGATCTAGAAGTGAAAAGGCAATACAATAAATTGAGAAGTCACGTACAGCTGTTAGTGAAAAAAGCAAAATCTGAATATATTTTAGACCAAATACATGAAAATACAAATAACAGCAAAGGTCAATGGCGTATTTCAAAATCTATCTATCAAGTAGTTGGAATGTTTAATACATTCTTTACATCAATAGCTGAAACTCTGGTAAAAAATCTTCCTCAAGCAAAGGGAAAGTTTGGTATAGAAATGGTAAATAGATTCTATGCTAGCAAAGGTGCAGCAGAAAATGGTTTCTGTCCTCGTGAAGTGGCTGAAGATTATATACAAGGGCTTATGAAGAACATAGAAAGTGGAGAAAGCACTTGATTATATAACATACCAGCTTGGTTTGTCAAGGACGGGGAAGAAAATCTAAAAAGACCCTTTACACACATTATTGACCTCTCTATAAGGACAGTTCCAAGTGAACTTAAATCAACGAGAGTTTTACCCCTTTATTAGATAAAAAAAAAAAAAAAACAGGACAGATTTGACGCTGGCAACTATCGGCCAGTGTCTATTTTGTGTGTTTTGTCAAAGATCATTGAAAGGTCGATACATGTATGATCAACTGATGCAGTACCGGTACCTCAAAGAGGAAGGTTTGTTGTACAAGTTTCAGTCAGGTTTCCGTCCCCAGTATACGCCAGACACTTGCTTATTACACCTTACCGATTTTGTGAATGAGAATACTGACATGGGAGTTATGTCTGGTGTGGTACTATTGGATTTAAGAAAGGCTTGCGACACAGTGGACCATCAAATACTGTCAAAGGCTATCATCAATGGGCCTAGACAGTTATTCTATGAAGTGGTTTGAATCCTACCTGAGTGATAGATCACAGGTAGTGAATGTAAATGGAAAGCTGTCTTATGCAAGATCCATTACACGTGGTGTGCCACAGGGGTCCATCGTAGGGCCCCTGTTATTTCAGATCCATGTAAATGACATAGAAATGGCCGTCCACTGTGGTCACATACTTTATGTAGATGACTCAACCCTATAAGTCAGTGGCAAAGATGTAAAACAAATAGAAAAGAGATTAAGTGACAACATAGAATCCACAAGTGAATGGCTACTTGACAACAAATTATCGTTACATCTTGGAAAAACGGAATCCATATTGTTCGGACCTAGAAACAGAATAAAAACCACTAAGTTATTTGTGTCATGTGCAGTCAAAAGGATTGAACAGAAACTAATTGTAAAAAAATTAGGTCCTCCCACAAACAGTTCATCATTTGGAGACGTGAGAGCAAAGGAGATTATCTCAAAATGCAACAGGAGACTTAAATTTTTGTATAGACATGCTGATTGCCGAGACATGCACACCAAAAAGTTATAATGTCTCTCGTTAAACCACTGTCACTACGGGTATGCATGTTCCAACTGGTACTAATCGGTCTCGGCTACCCTGAAACATAAGTTACAAACCAATCAAAGTAAGATGGTCAGATTTGTGCTCGGTAAAGGACCTACAGCACAAGTAGGCAGCCATGAATTATACAGTGGATAAATTGGTTAGATGAGGAGAATAGTTTAACTCAAATAAATTTTGAACAGCATACATAAAATAATACACCTGAAATCTCCTCAATATCTGATAGGGAAATTTGAAAAAAAAACAGGTGAAACAGAAATAGATACTACACAAGAAATTCAGATATGATGCTGAAACTATCCAGATACCAAACAAACACTTGGACAAAATACATTTACGTGGACAGGAATAAAGCAGTAGAATGACTTGTCTACTCATATTCGGAAATAAGAAAATCATAATTTATTCAAAACCACAGTAAATCAATACATTTTAAATAAAATGTCCCTCGAACAAAACAAAGTATACATCTTTTACTGCCCCCCCCCCCCCGCCAATTCTTCATGGACAATAAGTCAAGAAGGATAATAGGGACTTCTTCTAGTATACAGCCATGCTTGTGTGTTGTTGGGTAACATGACACATGCGTAATATCTGAAATATTTTATGTATATTGCTGGGCGAATCTTGTATACATTTAATTATACCTGATACTGTTGCATGTTTTATACACACACACAAACACACACACACACATACACACTCTCATATATATATATATATATATATATATATATATACACACACATATATATGTATATATGCATGTATATATATATATATATATACATACAGACAGACAGACATACATACAGACATACATACATACATATACATATATATATATATATATATATATATATATATATATATATATATATATATATATATATATATATATATATATATATATATATATATATGCATGCATATTAATTTGTGTGTATCAAGAAATGACGTATTGGACCACCATACAAATAAGTTGTTAAAGCTTTCTGGTGCCATCCTAGGGGTTTGTTTTATAACAATTTGTATGTATTACAGTCACATGTAACTATGTGACCCTGAATAAAATCAAATCACTCCCGACTTGAGACAGGCAGTGACCCATAAAAGGCAATAGGTGGTTTTAAACTGGTCCTCTCAATCTTTGGAAATATTCTCCATCAACTACAGACTTGTATACATACATATACATATACATATATATATATATATATATATATATATATATATATATATATATATATATATATATATATATATATATATATATGTGTGTGTGTGTGTGTGTGTGTGTGTGTGTGTGTGTGTGAAGTTGCTTTTAAACTGAAAGAAATCGAGTCGCAAGCAGGTGGCGCTGTGAGCTGACAGCGTCGGTGAGAAGTACTCAGATTCATTAAAGTTTAATGTATGGTCCCTAACATCCGGGCACTGTATGTGCGGCTTCATTTTGTAACTTTTGCCGAGTGAAAGATATTCTGTTGCACAAAGTCGATGTTATGTACAGGACGGGAAATGTTATCATCACAGAGGATTGTCATCTATTGCTTTCGATGCCTATGGGTTCAAATTTAATGTTACGGCAAAACAGACTTGTGCAGGACATTTTTGAAGTGTTCATTTAATTCTCACGATCCATATTATCGCTCACCTAAATGCTGTTGAACACAATTTGTAGTTGTGAATCGGTTGTGTTTTTCTGAAAACAGGGTGGCACTTGTCGGGAAATATACATAATATAAATATGAAACCTGAATTTGAACGTGTCAGAAACTTGCTCAAAGAATCAGTTACTTTACTGTGCAAGAATTCACTGAAATATGAAGCAGAACTGTGTGTGGAGGGGTTGCTTGGAGTTACGCTGGACCACAAGGAGATCTTCCTGATTAATATAAACGAAATTGTGAAGAGCAACTGGCCCAAAGAAAATGCCAGATCAGCTACTGCATCAAGCTCCAAAGAGCCTGTTCCTTCCGAATCGAGAAATCGTGATGGGAGAAGTGAGCAGAGAGAAAGCTGGGGAAGCCGCAGAGGGGATTCCAGGTCGTCCGACGGTGATGCAAGCTCGACGTCAAGTGAAAGTTACTCCCGCAAGCACCGCAGAGTTGTGGAGAGTGATAGTATGGTTGATTTAACAGAAGATGATTCTGACACACAAACTCACTCAAATTTGAGGTCATTAGGACCTACACGCAGTCCTATGCAGCATGCTCACACAAGACAAATTGTTCCTGTGGCTATGAGTACTTCAAATCAAATGCAGGCTTTTGGACGTGTTCGACAGCATGATGCTATCAACTTAGCAGAACCTCCATCAAAGCGGCAATTCTTTTCAACAGAAGGTGGTGGTCCCAGCAAACCTGGCGATACAGCAACAGACTTAGATTCATTGATCATTATAAAAGAGGTTGATGGTGATGAGGAGGGCAGCATCTCAGGTTTCGGTGAAGTTGTGGCTCAGTTTTCACAGGGGTTTGGTGCATCTCCATCCTTCGGTCAGCCAGCTGCCGTGGTTGGATCAAGTTCTGGACAGGTGATCACATTTGTTAAGTGATCAGTAAATACTTCTTTCATAGAGTGACAGTTCACGGTGTTGGAAAGCAGTCTGTGTTTTACATGTACTATGCAGAAGTAGTATCTGGCGCAGAGGGTGAGACCATGCAAACAAATTAAGTTGCCACTGCATGATGTTTGCCCAAATTTAGCTGAAATTCAACCTATATGTGTGCAGAAACAATGGCCTCATTTTATAATGCAGCTTCTTGATGTTCATGGTCACAAGAGGTTAGAGTACCTCTTTACCCAAGTGAAATTTGTTACCAAATCTTGCTTTAGTTAACTGTGAAGTTCATTAACATTAAAATGTCAAATTTTCAGACAGCTGCGAAGTTGCATTCAGGTCAAGTCAAAATTGATACCATGTGGAGAAACATACAGTACATGTACTTCCATTCCAAGCTGCATCTACATAAATGGTTCTATATTGGACAACATCTATACACAACCAGGCACTTCTTATAATTGAATGTTCTTTAGGTCCAGGATGACTTCCTAAAGTCACCCATTGAATCATCTTTATTTTGGTATGTTCTCTTAACTTTTAAAAGTTCAACATTTCTTAGTTTTTATAATGAAACATTTATAAAATGTTCATGAATGTCTTCTTTTGTATGTTCAAAGAAACCAGACAGTTCCTTGTATGGAAGCCCGGGAATGCCAAGACAGTATGACCATCTATTGGGCAGAAAGAGAATTGTAAGTATACCAGGACTGAGAGTAATGTTGATAAAGGTGTATTATTAAAAAATCAGCACAGCAAAGACAAAAAAAAAAAAAGTTTTAATTTCCCACATGTCTGCTAATTTCTACAAAACTATGTTTGGTGTGATTTCATTGGTAGCCCCTATGTCCAGTGAAGAGAGTGTGATCAACATCCTGCAATTGCCTTGTATCAATGATTCAATGAACAAGATGAAGTAATGTAAATTACTTTCTTTTCACATGTATAACTTTTATAATTTTTGTATATTTGACATTTCCCGGTAGTTTTAATTTCACTGTTTTGGACATATTCTTCAAACAATGTTAAAATACTATTTCTCTGTATCTTTATTTTCTTAACTTACAGCACATCAATATACTAACTTCCTGATTGTATGTCACAAAAATGTGTAGAAAAATATGTGTACTAATATTTAGGAAGTTGTAAACAAAGAAGCAAAGAATGTTACTTTTTATGTTGTCCTTTGTCTGAGTAATGAACCAGCCCCATGTACAACTTTTTTTTTTTTTAATAAAGGGAGTTGCCATGTTGCATATCCATGAATCCCCATCACCATAAAATCCACTCCATGTTGCAAAGGTGGCAGGATTCATATGATGAGGCCACTTTTAATGTGGGCGTTGTTAAATTAAATTGTGTGATGCAATTTATAAGAGCAATATTCAGCATCTTGATGTTAAGTACAGCTGTTAACTATTCAAAAGAAGGCTGCAAATATATTTTGAATGTTTTAAAAGAACAGAAGGTCAGGTTTAGTTAAACCACCCAGAAAGGTCAACATTGGGTAGTGATGGACAGAAACATAATCACATGTCCTTATGTTGAGAGAGACATCAGTTAAGCTTGCAAGATAATAATCTGAAGATAATCTGCATATATTTTATTTACCCCTTGATGATAAACAATTTCCAGAATCAAACTGTTACTGGAACGTTAGAGCTGTCTAATTGCAATGACAAACACAAGTGAATATGAATCTTTATTGAAATGGTTATCGTAAACTTTTTCAATTTAACAAGTTGTGTTTGGTACATGCAGCTACTGCAACTTTGTTTACAGTCTGTAAGCTGTCCAAAATTTTGCCCTGTAATTTTGGTTGAATTCTGAGGTAATTGCTTGATATTCATGGTATATGCGTCACTGGTATCCCCCTTGGTGCTGTCAGAAACTATCCGTAATTTCGAGAATAAACAAAATATTCTAAATGGCGAAATTGATAATATTGTTCGCACAGTTTTCTCATTGTTTACATCTCAATTGGTGTATCTTCAGTCTTAATGAATATAAAATACGCAGACTGTCACATCTGTGTCAGTCACATTTATGACCAGGCACTTACAGTTTTGTTTGTTCTGTTTAGCGGTTTTGGGAATTTAAATACTTTTCTTTTTCATGTTGTAAAACTTAAGTAGACATTCTCCAAGTAAATTCATATGCAGGCACATATTCAGAAGTAGGGATGTAGTTTCTCCATCAAAGCAGAGGGAATAAAGATCATTCTGACCTCCCAACCTTGACCTTTCTGTGGTGGTCCCTTCCAGGCTTCCCTGCCAGGCGAGCAACACTCCACCGAACGGCAGCCTGAGGCGTCTAATGATGCAAATGCAACAGCTCGATTGTTTATAAGTAATACAGACAGGAAGACAAGGTGTGATGTTCAGAGAGTGATCCGCTGGCTTGGAAGTGAACCATTTAATGAAACAAGATCCCTGCATATGATACCTCCTGCCGAGCTGGATGAATACCTGGCCACCTACCTGAGAGATGTACGCAAAGGCGATGGCACAGAATATTTACCAGAGTCCTTATGTGCCATATACTACAGTGTGGACAGGTATTTAAGGGCTCTTAACTACCCAAAACAGTTGAGTGACCCTGTGTTCTCAAAAACAGATAAGGTGCTAAAATCTAAGAAGGATCGTCCACTTAGCACCATCCCTACCTCTGGGCTGAACCCAAGGTCGGTGAGCCAGGAAGAGGAGGAACGTTTATGGGAGACTGGGCAGTTAGGAAGTCATAATCCTAATGCCATGAACTTCACAATGTGGTTCTACATGAGCAAACATTTCTCTGAGAACGGCAGGTTTGATCATGCAAACCTACACTGGGGCTCTGTAAGGTTGATAAGTGTTCCTCAGGGTGGAGAATTCCTTGTGTATAAGCCTGCCACTGGAGATCCCCGCCAAAGGACTCTGCAAATAGCCTCCAGACCCACAAAAAATCGGGATCCTGTAACTGTGTATAAGGAATATGCTGCACGAAGGCCCCCAGAAATGTGCAAGTCTCTGTCACCATTTTATCTGCAGCCATTGAGTGGGCTCAGTTATATATACAGCAGGTACTGGTTCAAAATAGCAAGACTTGGGGCCTTGAAGCTACAGAGTTTTTTCACAGTTGGCAACATGGATGTAGCAGGCCCCCCAAGAAATACCCAGCAACCTGGTCAGCCCAGAATTCTGTCAATAAGTCCAGTTGAACTACCAGGGCCCTCTCGTTGTAGCAATCAAAATAAGGTTGTGATGGAGGAAAAAGCAATACGTGATGGAGACACTCATAGCCAGGTCATAATTTCAGAGCAGACAACTGTGACAGTTGTTCCTGATGTGCAGAATGAGTCTCCCACAAATTCAGAACAGCCAAACACACCAGATGTGCAAAACTCAGTAGAAAATAACAATGAAACAATAATATGTAGTGACCAAGATTCACAAGATGTACCTGATAGGCAAGCTGAAATGCTGGATGGCCCAGACGATGCCCAGCCAAATGAAAGTGAAAGTAGACACGAAAGTATGAAGAGTAACCAAACGGACAACAGTCAGTGTGATAGTCAAGATGACAATAGTAACCATGGTAACCATGACAATGAAGATGACAAAGACAACACAGAAAAAACACCCAGTCCACAAGCAAGTGATTCTAGCACAAAAACACCAGACACAGTAAATACAGCACCTGATTTACTGGAGATAAAAACTGAAGTCCCAGACCTTCAAATGGTCACAGGAATGGACGCAGATGATGAACTGTTGGAAATGATAGGTGTTGCAAGTACACCAAAAATATCACAGGATGGTGACAGTTTGGAAATGTCTGATAAAAGTAACAAGATTACAGTCATTAAAGATGAGGCTGACAATGAGGAATGTCGTGTTTTCTTAGATGACTGATTCCAACAGGCCAATACAAATAGAACCAGGCCTATTGATAGCAACAAATATAACTGGTCAGATGAAAGAAGCTACAGCTGTACATTGTTTCTTCCTCCAGGTTTTCTCCATCCCCAGTGAATATGTGTAGGTATTAGTGAATGTGACTGCAAGGTATATAAAAAAATACAGAACAATAGACTGGTCAATAATGGAGTTTCAGTTCAGATACAAGTATTGAGTTGGAACTGGCACAGTGAGGTTAATTTTTGCTTGATTGGTGCAACTTTTTAGGTATTACTTCAGCTACTGTGACTAAAGGATTCCATTGTGGTTCTTAATGAAAGAACCTCATTGTGGTCCTTAATTGCCATGAAAGGAACTAACTGTATTGTAAAATACAGCCAACACTGGTTGAAATTCAAGTGATTAATAGTCAGCCAATTTTGAAATGTTTAGCTGACCCGCATGCCCTCTTACATTGACCAAGGCTGTCTTAATAACCTGCTGAGTGAAAGAACTGAATGGAAATTGTGGATGATGCCTGTTCATACTGGATGGTCAATGCTTCTGCTACACCACTGACTCCTGTATTCCTAATTGTAGGAGGGGAAGGGTAAAACTTGAGACAAGACACAAAGACAGTAAATGTATTCAGTCGATCAAAACATTTGATTGAACACAACTGGTGACATTCTGGCCATGGTAGACGTTAGTGTATCCCATCGGCAGTTTTATAGCTGCTGTTCTGTACATAAATCTGAAAGATAACTATAAAATTGCACAAGTTTATTCATTACAAGGCAGTATTAGAGCAAAATTTCAAGTCAATGTAGGCCCCTAGAGTGCAAGTGTAGACTAAGAGTATAAGTGTGTCTTTGGCAGTATTTTGTGCACATATCTCCAGTTTGGTGTAGGAGCAGTCTGAAAACATGTCATGTGAGCATGTCATGTGACTTGTGTCTGTAGCTGCCATATCAAAAGGAAAGTAGCAAATAGGACATATCAATATAAGATAGCCCAAGGTAAATGTAATAGTGGTTTCTATCCAGAGCTTAAAAGTGGAGGACTCTCCATGAGGATGATGGTACATGTACAGTAGTCTCTCTTTTGAAAGACCCATCTTTTGGGAGACCACCTGCCTTTTGTGACCATTTTCAATGTGCAAAGGTGCCTTTTAACCTCTTTTAAGAGACCAGCTGCAGAACCTGACCAGTGGCCACCCAAAATGACCTGAACAGACCAACTATCCATTTGTAAATTCTACATTTAAGAGAAGTAAAACCTACATTTTTTGTACAAGATTGATAAAATAATTTGTCAAAACCAGTTTACAAATTATCCAAACTATGTTTCTAATACCAATAAAGGAGTCAACACATGACTGAATGATGGAATGGGGTTCAACAAGTGAACATCAGTCATGTTTGAATATTAATTCTGGATGGGAATTCAAAGTAATGGTTATTTATTGGGCAGGTGGTGCAAGTCAAACCTCCTTTGGTAGACCACCTGCTTTATGTGGCCACTTCTTGGATGGCACTTGGGGTGGTTTCTCAAAAGCGGGACTATTGCACATGGACCATACTCCCCCCCCCCCAAAAAAAATGCCATGTTGCCACTGTCCCCTCTCTCGACAAATGTTGCTACTCTCTTATGCAAGATTGCCATCATGCCACTGTCTCCTTTTCAGCAAAGGCTGCCACATTGGCACTGTACATTCTCATCAAAGATTGCCCCTTGCTTCTATTTCCTCTCTCAGCAAAGGCTGCTACCTTACAACTGAACCCTCTCCCAGCCAAAATTACTTCCTTGCCACTGTCTTCTTTTCAGCAAAGGCTACCACCTTGCCACTGTTCCTTCTCTCATCCACCTTGCCACTGTCTCCTTTGCAGCAAAGGCTGCCACACTGTCACTATCCCTTTGTTCATCAAAGGCTGCCACCTTGCCATTGTCTCTTCTCTCATCAAAGGCTGTTGTGTTGTCACTGCCTCATGTCTCGGCAAAAGTTGCCATGTTGCTCCTGCCCCTTCTCTTATCAAAGGTTGCGATGCTGTTGCTGTCTCTTCTCTTGGTAGAAACTTCAGCCTTGCCACAAACCATTTTCATGCATATGGTGTCCCTTTTACCACTTGTTGACCTGCAGAAAAACATGTGGCCACTTTGTCAGGAAGCGGACATTCAGCTATAAGGTGTATATTTTTTTTTTATTATTTTCAATTACCCCTCTTGCTGTGTGAGGCAGGTTGTATGCCTGCACTTTGACACATTGTCAGTGTGACAATCAGACATGGTACACATAGATATTAAGAGTGGCCTTCGTTGTCAGTCAATGGCAACTTACCTGGATGATGTATTTGGGTTCAGGTAGATCTAAAATAATGTAATTACCAGGCAAGAGCCTGACGGCTGCGGGAGTTAAAACTGAAAAGCTTTTTCGGTGTATTTTGAAGAAAAAAGTTTGACGCGTTTCGCCTTATCAGAGACTCATAAGGAACTGAAAATACAGTAGCCAGAAATGCATCACATTTCCATACACGATGTCCTGGGAAACAGACTGTGACATCAGGACTTATCATCAAGTCCCACATAATGTCACACACACAAAAAAAAAGATCGAAAATAATGACAACTTGTGTGTTTCATTCATTTACAAAGAATTTGCTCACAAGGTGTCAACTTCCCTGGCCCCCTTTTACCCAGTATGCAGTCCGTACACTGTCAGCTTGACCCGCCTGTAGTCCTTTAGTCAGTACAGGATGTGCAAGGGGCTCCTAAGGTGGCATTATTTAGGAGGGACGTGCTTGGATCTTATCTGCTGATCAGACTTAAGTTCTACATGTAAGAAATCTCCACCCTACGGGGGGGAGCATGAGGATTTTTCTGTACTGGCATACTGGTCATTTTTATTTACTGTAACTGTGTACCAGAAGCCCCTTTATTTTCTGCACTTCATACCAGCCATTACTTTGAAATGTACTTATTTTACTTACCTTGTACAAGGGCAGAATTATAACCCATACCAGCTTTTTTTGAGCCCCATTACCCCCTTTACTGAGTAGACTGTAAGGAGAAACTTGGGGCTCCGTGAGCTTTGGAGGCATTGTTTGGGTCGTGCTGTATGTAAGTAAAGCAAGTGGATTAAATGGATAGCAGTACAGAGAACTTCATTGACAAAACCTCCTTACTGTGGTATGCAATGTGCATTTAAAAGCAAAGCATATACATAAACCATGTAAAGTAGTTGAAACTTACAAGAAATGTTCAGAAGCCAGCCATGTAGAGATTTTTGTTTTTTCTCCAGAGTTGCACATTCGTGAACATGATTCATGTGTAAATTATAATAATTATATGCATTGTTGACACTTGACAAAATAAATGCAAAGTGAGGGAAATTCTCAGTTTGTCCTTGTTTCAGAGTTACATGTACATGGAACATTTAAGGGGAACAGACATGTTTCCCAAATTATGGCTCTGGCCTCAGTTGTAATGTAGGAGTTTATGCAGATGTATTTTATTTGTGAATCACAAAGTATAAGATGCTTGAAGATAAATTGCTTCTGATATTTACATAGCAACAAAGCTTTACCTGTGCTTCACTGATGTTGAAATTTCTTACTTAGATTTAATGATCTTCATTTTGAACTTATAAGAAGATTTAGACAATTTGTATTTATTTGATATGTGTTTATACTACCTCAGAAGTATTGATAGCAACTAAGTATATGTATGCATTTGAATAATACATTCAATGATTTACCTGTATTCCATATTTTATGAATGTATATGTGTATTGTACAACATACTGTCCTTTTGTCACACTTTAATGCCCCATGTGCTTGTGTTATCAAAATAAATGATGTCTGTTGTACAGAACAAATCTGACCTTCAGATTCATAATACCATCATAATTAATGAATTCAGGGCTCAAAAAGTGAGATTTGTCCCTGTATGGGATAAGTGATCCAGTAAGAGATAATAATGCCTTGTATGCCAACTGATAGATGGGGGTCTTCCTGTGACATGACTGTATACCACAAACAGCTTCTCAGTAATTGAGAAAAATTTGTGTGTTGGCAAACAAGTGGACTTCATGTTATACAATTATAGCATTATTTGATGTTTGTGTTTGTAACTATTGAGGTACATGTACAATGTATGCAGCAAATCTTGAGCAAGAGGATGACTTCATATCTACTGTACAGGAATGTCATACTGCCTTGTGAAGTGGCATCTGCTTCAGTGTTGGTACTTTGCATTTTCAATAATGAAAAGCACTGTGCATGAGAAATGCAGATGCAAGCTGCAAGAGAAGGCTTTCAGTTCATTCTTATTCCAGTGTGTTGTAGATTGAATGGGTGATTTGTTCACCCTGTTACACATGTAGGCATATGACAATGTGTCATGATGTCTTGATAAAAACAAGTCTCTTGTTGTGTTACCCAGTCCCAAAGCGATAAATTACAAGCAAATGTATGATGTCTAAAAGCTTTCTTGAAATGGTGCTGCTTCTTTTTTCTGTCATAGAGTGTTTAGTTTCTCAAAGCACGAGTGCAATTCTTTTAACAGTTAATTTGCAGTTAAGCTTTACACCATGCATCAGATCTGATGAACATCACTGCCTTATATAAATGTTTCAATCAAATAGAAGTTTTGTAAAAGTTGATATATTCACACAAATGACAACGGACAGTCACCTGTAACCCTGATAACAAGATCTGACAGAAATTCTTTATTAGAAGTTGCATGTCGTATTGGAATATGACTTGTAAACAGAACAGAAATCACAAAGTTGGAGGTGACTTGTGATGAGATTTCTTGGAAAGCGCTTGATATAATGACCAAACTTGGATAACAATGTGAAAAATGCATTTGGTGTGTTTGCAGATGCATATGTTTACATAGTTACAGTGCTAAAAGAGCACATGTCAAACATATAACATCCAGCCAAAATCACTGGGCAGCTGTTGGGATAGGGAGGCACAAAGTACCTGTAGATGTAGCTGGTTTCAGGTGTGATGTCACCCTCTCCCGGGAGCCTAGGTTTTCCAGTCCACAAGCAGTGGCATAAGCCAAGAGGCAAAAGATAGAGGGCAGCACTGGTGAAAAGAGAGGTCAGTTGACCTATTCGGACCAATACTATGGCCAGGGTAGGTCACATGACATCTCTTGATCAGTGGTATTGTCTGCTACTTCCTGTCCCAGGGCATACGCCATTGGTTGCCAAGCTTGTATGCTATGGTGTAGCAACAACATTGGTAATGTGAGCACATTCTATAGTTTATGTTAGCCCATAGCTTGACTGAATTACGTCCACAGTTCCAGTTGATTCCTGTCCACGTTTGTTACAGGAAACAAATATTTTTCCAAATATAGAAAACACATTTACTGGCCTTGATAGGTCAGCTGGTGCATGAAATTAGTGTTTGTAGGGAAACAGGGAGCTGTACATGACTCTGGTCTATGACAATAGGAAGATACTAGCTTTCCTACCATAATGAGTCAGGATTAACTTCTTGAAGGGAGAAAATGAATGTAATATCCAGTTTGATCAAATTATATGGCACTGCAGTCAAAATGTATCTTTAAAAAAATAATCTGATCCAGTGATACATAAAAAGTACAGAATGTAATGCTGACATTGAGTAAAATGCCCATTTGCCATGTTCGCTCATTCCAGTAATTATGTTTTGTGACCCTAAAAATCTGTCACAGCCTGGAAAGTCGACAGTGCTGTTTCTTCAAGGATTTACCCAGAATCAAAATGGGGGTGATTACGGCCATACTTGAGGCTCAATGCTAGAGTACCTCTTCTAATGGAGTATTGATGGTACAGTGTGAAAGTAATGTTGTATATGTCCACTTTCCCTGACAGTGTTCAACATTTTGAAATCTTTCCCTACATGAGCCCTAAAGACGACAATTGTAATGAAGCATGAAAGTTCTACATGAAAGGTAGTGACCTTGTTATGAAGCATATTTTTATCACAGTATTCATCCAAATTATCATCGCAATGCTTTGAAATTAGATTTTTCTGTTTGTGTAATATCTGGATCAGGGTTATGTACTGCTTTATCTGCCATAGTCCTCAGGACTAAGAGTTTGGACATCTTACTACCCTCCATTCAAACTTGCTTGCCCCTCTACTCAAATCTCATTCAGAAAAGCAAAATTTCTGGTTGTCCCTAGGGCCAGTGCTTTGAGATTTGAACATGCCCAGAGTGGAATTTGACTTACCAGGGGCTAGCAGACATGCAAATTGCAGAGCCTTGCGCATGAGAAGACTAGTCTTGAACTGTTTTGAGCTCAGACATATTGATCCTCTACAAAGCTACAAAAAATTTCCATTTGGAGGACTTTGACATAATTACTAAGGTGGCAAGGCAATTTTTAAATGTGTATTTCAGATGATAACATCAAAATTATTTGAATTGAGACTGCACATTTTGATCGCCTTCTACCAGGAAGAGAGTGAGACTGCACACAAGTGACCTTGATTTAAATTTCAGAGTCACAGGACCACTTTTAAAAGTAAAAATTTAGCATTTGGATTGTAACTTGTTAAACATTTTAGATGGGACTTTTGAATTTGAACATGATGACAGTTGTTTTTAACAGGTATGTTGAGACAGTGTGTAGGTTTGTAACTTTTTGGCAAAATTTGGGTGTCTTCAGCTGGAACCAAGGCAAAACTTTTTTCTTATCTATAACTAGGGATTAAATAAACTTTAATCAAAACTGCAGAGATTGCATTTGTGGTTTATGGAATTTAGCAATCAGTGATTGAAGATTACAATGTTCAGGTTTATGATACACGCTAAAAGTAACGACAGATTATACAATGGAAAGTGGTGATGTGAAGATGATGAGCTAATGCTGATCCTTTTGGTTCCTCAAAAGTAAGGATTTCGGTGGTAACTCTTACTTGTGATTATATACATTTGTAAAGATAAATATTGTTGCCATCAGTGATAAAGGTCATCTTGTCTGTTGAACTCTTTCATTGTCAATTTGACGCAAGTGGACATGTTCAGACTTGACTTAAAGGTCCTCTTGATTGAATGGGTTCCACAAATTAGAAAGTCGTTGTTTAGGGTGGTTTGGAATGATATCTGAAAACCAAAATGTTAAATTTCATTTTCGAATAGTGTTTTTATTTTAGCTGCAAAAGTGCGCGTGAAAGCATGGAAATTTTGTTCGATTATGGCCCGATGTGGGAAAGTGTCAGTGACATCACAAAGGTAACCCGCTGGCCAGGGTGAATATGTCAAAAGCCAGAGGGCCTTCAGTTAGCCAAGAGTCATGGCAAATACAGCACAACATAGTAATTTGGGAGAGTCTGAATTGAGTTTTTCATGTACATGGTCTCGTGAGGATGGAGAATTAATAAGCAAAGCTGTAGCAGCAGAGGAAAGGATCATTCAGCCTTACAGACATGAGTAGGATGCCCAAAACCCTGCCATCACTACTACTGCAGGGAGTGCAGCTGCGGACTGCCAGACCGTCCCAGCTTGCCGTCTGGGCAATGATAATCAGTTGCAAAGAGATATTGTGTATCAAAAATTACTAGACTTCATTCAACAAGAACAAGCATGCATGCAATAAATTGGAATTTGCGTCAGGATGGGCCAGGTCTTGTAGTGTTTCAAATTGCAACATTCACGGAAACAGCTACATGCAGCCTGCACCTATGACATGTAAAAGTCAGTACAAACAGTTAATTTTCCCGTCCCATCTGTATGGTCTGTAGATGATTAAATATAAGTTTGCATTTATGAATGGCCAGCAATATCAAAACTCCTACCCAGCAGTAACCTTACGACATTTGGAGGGCAGAATTTTATGGCTGTGTATAGCCATCCTCGGTACATACAACATCTGCTTATGACCTGTTATTTCAGATTGTATCCATTATCCAACAATAGTAAATATTTTCCTCTGACTGACTTATTTTCACACCTGGTAATTGGGAGCTGGCGGTGGAATGTCACAAATAGCGTACATGACTGAAGAGATCGAAGGCCAGCCGCCCACTTGGCATACGCAGATGAGGCGTGAAAGTGGTAGCTATCCAAACAAGTGTAGTTATCTGGTTACGGGATTAAACACCTTGCAATATACAGTTGTAATTGGACATACCCATTACAGTGGCCAGCTAACTCAACCCAAGGACCTGTTATAGTCTGTTCAACCTCAGACATGGGTATGGAACAAGATTAGTCCCTGTTTCCAACCCATTTTGTTACAATGTAATACTTTGTAACATCCTAGACCAGCTTTGTCACTTTGACAGTTGGTTGATAGTAATGTGACACTTTGTAACAGTCTTAGAACTACTAGACCTATATGTTGCTGTAATAGAAGCTTTGAAATCAGAATCATACAGACGATTAATTTGTAAATACTGTAAAACAAAACAAAAAATGATGAGTCAGTGTTCCTGCATGGCTTTATGAGTTATGCCTAATTTGGCTAATTTCAACAATCCTATTGTCCACCGATGGGACCACATTTGGCAGTGGCAGTAGGTTTTTTTTTGCTAAACCTAGCCTTAACGTCATCGTATTTGACGAATCAAAGTCACTTTCCACAAAGTGTTCACTACATGGGTGAGATCGATTCCCAGGGCCTTGCAACTTGTCCCAGTAAATCTTGACTGCATAGGTCTACGCTTTCCATAATTCCAGGTCTTTGGGGGAATGTAAGCAAGCTGTAGAACTTGTATTGCTACAACACACCGACCCATCCTAGGCGGGAACAGGGACAAAAATGAATACTTCTGCATGCATTTTGAATCCTGGTGATGAAGTGTGAATAAAATATGTTTAAACCAAGTGACACTTGACAGCCACAGCTTGCTAGCATGGTCGGAGTTTTCTCTGTCATCCACGGTGTTGCGTTAGTGACATCACTGATCCACATCACTGACCTTTTGCGCCTTGAGGGTGTGGGGAATGAATGGAAAGCGAAGATTAAAGGCGCAGCAAGTTTTTTTTTATAAGAATACAAATAAAAGTATCATTTTCATATCTAATATTTTTAAAGTGCATCGTATGGTTAGAACAACCCATGAGTCACCCGTGTACCCATTTGAAACATGCTCAATCAAGAGGACCTTTAATGATACTAGGCTCATATTGTTTGTAAACTGACGTTTCGTTCAAGTCCCATGCCTATAGTTACAGAAACCATAAGAATGGCCCAGGTCAACAACTTTCCTTGGCACTCTTCGACCACACTCTGTCCAAAGCAAGCTGAGGAAAGATGTTGACTGAATCAAATCTAGGCACTGAAAGAATTAAATCTCAATGCATTGCACAGTTGTACAGAAAGTGGATGGAGAGCTTACTGTATCATTGTACAGTGAAACCTGTTGTCACCAGAGTGCGGTCTATCAAGACAGGCGTTCTGTCATTAGAGGTGTAAATTACAAGAACAAACAAGCAAAAGTTCATGAAAAGATGGTCTTCCAAGACAGATTGTCTCACATTGCAGTGATCTGGTAGGATGAGGAGCACATTAGTGTTAACATGATGGGCACTTGATGAACACGTGTGAGTGCTTTGACAATTTGCTTGAATATAAACTTCTGATTTGCTTGAATATAGACTTCTGATATGGTTCGAGAGTTCATCCATATTTGTTGTTCGTATGGACAAATACATTGTGTCACACCAGTTGGGATCTGAAAATATTTATGGGAACTTCAGTTAATTGTTCAGAAAGAGATATTTGTGCCGATGTATTGTGTGTTGTATTTATTAGTGTTATCTATTGCATGACATCAATAAATGGAATTTTATACATGATGAGAGAGTAAACGTTTGTTCAGGTAAGCCACTTGTCCCATTGGAACACTCAGTTTATTAAGAGATGAGATTTGAAGTATGTCCAATTTATTATAAAACTTGTTCAAAAGCAATACAGATTTTATCACTCGGGGTTTGATTAGACCTTGGATCTTTCAAAAACCAAGTGAAAAGATTGTAAGAAATAGTGTATAGTAAGTTGGGCAGGTTGGAGTCGTCCCCCCCCCCCCCAGTTTCTCTGGTGTGAATATTTTTTAGTCACACTAGTTTAAACAAAAACATTGTCTGTTGTAGGCTGATTAAAATAAATCATGTCGGAATTAATGTAAAATAAAGAAACAGACTTGTGTCCCACTTCCACATTCTTCATAAATGCGTAATTAACATGAACGTTAGACCCAGTCACTGCAAGGATTTTGAGAATGTATACTAATAATTGCTTCATTCAATAAATTATGATGCTTTTTTTTAAATTTGTTTTATTTTTAAATTACTTTTTCTTTTGCTTTTTTTAGAATCAATCACCTACCTACATTTTAGGCACAAAAATGGCTCATATCCCCCCCCCCCAAAAAAAAGAAAAAAATTGGGGGGGGGGGAGGGAGTCCAGGGAATTAGAGCCCCAATACTCTTTCAAAATTCCTGGATCAGCCCCTGCCACATCCAGCTCTCCACAAATGTGTGTGGAGTCCAACAAACGGGTGTGGATCTGTGTCTGCTGTGGCAGGCAATGGGACTCCAGGGGTCAGGACTAGTGCCCCAGCTGCCAAAACCACAGTGAAAAGCATTGAAATAAGATGGGACACACCCAGGTACCGCTCCAGCAAAGACCCTCTCGGTCTGCTGGTCTGGCGTTATGAATTGTCATTTGTGACTTGCATGGATTAATACAAAGTAAGAAGTGAGAAAAGATGTTGATTAGAAATTCCAAACTTCTCATGGTAAATCTGGATGTAATGTCTCTGAAATGCTAATATAAATCTTCTAATTTCATTAATTAGCAATACACTGGAAACAGGCTATTTGTTCAATCCTCTTGAAATAAAGTGTATTACTACTACAGTGGAAAATTGGACCTTTGACCCACCAGACTGGCCACTCACATCATTAATATGTCCCAGGATGCAATATCATTCAATCTGTGTCCCAGGATGCAACATCTAGTTTTATTTTTCTACAACTTCAGTCCAATTTAGCTTGTGATTCTCTGTAACACTGCCACACACATAGAGCACAATCATACACAAGTCACCTACATGCGAACATACCTGTGAGTATGTTACATATTTAACACCATCTGATACAGACGTGTGTGGTTACATTGTACATTCACCATCTGATACAGACCTGTGTGGTTACATTGTACATTCACCATCTGATACAGACCTGTGTGGTTACATTGTACATTCACCATCTGATACAGACCTGTGTGGTTACATTGTACATTTATCATCTGATACAGACCTGTCTAATTACATTTGTATGTTCACCATCTGATACAGATCTGTGTGTGTTGTTATTTTCTATATTCATCATCTGATACAGACCTGTGTAGAAACGTTGTACATTCACCATCTGATGCAGACCTGTGTGGTAACATTGTACAATTACCATCCGATAATGACCTGTGTGGTTACATTTGTATGTTCACCATCTGATACAGACCTGTGTGGTTACATTGTACATTTACGTCTGATACAGACCTGTGTGGTTACATTGTACATTCACCATCTGATACAGACCTGTGTGGTTACATATAATTAACATACTTGTACCTGCTTCATGAAGAATGAGAATATACCCTGCTTGCTCAATTGCTTTCTTTGCTCTGCCAATTAATGGGTGTGTGTAACCACAGGTGAGATGAAGTAATGGTAGACAAGAAATTAAGTTTATCAAAAGAACTTCTGTGTAGTAATCCGGGTGTATGGACCAACTACTATGGCAGGCCATGTGTTTTCAAGATTACTTTTTACAGACACTTGTCATGAATGCATTTCTTTGTTAATGTACCTTTACTTCAAAACCTTGTCAATAGGAGGCACCACTTTACATCCTAATTAATTGTCAATCTCTAAAGATGCATTGATCCTCGCCCCCTGGAGATCTGTGAAGAATGGGAAAATTTGTCTAAATGAAGAAAATTTCAGATTGTGGATGTACATGTGTGCCCATCCAAACTCTATTAACACAATGGTTCAAACATTTTTGTGTTGTAGACCAATGACTGCAGCCGAGGCCTGGCATCCAAGGCGCTACGCGATGCCATCACAAACAACCTGGTGGAGCCACACGTCTTCAAAAAGTGCCGCGTATCATCACACAGAGTACTGTGGCGACCCCCTGATGACCAAACCATAGATGCCAAATGGCAAGCTATTGTTGCTCAGCGAAATGTCAGTGATGACACAGTGGCCAAAATTCCTGGTGTCAGCTACTTTATATCATCAATATCGGGGGTTTCAACACACATGCAGGGAAAAGACAAAAAGATTCCTGAAACACTTGGACGCGTTTATCCAGCAATATCCTACTGGGTTGTGTCTGATGATCTCGGTTTTGATACGTACCAGGTTGCACACGACCTAGGGCAGTTACACAGTGATGCTTTAATTAAGCCAATACTGCAGACTTATGCTGAAGATTCCCTCAATGGTCTTTGTAGTGCCCTATTTTTGACACTGAAAGACCACAAAAACAGCCTGATCTTGCACAAGATCCAAGAGAGTGTTTCATACTGCAAGGCGCATATGACCGAGACTGTCAAGCTCGAAGTGATACCCAATAATCTGGAGGCAGCCAGTGTGCGGCTGGTCATCCTCCAGCCAGACAAGTATTCTGATATGCTCCTCAACTGCATCAACACTCTCAGTATGAACAGCCTCGATATGGAAATTCTCACCATTTCTAGTGGCAGTTGATAGATTCTATGGGCCCGCAAGACACAGTTGAGCTCAGCAGATTTGTGAGTCAGCTGAACTTACATGATGGGTGCTATGCGTTGTTAAGCCAGCTGTCAGATTTGTGAGTTATATGAGCTGCCATGATGGCTGGTCACTTTAACCCAGATACATGTGTCTCTTTTATCTGTCTTCCATTGAAAATTACCTTTGCAACTTCTCAAACACTGTGAACCTGATCCTCTTCAGACTTTCTGTATATACCATGAGTGGGTCTCTCGCAACTTTGTTCAATAGTTCATGCTCCAGTAATTTTTAGCTCGGCTGACTGCTCACTCGGCTGCTGACAACCCACTCAGATGAGCTTTTGTCATCATCCATCGTCCATCTGTTGTCCATCTACATTTCACATTTTGGACTTCTTCTCTAAGACCATCAGCCAGATTCACTTCTAAAATAGAAGGGATGTACCTTGGTGGGCTTCTACTCAGTTTGTTCAAATGCCCATGGTCCACTAATTTTTGGATTTTCTAAGAATTTTGGGGTCCATTTTTGGTGAAACTTGGTGAAAATGTAGCTTGTGGGAAGGTTGAACAAACTTTGAATTCTTTACTTCATGGTGATGCTATGGATTTATGATTTTCAGTGTTTTTTTCAATTTGGGTACCTGTTGATTAATGTACGCATTACTATTGATCACAATACAAGTCAGTCGGGATTGCAATGGAAATTCACACTTTTTCCTTCTCCAAAATCGTGAACAAATTCACTTCAACCATTGTGCGGATGTACCTTGGATGGGTTTCTACCAAGTTTGTTCAAATAGTCATGCTCCAGTGATTTTAAATTTTCATGAATTTTTTGGTTCATTTTTTGGCAAAGTCGGAAAATGTCTTCTCCAAAACTATTTGGCCAATGGCTTCAAAATTGCATATGGACACTTCTGGGGACCCCCAAAGCTTAATTTGTTCACCAGATGGTGCTGCAATTTTTTTTATATTTTTTACCATATTTTTGTGTGTTTTTGCTATTTTCAACTTCTCCAAAATGTGACTCAGATTGTTTTGAAACTTAGTGAAAATGTAGCTTGTGAGAAGGTTAAACAAACTTGTTTACCAGGTGAAGTTACTCTGGATCCCTGATTTTAGAATGAACTGTTCAATTTGGGTACCTGGCAGTGAATGTATATGTTCCTGTTGATTAATATGCAAGTCAATAGGTATTGCAATGGAAAGTCTTATTTTCAACTTTTCTCCAAAACTGTCAACCAGATTCACTTCAAACTTGGTGGAGATGTACCTTGGTTGGGTTTCTACCAAGTTTGTTCAAGTGGTAATGCTCCAATGATTTTTTGGTCAGAACAAAATCATTCTCAATGTTGGAAGTCACAAACTATTTGAAGTGAGCGGTTTCAGTGATCAAAAGGATTGAGTTCCAATTATAAACACATGCCAATGATTGTATTTATCCCATAATATTCCACTGATAAAGCATATTTTACTATGGTAATAGGACAACAAATTACACTATTTTATGTGAAAAGAGCCATTTAATATGGCAAAAGCTGTATTCTGCTGGAGGGCACATGAAAATTTAATCAGAAGCAAACTGAACAGTCAGTATTCTGTGCATCACAAGTGTCAGTAGTTATGATGTCTTGCTTACAAGGAACCATGCCTATAAATCATCCTTGTATTACTGTCTAATACAATAATAGCTGCCTCTATTATGGGATTAATGCATGTATCTGCCATATTACTTAGCAGTATGGCCTTTCAGTTGAATATCACACTTCACTGATTTACACTGGCAGGCCATTTAGCCTAGGGCAACTGAGCATAGGATTCTAACAATCCTCAAGTTTTTCATTGTCCCCTGCCACCGAAGGTGGTGTAGGGGTACAGTCTGTCCGTCTGTCTGGCTTGCACAGCCTGTAGCCCATAAACCGTTTCAGGGAGAATTATGATATTTACACCACAGATGTATCCTGTGTAGAGCATGTAACTCATGCCTTGTTGTTGACCTTGACCTCTTTTCAAGGCCATAGGGCTCCTAAAGGTCTATTTTGCAGCATACTTTTTTTTCATATTTCAAGTTACATGTATATGAAAGATAGGCCTTTACTTTTGTACCAAAGAATCATTGCATAAAGGATTTATGTATTGCTTATTTTGGATGACCTTGACATAATTTCAAGGTCATGATGACCCAATACATATATATTTGGGGCAACTAATATAATGGCGCCTTTCAAAGCACTTATAACTGATTGCAGCACGATGATTCGAACCATAATGGTCTGGTTGCAGCAGGATGATCCCAACCATAATGGTCTGGTTACAGTAGGATATGATCATAACCACAATGGTCTGGTTACAGTAGGATATGATCCTAATCATAATGGTCTGGTAGCAGCAGGATGATCTTAACCATAATGGTCTGGTTACAGTAGGATATGATCCTAACCATAATGGTCTGGCTACAGTAAGATATGATCCTAATCATAATGGTCTGGTAGCAGCAGGATGATCTTAACCATAGTGGTCTGGTTACAGTAGGATATGATCGTAACCATAATGGTATGGTTACAGTAGGATATGATCCTAATCATAATGGTCTGGTAGCAGCAGGATGATCTTAACCATAATGGTCTGGTTACAGTAGGATATGATCATAACCATAATGGTCTGGTTACAGTAAGATATGATCCTAATCATAATGGTCTGGTAGCAGCAGGATGATCTTAACCATAATGGTCTGGTTACAGTAGGATATGATCGTAACCATAATGGTATGGTTACAGTAGGATATGATCCTAATCATAATGGTCTGGTAGCAGCAGGATGATCTTAACCATAATGGTATGGTTACAGTAGGATATGATCCTAATCATAATGGTCTGGTAGCAGCAGGATGATCTTAACCATAATGGTATGGTTACAGTAGGATATGATCCTAACCATAATGGTCTGGTAGCAGCAGCATGATCTTAACCACAATGGTATGGTTACAGTAGGATATGATCCTAATCATAATGGTCTGGTAGCAGCAGGGTGATCCTAACCAGACTGGTGCCTGTAACTTTTCAGAGTCTAGGGGCCTGTATCATACTTTGGATAGAAAATAATGCAATACAAATTTCATTCTTTCATTTATGTTCATTATTGAATCTATATCGTGCAGTACATGCTTTGTGTTGTATACATGCTTTGAAATGATGATCCACGGCGTGGTACTGGGCAACATGATGCACTGTCGCTTCTACTACAAAATGTGCTGCCTTCTTGCTGTTTACACCCATGTATTTTTGGTCAACTTTTTTCACTTAAAGTGTTGTAATGTCACACCTTAGTTGTCATGATGTGGCGGGGGACATCATTCGTTTGGATCATTTTGTCAATATTGGTATGATGACTCTATCTCCAGATGTCTCGTAAGTTTACTCTTTAAGTGCAAAATTTTTTGATTGAGTCAACAGCTTTTCTCGGCTTGCATTGGCCGCAATGCTTGCCAAGAAAAGCTGTTGAGGTGGGGTATTCTCTCTGGAACTATAGGCACACTGGTACTTGAATGAAAGGTCTTTTTACGAGAAATATGAATCTAGAATACTAATGATAATTCAGACTAGTTTGACTTCATAAATAGATCAACTTAGGATGGCACTGAAAGAGTTGAACTCTCATGCTAAAATAAAAACATGGCTAGTCTTAAGTCCAGAAGGGCCTTTCATTGCAAGGTAAGCCCTGCCCCAGCTGCCTGTCTGAATGAAGCATGTCACCAGTAAGTGGCACTGCGTGTATAACTTCCCCCTGCTGTACACATGTTGTAGGTAGAGACACCTGGAGGGATAAACAAAACATGTTTCATTCTTTGGTCAAAAATATCATTTGACACATGAAGCAGGTGCTGCCACCATGCAGAATAGTGTATCTGACATACCCTGCAATGAAAGTAAAGGGGTTTTCATACAATTTTGTACCCCAACTTGACACTGGAAGCCCCTTTGTTTTCTGTACTAAATACTTTAGTACCAGCCATTATTTCCCGAATTTCTCGTTTTTCACACTTCATATTCTGGCAAAATTATTACCTGTACAGTGCTACCTGCAATTTAAGACCACTGCCAGAATAGACCACCTGGCTTTTGTGACCACACTTCTGATGGCACAACAGTCTAAATTCTTTGTAAATTTACCTCCAATTTAAGCCTCCTGTTATATGTGACCATTTTGGGCTGGCAGAAAGGGTAGTCTTAAATAGCAGGTACCACTGTACCAATATACAAGCCCCCCCCCCCCCCCCCCCCGCCATCCACCCATCCTCCTCTTATACAGAACTATTTTACAAACTAAGAATGCAATGAGTTCAGATCGAGTTTTGCACAAAAAGCATTTCCTGTACAAAAATGTAACGACATGAGATAAAATTATTTTTGCACTTAATTTGTGTGTAACAAACCTTATTGAGAGACATGTTTTACTGGCTGCCCGAAAATGTTTCAGGCATTATCTTGTACACTAGTTACCCCCAAAATGTGTTGGTGTATCTCTTTTGCATTACCTTCTCAGATGACAACATTGTATGAAAGGATAACTTTTTCAGAGAATATTCTAAGTTTCTATTCTGTTCAAAAGCCAAGTTCAGTTCCTGTATCAACCCGGTGATTAATCAGTTTATAGAGGAGATTAGCATGTGAACACCTAGGTCCCACATCAAGCCATGTAACAGCAGACAATTTCTGATGGCAGGATCGGGACGAGGGTCCAGCACCTTTCAATCTTACATACATGTAAATATGTGGTAAAGTACTCTTCCAAGACAATTTTTTGGTCATATTATTTACCGCAAAGAAGACCAGCTGTTTTTATAATTTTTAAAAATTGCACTAAGATTTAAATTCATGTACATTGTATATATTTTTGAGACACATATTTTTTTACTTTAAAGCTAAAACATTACATTTATCACTGCCTTTCGCCAGAAAAACTGAAGGCCAATTGGATATTTTGATATGTCACATGTATATTAACTGCCAAAACATCTGACCGTGTTGGGCAGCAGTGGTGAAAAGCAGCTGCCCTGATTATAATGGGTGGACTGATGGAGAAAGGGGGTTGGGCAAAAGACACATTGCACCATGTTTAATATAGGGACCTTCCCTTATGTATAGATGCTTTTTTCTTGAATGATAGGGGCCACTGCAGCTAATATGAATGTCCCAAATTGGTCCCCATGACTATAAATATACTTCATCACACGGAAGATATGAAGCAGTATGATTCCAGATTGATGTGTTTATTTACAGTGTGATATACATGTACCACCATCTGGGTCACTGTTGGTTAACACATATTAAACAGTGCATCCTTAAAAATATATATGTAATTGGTAAAAAAGAAAAATGTACACAGTTGTTTCTTCTTAACAAAAATTACCCATGGTCAGGTCCAAAACTGAAGCCTGTTGTGTTAGTCTCGGTTCAGAGCAGTGGTTCAAACCTGAGAACTGTATGGAGGGTATTGGAGAGTATATATATATATACATGTGTATAATATATATATATATATATATATATATATATATATATATATATATATATATATATATATATATATATATATATATATATATATATATATATATATATATATATATATATATACATATATATATATATATACATATACAGTGAAACCTCCCTGTACCGAACACCCTTGGGACCAGACAAAAGTTTTCAGTTCAGTACAGGGAGGTTTGATAGCATTGAAAGTATATATTTGGGACCGAGAAATGGTGTTCCGTATATGGAGGTGTTCGGTCAGGTTTTAAACATGTGTGTGTATATATATATATATATATATATATATATATATATATATATACACACACACACACACACACATATATACATATATACATACATATATATATATATATATATATATATATATATATATATATATATATACATATATACATATATATGGGTTATTCTTACAGCAAAATGGGTGAGCAAGCTGAATGATTTCTGCTATCTGGTATTCAATGCGAGTTGATGTAATTCATATTTGCAGGAAACCATGTATGATCTGTTTATCTTATGTTTGAGTCAGATTTTACATTCTGACAGTTTCAGTCTTGCATACTAAAAGGATCATTGTTCATTTCAATGAGTTCTGCAGCTCCGGGTACCAAATTTTGGTAGAATAGATTTGGTAACTTCTTCGTCATCAGTGGATATCACCATGATTGATCAGCAGCAGTATCTGGGCACTTACGATTACCAAAACATTTCCAGTTATCAGTACTGCAGTCAAGGACCCTACAAGAAGAAGGGTCTTTGCTGCAATGAAACATGTTACAGCACTTTTACAAAACAGAGTACTGTTGTAGACAGTACAGTATTTACAGTCTTGTTATCACCCTGAAAGGCACGCAGACATTATATTTATATATGTATGTGTGTATGTATGTGTGTGTGTGTGTTTGTGTGTGTGTATATATATATATATATATATATATATATATATATATATATATATATATATATATATATATATATGGTGGAATCTCCCTATTAACACCACCCAGGGGACTGAAAAAAGTAGTCTAAATAGGGGTTATTAGAAGAATGGCCTTAATTGGGGATTGAATTTAGGATATGTGTGCATATCACATCATATGGATGTGTGTGTGAGTGGGTGGCTGAGTGTGCATGTGCATGGGCCCACATGTTGGTGTGTGCATGTGCCCTGGTGTGGGTGTGTGCATGTGCCATCATATGGATGTGGGTGTGGGGTTAACTACACAGAAGCCTGATATAATTATTGCTAATATAAATTTACCATTCTCCAGGTAGACCATTACAATGATCTATGATCTACCTGGAGAAACAATGATACAGTGTACAAATGTGCTGTAGTAATGAGTGACTGTATATTTACATGCGCGCCACTTAAAGGAAAATGGGGGGGGGGGGGACAAGTAAACCAAAATATTAAGCACTGTATGAATAGAAAAAGAGGAGACTATGAAGATGTGTTTGTAAGAAAGGAATGATCTCTTAGCAAAGAGGTCTGAATTGAAAAGGAAGATTCTGTTGTAAACATAAATTTCATACTCATTCTTAAACGTTTTATCCATGAGTTATGAAACAGTAATACCATTGTTGGATTGTTGCTTAAGGTATTGTAAAAACACTGCATGTTTAATAAATTTGACAAACAACTGTTAATTATAATAGAATATCATTCACTCCATGCAGATTTGTTGATTTGTTTTGTGTTATTGAATTCTTTGTGCAGTGGTCACGCACTATAAGCCCCCATCCCACGTTGTCCTTTCAATGTAATGACACTATTATCTTATCAATTTTCTTGTAGCACAAAAATACAGAGTCCCAGAACTTTGTTTGTGGGGTGGGTAGGCCCAGGGTGATCGCACAGTGTACCAGATGTGGATCAGGGATGCTGAGAAAGGTAGGATGCATTTGGAGCCATCCATTAATTCCATTGGAGAGATGACCGCTTAAATTATGTTTTCTGGAGGGATTTCCACTATGGCATTGCCTGCTATATGTACCAGCGAGTGATGTTTGTGCGATGCTCCACTTAACAACAAGTGTGGCTCATCTCTCCACATCGAACTTGCTGATGTGGAGTATTTTACATGTCGCTATGCTTGGAGTCTACTTCTGCGTGAATCATGATCTGCAAAAAAATCAATTACGCACAACATTTTGTATATGTTGGATGACGTGCATATTGTTTTGTGTTGACAGTCTGACAATTAACCTCACTTGCTAATGGCAACAGAACACAATGGATTCTGGTTAATTGCCCCACAAGTCAATGCCAGACAAGTTGAATTGCCATCCTCTGTGCTGTTTAAACTCTTTCATATATTTGTTTTATTGAGAAATCCCACAGTTGTGAACCATAAAACAACATGCAATATGCATGAAAAGTTAACATCAGGACGAAGAGAATATTTTATCAAACTGTACCATTAGGGTATCGACCTATGAGTTGAATTTGTTGACACAGATAGCAAAATGATCACACATTGAGTTTGGTCTGATCAAATTGCCTAAATGCACAAATTACACTACTCTTTCAATAGATCTTCCATCAGAGTAGATTATTGACTGGCATGTGTCATCTTGATTATATGATAGCCATTTACTTTTGTTTGGATTACAATTAATTATATATTTTATTCTTTTGTAAAAGCAGAACATATGTCAAGCAGTTTATGAAGGGCCTGCTTAGTTGGCAAAAATAAAACCAAATTGATGACATAGGCTAGAGCACCAAGGAATATATTTCCAATGTGGCAACTGAGCCCAGAATTTTTCAATTTCAAAAATTAATTGATCAGTGTATATTCCAAATGATATGGGTGAAAGAACAGCACCTCACTTGACACCATCGCTACAAGAAAAAGATTCTGTTGCACAGTTATTCCAGACGTTACTCACTTTTTGGTTTGTACACATAGTAAAGAGTAACTGACGTGACAGGAGACAATTTCTCTTTCAGCAGTTTAAAGAGTTTGATGTGATCAACTGTGTCAAATGCTTTAGGTCATATACCGGTCAACAGTGATCTAACGTCTGCAATTGAAATACATCAATACTCTATACAAAAAAAAAGTTTTATAATGCAGGAGACTGATGTGTTTTCTTTTTCCGTCAGACAATGATGGTCCCAGACAGATAACCTGAAGTTTTTTCATGCGAAATATTCCCCACCAATTTGAACTAGTATTGATTCCCCAGTCGTATGTCAGAGAAGTATCTGGGTACCTTGTACCTCAAGTTTCTTTCAAGCAAGGGATGAGAAATGGAAATTTTATTTGTTTGTTTTTTCGCTTGTTGATTTATTGATGTTTTCTTTTAAATTTTTCAAGTAACACCATTCTATAGATAATTTTTCAGAAATTAAGTTGATATCCGCGTAAAGAGTAGATTATAGTAAGCAGTGCTTAAACTATTAATGCTTAATTAACCCTTTCCTGGTTGGAGTGAGACTGGATTCAACAGCTTCACCTAGCACAGGCTGCACACAATGCCCAAGAAAAGCTGTCAACAATTGTCAACATTTTTTTTTTTTTTTTGTCAACGAGAAATTTAAACAAAATCTTTGAAGCGGACGACAATTTAAATCCGGGTGCGTTTGCAGGCAGTAAGAACTTACAAAAGCTGTTAACTAGGAATATAATAATCGATTATTTCAGCCTCCACATGGCCAGAAGACTGGAAAAAGTCTTTTCTCTGATCAACATCTTTCCTTTTGTCTTTAATATGGCCTTGTCAGGGATAAAAATGTTGATATGTTAGCGAATCATTTCAGCTCATATTCACACGCGCACACAAAAAGACAAATGCGAAATTTAAAGAGGGAGCGAAAGAAAATGAAGCTGGGGACATTTCAGGATATCAATTGATGTTCGCCAGTCTGGGTGAGGGGAATCTATAAATGACTCGTTTATCATCCGTGGAGACGCAGGAATTTCAGTTGTAGGAAGAGCCATGCAGATAAAATGGGTCATCGTTTTCTGTATTATTGAAAACTGAAAAGTACATGCAAGTATTAAAAATCTGGATTGAAAAGCAATAAATGCGAAACAAATGAAACAATCTAAAAAAATAAACATTATTCAAAGAAAAGATAAATACTATCTGTCGATGCTGACATGGATTTCTCGGTACAATGGTAATAACATGGGCAAAGGTCGACGATACGAGTCTGTGGCCGGTCATGGCTTCACCTAAGGACAAGAATTACGTATATGGCTGCATTATTACTGAGGATGACAACACTGCCCAGGCACACACAGCCTCAGTCTGCACATTACACTGACCCCAAATGAACTCAAGTCGCCCCAGACGACCCACAAACCTTCATCAACTAACCTCGCTTTGCTATTTGCTGACCTCAGCAGAATCTAGCCAGGTCAGGGACAAGAGCTAAAGCGAGGCACACACCTTGCCGTCACCTAGATGTGAACTACATTATATCGCGTAACATTTAGAGAATAGTGGATGGGGGTGGATATATATATATATATATATATATATATATATATATATATATATATATATATATATATATATATATATATATATATATATATATGTGTGTGTGTGTGTGTGTGTGTGTGTGTGTGTGTGTGTGGACATCGATGCAGAGGAAATAAATTATCAAAATTCGAGCTGAGTTGCTAAACTGCACGTAATATCTGCATTTCCATAATCTGCGATTCTGGTAGTTCTTAGTCTGTGCGTCTAAACTGTTATACATGTAATGTTGTGATTATAGCATCTCGTGTATGCAGAAGAAAAAGAAGAAATGAAAAAACAAACAAAAAACATGCAGGCGAAAATAGGTCGAATCCGTGAAAGGTAGCAAGTAATGTCGCTTTGAAAAAAAAAGGGGGGGGGATGCATTTCAATAATGAACCATCTCCTTGGTCAACAGCATTCGTTTGCATATACAAGTATCCCGGGGTCTCAAGGGATGCTGTAGACCAGTGACACGAGGCATTGCATCCGCTCAAATCTTGTCTGGGGGCTTTTATTATTTCATTACAGCTGTTGTTATACTTTAAGGGGCCGTCTGTAAAGCTATTTTGCAGAATAAATTTTAGAAAATCAAGAATTGTTTTCAGCAGAATAGGGACGATTAGGTGTCAATCTACAATACGGACAAGTGTTGAGTTTGAAAAATGTTAATTTTTATGAGAATTGGGAGCTAAAGAAATCATGCTTTTGGCTAAACGCCCACATGGTTTTGTATTTACAACAGAATGTTAATGAGCTGTCAGTCAGACTTGGGTCCGCTAGGCAATGAGAAGTGATCAAGCTGTTCATTGGTTGGGGAGAACAATGGACCAGGGAGAGAACAATGGGCACTCCTAATCTGTTATTTGAGCGACTGAAACCAGCTATTAGCAAACGACATCTTCGTGACCTTCTCCTGGAAAAACTTCAAAGATTCCTTTTTATACTCAGATTTAAAAGATATATTTTCATGACAACACATCAAAAGTATAGTATTATAAGAGTACTTCTCAAAAGACAGTTTCGATCAGAGGGAGTGAGTACATTTTCCACAATGGCCAGTGTACCGGTCCAAGAGAGCCGATTTGACCAAAATCATATTCACACAATTCTAATTATGTCTGTGTGAACACCGACATGTTGTTATGTCTGTGTGAACACAGACATATTGTTTTACCCAATATTCTTTCTTTCTTTCTTTCTTTCTTTCTTTCTTTCTTTCTTTCTTTCTTTCTCTCTTTCCTTCTTTCTTTCTTTCTTTCTTCTTTACCAGCAATTTTGTCCGACACTTTTCTCGGACACTGTTATACATAGAAACCCCAAACTTGGCATGATTGTACCTCCATACAAGGTGCTTGACCGTTTTATACAGAGGAATGAAGATGTTTAAAATTATGCAAAATAGGGGCACTTAAAATTTTAAATCTTGAATATCTTCAAAAGTATAATAGATAGAGATGGCATTCCAACTTCTACTAGGGGTTATTGACCAGTGCACATCTAATTTAAAACAAAAGTTGTAGCAATCTAAATTATGCTAATTAGCAGCATTGGAAATTTTAAAAGTTAAATATCTTCAAAACTATATTAGATAGAGATGTCATTTCAACTTCTACTAAGGGCTTGTTGACCATTGCGCATGTAATGAATCTAAAACAAAAGTTGAAGCAATTTAAATTATGCTAATTAGCAGAATTCGAAATTTTTATTCAACACTGTAATAGATGGAGATGTCATTCCAACTTCTACCGGGGGTTGTTGACCATTGCGCACCTAAGAAATTAAAAATAAAAGTTGTAGCAATTTAGATTATGCTAAATAGCACCCTTAGAAATTTATAATCTTGCATAACTTCAAAGCTATAATAGATAGAGATGCCATTCCAACTTCTACTCCTGTGTTATGGAATAGTTGTACATTGCCATACCAATATGCTTTGAAGACACACACACTGATTTGCTATGCAGCAAATCATCTTTCCTAGTTCTAGCTGGATGCGTTGACTGCCCTCTCATTTATTTAGATAATATTCATTTGCTCATTCATTAGTGATGAACCCAATGGATATGCTCTTTGCTAATTCTTTCAAATTTGCATTGCTAATACAATGTGTGAAACAAATAAAAAAAAAAGGTCAGAATATCACAAATCATGAGCAGATATTATATTCTATTATGATTGTCAGAAATTTTAAATCAGAACTCCCTCATTTAAAAGATAAGAATACTCAGTATATCCCTTTGATACAAATTTTACTGACAGTAAATGAAGACTTCTGTCCTGAATGAGTCAAGGGATGCCGCATTTTCAAAGGGTCATTTTAATGTCACATCTTGTAAAATATATACCAGGATTAAGGCTTGTTTGCAGTTTAATTGAGATGTGACACCCCTGTAAATGTGTCCCACAGGTCTTACGATGTTGATAAAGGCTCTGGATTATGAATGAAATCTATTGGGGGTAATGAAATACACATAAACTTAAGGACGGAAGGGTAGGGTTTATTTTGATGTGGTTACACTTGCCAGGACTTTGGAATAAGCTGGCCATTTGGTACCAATCATTCACTGTCACTGGTCATGTGTGTTTGGTGGGGTGACAGACACATAGCAGGGCCACCTCCACAGTAAAATGGTGTCCCTTAAGCAGGATTATTTTGTAAAAAATCCAATTATTTGATGCTACAAAGGTGAAAATAAAACCCATGTAAATGTCTACAGCAGCACCTATGTGGACCTGTTCACAAACACCACTAATTATAGCAGCCAGGTTGAGTGGCAGGGCAAAGAGGTCAGTGATAGGCTGTTTGGCCCACCAGCACTGTGGTCACAACTAATGAGACGGCCCCCAGAGCGCAAGTTCGGTGGAATGGACTTTATATAAGATATTGAAGATTTAAAACTTTAATTAGCCCTCATTTGCATAATTTTGAAAAGCATGACCTCTCATTATAAAAAGGCCAGACTTTATCTATAGAAGTATAATTGTGCCAAGTTTGGAGTTTCTACGTGTTATACATTTCAAATGAAATGTCGGACAAATTTGCCAGGAAAGAAAGAAAGAAAGAAAGAAAGAATTCCTAGAAAAACAGTATGTGTCTGTGTTGGCACACAGACATAACTAGAAAAACAGAAAAGTGTGTGTTGACACACACACTTTAACAAGCCAGGCCACAAAGCGGTCCTGGAGAGGAGTGAAGAAGGGTCTTTTAATTTTCGCAGGGTTCCGGTCGCATCCGTTCGGAGGCGCTGCGGTGCCGGTCAAAAAAAACACACACACACACAGGCCAGGCAACAGCCACCCGAAATGCCCAAGTACACTTTCATAACACGTGTTGCAGGAGGTCTACAACAGTGTCGGAGGACCATGAACTACGCTGGCAGCTGTGGTACAAAAGTCTGGGCGACACCCCAGACTTCTGTACCACAGAATCGGTACACCACTAGTTTATATTTAACTTGTAGAGTCTAGCCACTAGGTGGCGCTCAATTGCTTGTTCTGAGCGCTAAAAATATTTAGTAAAATGACAGCCACAGCTATGGGGTACCAAGTGTAACATCATTGATTTCGTGCACAAAATCGTTATACTTATCGTTTTCGTGGACGGAATCACGGCAGGATTCCCAAAATTGTGGGCAAAAATTGCAAAATCGAAGTCACAATGCAAAATTAAACTACTCTTACGATTTTGTGGACGAAACCGGAAGAAAAAAATCAGAAAACTGAAAGTATTTCACAAAATCCAACAAGCTTGTTGAATTCTGTGCACGGAACTGTAAAACAACTGTACTTTATCAATTTCATACACAAAATCGTATATTATTATGAATTTCGTTGACAAGAGTGTAAGCTTTTATCAATTTGTCCACGACATTGAAGATTGGGATCTACATAGTTGTTAAATACATCGATTTCGTCCACAACATCTTTAAGTTTATTAATTCTGTCTACAGAATCCTTAAATTTACAAAAATCGTCCACATAATTGGGTTAGGTTTCGAATTCCGTCCACAACATCTTAAAAGCTTTCCAATTTTGTCCACAAAATCCATTTTTAAAATTTAATGTTGTGCACAAAATATGAAAAACATGTCACGTAATCCGTAAAATCACTGGAGCGTGACCACTCGAACAAACTTGGCAGATACCCTCCCAACATACAATGCCACCAACTTTGAAGTCAATCTGATTTACAGTTTCTTCAGAGCAGTCCAAAATGTGAATTAGCATTAGAATGTCCATTGACTTCCATAGTGATCAATAGAAAAGGTGCATAATACTGATAAGGACCCAAATTGAAAAAAAAATCGTTAAAAATCTGGAATCCAAGCAATGCCTCCTAATGTCCAACTTTGTTTGTCCTTTTCACAAGGAACGTATCGACCAAGTCTCAGCTTAATCTGAATGACGATTCTGGAGAAGTCGAAAATAGAGAAAACACACAAAAAATCATAAAAAATAGGGGAAATGCAGAGTCACCTGGTGAACAAATTAAGAACTAGGAGCGTCACTGTGTAATATCAAAGCAGTCGGGTGAGCAGTTTTGATGAAAATTTTTTTAAGATCCCCCCCCCAAAAAAAATCATAAAAAAAAAAAAAAAAAATCCAATAATCACCGGAGCGTCGCCATTTGAACAAACCCAGTAGAGACCCACCCATGTTACCTTGCCACCAAGTTTTGAAGTCAATCTGGCTGATGTTTTCGGAGAAAAAGTCGAAAATATGAATTGGCATTAGAATGCCCATTGACTTTAATACATAGATGCTCGGTTTCACATGGCAGGGAAAATTTTATTTTGATAACACTCTCCCAATGGGTGCATCCATATCTTGCATGATTTTTGAAACCTTGAGTACGGCCATTCAGTGGGTTGCCACCTCAAAACTGAATATCACAAAAATTATTCATATCCTGGATGATTTCATGCTGGCTGCCTCAAACTTCACTGATTGTGATGTCAAGCTTAATAAGTTTTTGAGGTTATGTAGGAAAATAGGTGTCCCTATTGCAATGCACAAAACTGTCCGACCTTCTCAGATAATGACATTCGCTGGCATCGAACTGGACACTGTAAAGTTCGAGGCCAGACTGCCTTCTGATAAGCTGGTAAAATGCAAATCACTGATCTCAGATGCATTGACAAAAAAGAAAATTACTCTGCAAGAATTGCAGTCAATTATTGGCACACTCAATTTTGCCTGTTCAGTCATTATTCCTGGTCGGACTTTTTTGCGCAGATTGATCAACCTCACAATTGGGATAACAAAGCCTTGGCACAGGATAAGACTGTCTCAAGAAGCAAAGAAAGATCTCAGGGCCTGGCAGAAGTTTCTGGAATTATTTAATGGGAAAACATTTTTTCTTGACCGGTTTTGGACACTTGACCACACATTGCATTTCCACTCTGATGCATGCAAATTTGGCTTTGGGGCAATCTTTGGAAGTCACTGGCTGCAAGGCCGCTACCCTCCATCATGGCAGCCCTTGAACATCACAATTTTAGAGTTCTTCCCTATTCTTGTTGCTCTGAAAGTGTGGGGACCGCACATCTGCAACAAACGAATCATTATTCATACAGACAACCAAGCTCTAGTTTTTGTCATTAACAAAGCAACTTCTAAAGAGAATTTTCTGATGTCACTTATGAGAGAGTTTGTTATAACATCCATGCAATTCAATGTAATGTGGAAAGCAATGCATGTCAAGGGTGAATCTAATGTTTTGGCCGACAAATTATCACGGGACATTAATTTGCAGGAGCTCCTCCAGTTAGCACCTTGGTTGGACTACCAGCAGACCGAGATCCCAGAGCAGCTACAACCGCATTCTTGGAAGATAGACTGAGTCATATTCTAACTAGATCATTGGCAAAATCAACACAAAAGACACATGCTTTTGCACATTCTCAAATGTGCCAATTTATTTCTCAAACACAGATCAGTTTTCCATTCACGCCCACAAGCATGGCATTGTTTGTTGTTTATTTGAAAGAAAAGGGATATAAATGTAGTTCTATAAAAACATACTGCTCCGCTGTCTCATTTTTCCACAAAATCAGAGGGGTTGCTGACCCCATGACATCATACTTAGTCAACAAAACAATTGACGGCGTTTCAAATATGGAGCAGAAATCAAAATCTGATGTGCGTCTCCCTATCACCATAGAGCTATTGGGCCAGCTCATCAGGCGTGGCCTGCCTTCACTTCGGCTAACAGATTTCACCCTTAATTTGTACAGTGCAATGTTTTCCACAGCTTTCTTTGCCCTCTTGCGCATAGGCGAGATTTGCAAAACTTCAAATGACCAAGCACACACCCTTCAGTTCCAAGATGTGCACAATGCTGGGGTGCCCAACGAGTATGTTCTGGTGTTAAACTCATACAAGTTCTCTAAGGGGGAAGTGTCAAAGGTCTTGTTACAATGCCACCCAGATATGCACATATGCCCTGTTCACTGTTTGCGCAAATATCTTGCAGTAAGAGGTAACCAGCAAGGGTCCTTATTCTGCAAACAGGATAAACAAGCTGTCCATAGGGTAGAATTCACAGGTATGTTGACAAAGGCAATAAAAGCTTTGGGCTTAGATCCTCAAAGCTACAAAGGGCACAGTTTCAGGATAGGGGGCGCCACCTATGCTGCTCTACTAGGTATGTCAGATGCAGCCATACGTCAACTAGGGAGATGGAAGTCCAATGCATTCAAGAAATATATTCGATACTAATGAAGAAACAGGATGGTGTTTGGGCCTTTGTGGGGTGACCACCCAGTGTATAAACACTGGATTGGTCTTTGGCGCTTACTGGACCCACAATGTCCCATGAGCATACTGTAGGCTCAGTGCCATGTACTTATCCTGTGTGAATGATTACTTGTAAATGATTAAGGTCAATGTAAATATTATTCTTTCTTGAAATATGTCAAATGCATTAAAAATGGACTCCATCTCCCACACAATATTGTTGTTTGTGTTTTACCTGTAGTATAGTGATTGGTGACAAGTTAGTTAAGTCAGACCAGACAAGTAGCCTATAAATAAAAATTAAGGTACTTAATTTGTTTTATGGGTTGGCTGGGCGGTTTCTCAGGTTTACAGCGGTCACGTGCCCGGAGTATCACGAGATGAGTCGGGATGGCACGTGACCACGAGAATAAGCTCAGCCTATCAGGATCGAGGGAGATTTATTCATGCATTCAGCATCTTTCGCGCTCATTCCAAATCAGATCACCGAGGAGGAAAGTCGTAAGAAATCAAGAATCAGAAGGAGATAATTTCGGTTAAATTTGAATTTGCACAACATTCAGTCGAATTGTACAGCAGTTCACGGCCTGTGCCACACAAAGCCTTTTCACACACCCACCTCCTCCCTCGTTCCTACCACAAATTATGTTATTGAAACTTGTATATATAGGCTTAACCATGTTTAGTTTCCTTGCGCTTTTTCCAGCTTCAAAGAGCTGGTTTTTTAGTGCGAAGGGAATTGTAAAATAAATTCAATCAAAGTTGCATGGGTATTCAGCCCTTTTTCCCAGCCTCTAATGAAGTCACACTTGTATAATTGTACCTGGGTTTTTTGGGCAATTTTTATACTGATACAATTGTTAGAGATGTACAGGAACTTTGTGAAGTTTAAGTAAACTGCCTTGCCTTTTTTCCCTGATTGGGCGACAACCAGGGTTTTTTTTAGGTGAAAGTTAATGTAGATAAGATCATTACTGTAACGGATGATATAATTTTTTGTATACTGCATTACCCTTTTCCCTTGGCTTTGTGACCCATGGGTTTTTTGGGCAATTTTATACTGATACAATTGTTAAGAGATGTACAGGAACTATGTGAAGTGTCAGTTAACTGCCTTGCCTTTTTCCCTGCTTGGGCGTCCACCAGGGTTTTTTAGGTGAGAAGTAATGTAGTTAAGATAATTGCCGTAACTGGTGAGATAATCATTTGGTTACACCCTAATATTTCCTTCAGGTAGAGAGATATGGGTAACATATGAATACAAGTATACTGCCTTGCCCTTTTTTCCCTGGGTCTGTGACTACCAGGGTTTTTTGGGCGAGAAGTAACGTAGTTAAGCTAACAGCTGTAACTGGCGAGACTTATAGATGGTTATGAGATAATTTGATGGTTACATTTCAATATATCCCGCAGGTAGAGAGATACATGGAGTGATAGAGATCAATAGGAAAGGTGCATTTACCGATAAGTACCTAAACTGAAAAAATAGTGAAAAAAAATCAGGAATCCACAACAGTGACACCTAGTGAACAACTTTCTCTTAAAAAGCTGGTGGTCTATCAGCTCAGCTGACTGACATGGCCTAGGTCCGCCAGGTCAGACGGCCATCGGCAGCAATAAACACCACCTGGCAGGTACAGGACGGCGGCAGATAAGCGGAGAGCCACGTTCATTCTTCTCCGTATTTTGCAATGTATTGGTTTTTGCAATGAATCCCTCTGCATCTGGAAATTTCTTGTGAAATGTACGACAAGACGAGCACATTTCCAAGCGGTTCATAAATGATAAATGTGTTGAGAAAACAAAGATTGTAAGTGTACAATGCTTGTATATACTCATTGGTATGGGACAGTTCCTACTGTGTCTGGAGTTGTTTCGGTTATACATGTATCATATATACTGTATCTTAAGTTGTTTAGTTACATCATATATACAGTATCTGAAGTTATTTTAGTTATATTAACCAGCAACAGTAGCACTAATAAGCCCTACCATCTGCCCATGTTGGGCATCTAGTGTCTTTTTCGTGTGTTTTGACACCAAGGTGTACGTCCTGTTAGTACGATGTCCTATTTTCTGTGAGAGGGCTTTCCTGTTCCCCAATCGCTTTCATTTAAATAAAATTTGTATGAATCAAACAATGGATGAATTCCATCCGGGGTCCCAGAAAAATATTAGTATTTGTCAAAATGATTTGAACGCCCCTTTTTCCGCTTACCCACTCTTTTACATTATTCCAGAAAATTCTGACAATTGCATTCAGAGAACAAAAGTGCTAGTGCCTCGTTTTGCAAAACTCTAACATGTTGCCTTCTTATATCCCCCATTCAAAAATGTCAGCTTATCAGATTTCATAGCTGCTTGCACCAAATGGAGATATTTCATTTGCTCACATTCAGAGTAAAAAAAAAAAAAAAAAAAGGGGGGGGGGGGCAAGTTCATGCAAATCCTGAAAACTAGAATCCCTAAGGTGTATGGTATCATCAGCCATTTTGATTGCCACATCCTCCAAGTCTTTACCAGAATATTTTTGCATTAAATCAGCCTCGATGCTCATCATATTCTACCAAATTTGATTTTTGTAAGATGTAACATTACATGTATGTCAGGTAGCTTTATTTTTTATTCTGCATTTATTCCAGAAGACACTGTCCATTTATATAGGTGCTACATTCAGGGTCATAGAATGGGCAGCGTCAGCCAGACCGAGTTTTGCAATGTTCAGTTGAGATTTTGTTGCAATGTTTTGACAACTTTAGTTTTTTCAAGCTTGATCGTAGTTGTCAAATTACATTTTAAAGCCAAGCGGAGCGAAACGAATATTCTTCTTCTTCTTCTTCTTCTTCTTCTTCTTCTTCTTCTTCTTCTTCTTCTTCTTCTTCTTCTTCTTCTTTTTCATTTTTGCTACAACAAACTATCTTTTCCATTATTCTGGGAACAAACTTCTTTCAGTCCATCTTGTAAAGAGAATACTTTTTTGTCGTTGATAGCCAAGCAAACTTTGTTTCACAAAAAAGTATTAAATAATCTGCCCCTTAGCCTTAACGGATCAGTTGTGGTGATCCGGTCAGTGTCACACACAGCTTGGTGGTCTCTCCGAAATTGCTGAAAAATCAAGTTTTTATATGTTCTCATCATGAAAAGTGTTTATTTTTCTTCCACGAAGGAGACAGATCCCTATCATCACGATTAAGGGAGGGGGGGGGGGGTAATTATTGGCAGTAAGTATGGAGTAATGACAGAGTGACAGAGGGAGAGGGACCCCAAAAATATAGCCTATCGAATAGTGGCGGGGGTAAGCAAGGAATTCTTTCCCCTGCTACAAAAATTTGCACACACACACACACACACACACACACACACACACACACACACACACACACACACACACACACACACACACACACACACACACACACAGAGGAATGCATTTTATCCCTCGTAATCACTCGTTTTTTCTGTCAAGATTTTTTTTTTCGGTAGTGTTAAGGCAAGATTGAGGTGCGTATTGATTCATTCAGTTACTATCAGTATCTAAGTGTTACTGATTATGAAAAGAACAAAATGATAACAAAAGAACTCCCTGAATGGTTTGATGTACCTGCCACAGCACTGCATCCTAGCTGTGAGAAACTATCCGTACAGCAGGCCATGAAGTGGTGACATAAGGTAGCTGGTCTCCCGTGTATGTCAAATGGGAAACAGAAGCGGGATCATTAAAATGGGTTCCACAAAGTTCAAATTTTGCAATTTTCATTTGCATTTCATTGGAATGGTCTCACGCAAGATGGACTAATAATATACTTGCAATCACTGCTGTGAGAGACCAAACTGGCTTTTGTGGGAACATTTCCAATTGTACTGTTGTAATTTTACCTGCAGCTCTCAAATTCAGAAAATCTAATGGAAATGACTGTATGGTGGCACAAAAGTGCCAACTAAAATATTTTTCTCTCTCCATAAAAATGCGAAGGCGAAAACAAGAAAATAAGAAAACAGAACAGCGAAAACAAGAAAACACGAAGGCGAAAACACTAAAACTCAAAACGCGAAGGCGAAAATGCGAAAACACAACTGCGAAATATGGTGGCACAAAAGTGCCATATGACTGGCATAAACCGGTAGAGTGGTCACGGTGGAAAGGACATCCTTCTGAAAGGCCAAAATTTTGCCCCTAAAGCAAAAACAAAAAAGACACATTGGAACTAAGAAAGAAATCACAATTTGCTCAAGAGCAAATCTGTCTGTGTGCCTTGAAAATTGATAAAATTTCAAATGATTTAAAAGTGTTTTCAATGATAAACACATGTAATTTAACCACAATCTTTTGAATTGAAATTGGCCCTTTATCTTTAATAGATTTAAAGTGGTGAACATTAAAATCTTCGAAGTGCGCCTAATCATCACAATTTCAGACTTTCTTTTGCATTTCATTGGATGCAACAATACTACAAACCAATCAATTAATGTTGGTATTGACACTTCAGTCTACAATATATCTTCATATGTTCAACATATTTTTACTTTTATTTCATTGGATGCACCTAGAGCACAAACTTAAAGAATTGAGGTTAGATTGAAACCTCTATCTGTAACAATTTAAAAAAAACTATGTAAGCAAATCAATATATGTACCCAGCAGGTAAGATATTTCTGTTAATCATACATTAACTTTATTGCATACTGAGAGTGTTTCGAACTTTAAATATGGAAGATCTTCACACCTATAACAGAGGTAAGTGCAATTCCAACTGCTACTGGTATGTATATGCAGTGTGGTACATCTAATGGAGAATATAAACTTGTAGCAGTTAAAATCATGCCAATTAGAGGCATTTCACATTTTGAAACTTTAATATCATCAAAAGGTAAGGGACTTGAATATACACACAATTCCAAGGCTTACATATAGAGTGAAGCCTCTCAATAGAGGACACCTTTGGGACTGATAAAAAATGCCAGCTGTAGGGACGTGCCAACTTCAGAGTGGGTCAGCATTTCACATTTTAAAATTTGAATACCATCAAAAGTTAAGACTCATATATACCCACAATGCCAAGGTTCATTTTAATACATTGAAACCTCTCTGAAAGCACCCGTGGGACTGGTAAAAGTGCCAACTGTAGGGAGGTGCCCACTCCAGAGAGGGTTGGCCCTTGTAAGTATGGATTAGTATGTAAATGGCACAACATAACTGGCTTTGTTCCTTTATCCTTTATGATATGAAAAAGAAAGAAATAACACACACACACACACACACACACACACACACACACACACACACACACACCGGAGCTGATCAGATACTAGAGAACCTATGAAGTACACGTCTCACCGCTTAGGAAGAAACAGGAATACAAGTTGCTAAATGTGCAACAGACAGGAAGGTTTGCTCTTCAAACAACAGAAAGGCTAAGACTGGGTGGAAGATGACTGTGACCATTTAGTCACCCAGTAAATCTCCATACAATTCATAACAAACAAAGGTACAATTAGCATAGAAATGTCAATACTCCCAAAGGCCCCCTCGGGTTGTCCTCACTGTGATCGTAATAGCCGACTTAATTGGCTGTCGTTGTGCCAGCAACAGATTTCGTGGATACCCATACTTTACTTGTTTCAAAATTATTGAAAACATGGTAGAGCCAGTCATTTGAATAGTCTTTCATTCATCATCATCATCATCATCATCATCATCATCATCATCATCATCATCATCATCATCATCATCATCATCATGCTTCTGAACACATTTTCATTTCTTAAATCATTTTGAAACAACGCAAAGTACAGTGACATTAGTATTTGGGGACCGGTAAACTATGGCTTCCACCCAATCAGCCTAAAAATGTTTCTTTGTCTTTTCTTTTTCTCATTACTTCTTTTTTCGTAATCTCACAGGTTTTAAGTTTTTCAGTTCTTGTATCAAACGGACCTGGAAGTGAGCAAAGGAGTGTTTTAAACTTTTGCATATACATACTATGCAGTGCCTTAAGCCTTGAGTACGGGGACAATTTGATATTATCTTTCAAGGAACAAACTTTTATGTTCTCTACCTCCTGCATTCAATGGTCATATCTTTTTTCACCATTCTTGTACAATAGAGTAATGGGTCTTTATGTCTGTGTGCCAACACAGACATATTGTTTTTCTAGGAATTCTTTCTTTCTTTCTTTACAGGCAGATTTGTCCGACATTTCATTTGAAAAGTATTATACGTAGAAACTCCAAACTTGGCACAATTATACTTCTATAGATGAAGCCTGGCCTTTCAATAATGAGAGGTCATGCTTTTCAAAATAATGCAAATGAGGGCTAATTACAGTTTTAAATCTTCAATATCTTATATACTATAGCAGATGTAGTTCCGAGTGTATTGGAGTTCAATCATAGCAAGGCAAAGGTCATCTCAAATGTCAAGGTCATGTCAAGGTCAAAGGTCAGTTTTCGGTCAAAATGTCATTTTAAAGCCAAAATGACATTTCAAAAGTCAAAGACCACTTCAAGTAGAGGTCATCTCAAGGTCAAAGGTCATTTCAAGGTCAAACGCCACTTTCGATGGTGGCTTTCTTCTAGCCATGAATTGGTCAATTTTTATCCAATTTTGATCATGTTGGGCTCAAATTGTAGCTATTGTAACACTGCACGTTTTTGAAGTCTCGCCTTTTTATAATGAGAGAGTCATACTTTTTAAAATTATGCAAATGAGGGCTAATGAAAGTTTTATAACTTCAATATCTTATATACTGTAGTAGATATAGTTTTAAGGGTATAAGAGTTGGATCATAGCAAGGCCAAGGTCAACTCAAATGTCAAGGTCATGTCAAAGTCAAAGATCATGTCAAGGTCAAACGCCAATTTTATGTCAAAATATCATTTTAAAGGTCAAGGTTCACTTTAGGTAGAGGTCATCTCAAGGTCAAAGGTCATTTCAAGGTCAAAGGTCACTTTTGATGGTGGCTTTCTTCTAACCATAACTGGGTCAATGTTTATCAAAATTTTGATCATGTTCGGCTCAAATTGTAGCAACACTTCACATTTTGAAAATTACATGTGACCCCTGAAGGTCAAATGTCAATGTCATCTGGACCTTTGAAAGTTTCATCCAGTCATAACTCGGCCAATTTCCTTCCGATTCTAATCATGTTAGACTCAATTTGTAGGTATTGCAACATTGCACATTTTTATAAGAACCTGTAGCCTCTAAAGGGCAAAGGTCAAGGTCATTTGGCCTTTTGAAAGTTTCATGTTGCCATAACTTGGTCAATTTTCATATCATTTGGTTCATGTTGGGCTTAAATTGTGCTTATTGTAACACTGTACATTTTTAAAATGTGATCTGTTAAGGTCGAAGGTCGAGGTCATTTGGACTTTGAAATTTTCATCCAACCATAAGCTTAATGGAATGTGAAGTACCAAAGGACAAAAGTTGCAGCACGTAATATTTATACCTTTTGAAGGCACACAGACAGATTTGCTTTGAAGCAAATCTCCTTTTCTAGTTTAGGAACTGTTGGCATCAGGAATTATTTAAGGCACACACCATTGACGTAGCAAATTATGTTCAAACGTAAAAAAAATAAAATAAAGAAAAAAAAAACTGGGAAACAATTCATAAGTGCATGCTAATGCAACGGAGAACAATATACAATACAAACTAAAGGAATAACTAGCGGTCGAGGGGAAGGGGTATCACAGTACACGAAATGTATACGAAAACAAAAAGAAACGCAATAGACAATTTCATGGAAATACCTCTTTCCCGCATCATACCTCTTTCAATGAATCCAGATGAGAGCTGAAAGAAGATCAGTTGAACTTTCATTACAGAATGTCAACTTTTTATGTATCGTTACACGTACATATATATATATATATATATATATATATATATATATATATATATATATATGTATATATATATACACACATACATATGTATATATACATACACACATACATATGTATATATACACCCACATATACATACTTTCAAGACACAAATGGAACATGGAACGCCTGCATGTTCGCCTGTTGTTATGCTTCTCAACAGGAAAAATATACCCGCCCAGGGCTTTCACACTGATACCGGGAATACTCTTTATCTATTTTTTCTTGGTGGGATCAGTCATAAGCAATACAGAATGACTCTTGGTATACACTTCATCAGTCCTACAGCCAGTTTGTGGGCCATGCCCATCGTTTGCGGGTCAATTATAATCCTTAAACCGGACCGTGGGTAGCATATACTTAAAGTATAGCTTACCACAATCTCTGGCCATTTATATAGCTTCTCATAATATCTGGGCACATTTGCTGATCTGTACGTTTCTAAAACCCCCTAAGTAGCGCACTGAGTTTAAGACAGACTTTATGGGCATTTTTCAACTGCCCAACAGACCCAGACGGTCTGAGGATTACAATTCTGCCCATAAGCCACCCAAGACATCATATATATATATATACGATCCTGGTCAGGGGCCTGCCTACCATCACGGAACTACCGGCACTATTAATGCAGTACTTATTGATCCGTATTTAATAATGATTTAAAGGGTGAGTAACTTGCTCAGCAAATGGGTAATAGCCCTTTATTTTATTTTATTTTTTTTAGCTGCTCAAATGATCAAATCTCTGCAAGAGATATACGGCTTGGCTCTTCCTCCCAATTGCTTTTTTAAAATAAAATACGTTTAAACTAAATCTTAAATAAAACACAAAAACTGTTACAATTTCGTCTGAAATGTATTCTTAGAGATTGTGTAGAAATCAAATACTAAAAATACTGATGTTAAGTGCACATTCATGAAGAAATATATCATAGGCAAATTAGATAACTAACGTTATTCCGGATTAACCCTTTCAGTGCCAACTGCGACTAAAGTCGAACTGCCGAAGTCGATCTTCTCTGATTTATCACGAGGATACTAGATTCATATTCTTTGTAGAAGGACATTTCATTCAAATACATATACCAGCATGCCTATAGCTCCAGAGGATGTCATGATTAAGAGACAACATTCCCAAATATTCACACCCTTTTGACAATCATGTGCACCATACCAGTCATTTCTTGCGAGTATGAGCGCCATGCAAACGTTCTCAGGAGTTTCGACAATTATATGTGGTGTACAATGGGAGAAGAACGACAGACAGACTTGGCACGTATGCATATCTATACTATGACACGCCAATTGATTTTCACCTTGCAGTGGACCAGTTTGTCAAGATGCAACCACGTAAACTTGAAATGGAAAATGTTATTTTCTAAAGAAACACACCACGCACTCAGTCCTCATTTAAGGCTAATCCACTGACCATATTTTTTATTCGTGATTTTCATTGGGAGAAAAAGCACATTGTAGATGATGATGATGATGATGATGATGATGATGATGATGATGATGATGATGATGATGATGATGATGATGATGATGATGATGATGATGATGATGATGATGATGATGATGATGATGATGATGATGATGATGATAAATTATTTGAAAAACTTCCCCTTTACAGCGGGGGCACCAAAGGAACGGGGAAAATTCCATGATGCGTTCAAAATATATACAAATAATCAGGCATCCTTATTATCAATCAAATAATCTTCGTATGTTAAAATAAGTATAGTATATATTAGTGATAATTTATGTCCTCCGCACCAAAACTAGAGATAAACCACTTATTGGGACAAAACTCTAGAAAGCGTAAGGACATGTACATTATACATGTTTCATATACAATGCAGAACATATAGCTTCCAGCGTCATTATTAAGAAAAATCAGGTATTACCACCGTATGAATGTATAAGTCAGTTACAAAATTTTCAATTCACCACTATCACATACTCCTGGAGATGTGGGTTTGTTCGTGCCCCCCCCCCCGCAGAGTGACGGGGGGGGGGGGGGGAGCAAAGCCGCGCAGACATAACAAGTACGCTGCAGTGTACTTAACTCCATCTATAAGTTTAAGTCGTCAAGAGAGCACCATCACGGGTTATTTTGTGTCGAACTTCCCTACAAAATTATCTAAAGTATATACATTGGAGGAGGTCTATTTACAAGAGGTACATGTAGAACGATCATATAATCTATCAATCTGAGAAGTCATTAAGTGACTGTCCCCGGTTATGCCAAGCCTCAACCAAATATGTTTTACATGTTTGGTCAAATAATTCACCAATGTCCTGCCCAAGATCATATGCGTGCTCGCCAAGGAACCAACATAACTTTTCAGCGAGGAGCTGGAAAAACGCTACCTGCAAGCTGCTCCTTGATGTCCTTGTGATTGGACAAGTACAACATCTCTCAAAAAGTAAAAAGCAAAACAAAGACAAAAAACAAATCAAAAACAAAGAAACAACCCCTAATGGCACCAGGTGCGGATCCAGGATTTGTCAATGGGGGGAGCTGAACATAGCAAGTAAGGCCGGGGGTCCGGAGGCCGCCCAGGCCCCCCGGCGGGTCCAGGGCAGAGCCCTGGCGGGGGGTTAAGGGGGGGCAGAGCCCCCTGAAGCTCCAGGGTTTTAATGCATTGAAAGGGGCATAAACTGCTTTTTTCTGTCAATAAAATACAGTGGCTCCCCTCTTACAAGGCACCCAAAATGCAGCCTAAAAGTGGCCTTGTAAGAGGGGTGGCCCCTTCTAGAGGGGGAATATATATAATAAAATGTTACACTTTCTGCATAAGAATGGTGACTTTTCAAGAGGAGTGGCCTCTGTTGAGAGGGGCATTATACAGGGGACCACTGTGAGAGATATGATGTCTGGTTTATCTTCATTTGGGATGTCAGTGTCCCATAATAAAACTTTGATAACCATTACAAGGGGTTTTATTTTCCAAAGCTTCCATCTGCTGTTCAATTGTCATTGGAATTCACAAATTCTCCAGAACAGGAAACTATGTGTAGTTACCATGGTAATATATTTGAATGTTATGTGACACTTGTCAAATGAATTTGAGTCCATAAAAAACAAGGAGGACACATGAAGTGACCAACATTTATGAACATGTGTAACTATAAAACATTCAAGCCTGCAGCTGTACACTGGAATAATTTTACAATTAGATCACAATTTAGGCAGCACCACACAACTACTTGAATGACAAAAAAAGCAATAAATCAAATAACTAATAAAACTACAAAATTAGAGGAATGTTTTGAACTATATTCATAAAATATAAGTGAATATAAAACATAATCTCAGTACAAATTGTCAATCAGCACCATCTGATCACTTAACTAAAATGATCTGTCTGAAATCAGAATAGTGCGAGTTGCACTGAGTAAGACACAAATCCACAATGTGGATGAGGATTTACAAATCACTTATCACATTTAGTCAGCACCACTGAAGATACATGTAAATACTTCTAATCATTAACAAACTATAAAACTAAGCCTCTGAAAAATTACTTCAATTGTTCTAAGGAAGTCAAAATATATTACTATGCTACAAATCCACAATACAGGATATGATTAACCATGAACAAATTAAACTAATTCCTCTCTGAGGAATGTCTCCAATATCACAAGTTTTGGAAAAACATATGTGCTTTTTGAATTCACAAATTTGTAAAAAGTATAAATCTTCAGTCAGCAGCAAAAGTAATACTTAGCAGTCATGAAATCATTTATCTATCACCTTGCTTATTAGAGGAAACTAGAGTGAGGTTTACAATGCATGGCGGGAAGTAAAATAGCCTGGCTCCTTGCGATTCGCTATTCTGGCTTATGCATTCACGTTGGGAACCAGTCTTCCTGCACCCGACGGAGGGCGCTGCAGTATTTGTTGTTGTTTTTGTGCCTGTCAGCCTGAGGATCTTTGACACCACGTTGATTAATCGACTCTGTGTCTTTGAAATTTGGTGAGTCGGAAAGCTCGGACCAAAGATGTAATGGGTAACCACCCCCCCCCCCCCCCATACTTTCTCGTGTGACCGGAGAGGACCAACAATTTTTGGAGGCGCCAGAATTTTTTTTTTTTATTTTTTTTTTTTATTATTTTTTTTTTTTTAGGGGGGGGGGGGGGGGCGCGCGCTCCCGGCGCTCCCCCCATAAATCCGCGCCTGGGCACTGTATATCAGTTAGAGTGATTGAACAATTACAACATCTCTCAAAAAGTGAAAAAGGAATGGTATTGCAGATCAGTTAGGGTAGTGAGTGTAAAGTTTTTAACCGCGTAGGACACTTTCCCTGTACAATTTTGTGACCTTACATGTACGTCATTGAACAATTCACTACACGAACTGCATCTTAACATTTCTAAGCTTTAAATATGCATGTTCTTGGGTATATGTAAACATATTATAAGTCAGAAACCCAGTAGCGTCAGCTATCGTTATCGTCATTATAACACCAGAACTGATTTCACTATTCCTAAGAGTCTAATCATCGTGCGTTTACAGCGATCAACATGTTGATAACTGACTTCTTAAAATTGACAAGTCTGGTCTAGCTGTTAATGTTTCACCTGCAGTTGAAAATAGGTCATGGGTATTGGCTTTTTCAGGGTGCACTCTCTCGTGAAACACACTGTCGTAATGGCACGAATCTCTTTTAAGGAGGCCCTTCTGCTAAACGAGGGAAACCAGGTCATCTGAATTTCTTTGAAAATTAGTGGTGCCAAACTTATTTATTTTAAAGAATATCCCTATGAAAGTATTTATGTTTATGAATTTTTGGTCTTGAAATCCTAGGTGCATTAAAAGAGAGTATATTTGATATCATATGTCAACTTCAACCCCTCTGAGAAATGGTAACTTTCCCTTTTGAATTTTTTTCTTCAGAAATGTACTTTTCGTTTAACCTAAAAAATATTATTTTGTCCTATCTGAACATTATAAAATACCAAGGTTAATATATTTGGGATGGACCGGTGTTGTATCTAGTTTGGCAGATTTATCCTGCAATGAAGTATAGATAAAATTTGGACTTGCAAACTTTGGTGATGGGATTTTGATAACAGAAGTTTAATCTCAATGTAACAAATAACAAAATAGAAATTTGAAGGATAGGACCATGCTAGACAGATTAAACTTATGATTTTACAAGTTTTAGACAGATTGGACAAAAAATAAAACTTTCTGGCTAAAAGAAAAGTACATTTTTAAAGTGACATTTATAAACACAAGATGAGATTCCATTTTTCATGACAATCGACCATGCTTAGCAAGGAATTTACTCCCTTTTATATGTAGTCATCTGTAGATCCAGAAAAATTTTTAAATACATATCTTTATAAGATATTCTGAACAGAAAATATTTTGTGAACCATCAAAAACAAAGACCTTTTATGTGACTGAGCTCCCAACGGTCACCCAAAGCCCGTGTCCATTGCATAAATATTTTGAAATAAATGGTATATTCATATAACAACTGTTTGATTTAAGTTAGATATGGTATTGCTTTATGAACAAAAAAATTTGACCCAAACACTCGCCAGAACACATTATTTTGGTTGTTACCCCCTCCCCGCGCTGGATCGCTTGCCCTCCCTCGCATTGTCAACATCTTCCAAATCTGAATCTGCTTTCAGAAAAAGCTGGTGAAGGGCCTGTATTCGGTAGCTTCTGTACAATCCACTTCTGAAAATAAATATACTTACAAGACAGTACAATTATTGAAACATCCTATGTTTCAATGAATGTTTATTCAGCGCTAAGCTAATTTAGGTAAATGAACTTGGATCTTGCATGGTCATCTTGCATATATAGGCTTCACGGGGCCTCCACAATGGACAGATATAGGTGTGACGGATTTTGTTTCTTGGCCTCCCCTGCTGTTACCTGAAAAGTTTCATGCATGTTAACCACCGCATGCGTGGCATGTGTCAAATTAATCTCGGGAGGGGGGGGGGGGGGTGTCATAGATCAATGCTGCCGGATAGCAAGTTGGTCCTCAGCCGAAATATTTTCCATACAGTGAAGATCCCCCCCCTCCTCCGACCGAGTAAAAGCAAATGAGTGAAAGAATACATCATGGCACACCGTGTAAGGCGTCGCTCCTTTGATGTTGGTGGTGTAATTATATTATTCATCAAGCGGTTTAGCCATCATTAAGTGTCCTACTCTGAACTTGTCATGTATACAGCCTGACCAGCATGGTCTACATTGTAATTAATCCAATTAAACATAACCCGTATTTGATCGTCCGCTTATGCTCAATTTGTGCCTCAGTAGTCGGTCCACACTTTCCCACTCGATGAAACCAATTGCAATTAACTATGTCATCTCAGTTCGCACAGTTACCAAGCAGTTGTGATAAACTTCATTTCTTCGAGGATTGAACCGAGGCCAGCCAGCTTATACAAGGTTCTCTCCTTTGAATACAGTTTTAGCTTGAACATAGTTTAATTTATCCCATTCTCTCTGTTTTATGGATTTTTGTGCTCATATGCATTAAATATTAGAAAAATATCTTTACTGTATTTTGAATTGTGTATGTTTGCATTTATTTGTATGTATTTTCTCTTATTTTCTCCGTCATCGGGGTTCAATAAAACTATTATTATCAGAAGTTCAGTTATAAATACAATACTTTAAGCATTTCTGCTAGATAATCAAGTAGTGCATAAAGTTACTGAGAAGGCTAGCTCTCCAGCCACAGACACACAACATGACCATTTATTGACCTCGCTATTACAAAAAAAAAAAAAGGACTCTGTCAATAGAAGATATAAAATGCAGCGCATCCTGGTAGTCTTAGGTGTGAGTAGTAGTAGTTCCAAATCAGCCACCAAATCGATACATAGTGATCATAGAACATTACAAGTACAAATATATATATATATATAGTAAGAATGTAAATTTACTGTATATATATTCTTAGATGTTGGGAAGACGAGGGCACACTGGCCCATGGGGCACATTGGTCATTTTGCTTTTTTTACATTTAAATTTTGTATGAGGTTGCTAGCAACACCACCTGGTGAGGAACAATCTACACTATGCTGTAGGATGCGAGATGGTATGTATGTATGTATGTATATATATATATATATATATATATATATATATATATATATATATATATATATATATATATATATATATATATACATACATACATATGTATATATATGTCTCTCTGTGTGTGCACATGTGTGTGTGTGTACGTGCACGTACACGCACCTACAGCAATATATATATATATATATATATATATATATATATATATATATATATATATATATATATATATATATAAAGAATGAAAAGAAAGAATGACATTTTTCGCGTAAATTTTAAAGTAGGGACTTAATTTCCGTATACAATAGTTATTTTTCTTTAAGAATTAAAAAAAATCTCCAAAAACGCTTCGATTTCAGAATTAATTTTCTACTAATTCAAAGAAATTTCTATTCATGCTAACTCATACTGTTTGTACTTTTTCAATATCCCACCGCGTATATAGATCACTCCTTCAAAAGGAAAATTTGGGACTTCAAGAAGGCTAATTTTGAAGACTTCAGCAAAGCTGCCCGAGACGCCCCTTTTAACACAGACTTCGAAGTCTTTGATGATATTAATGACATGGTATCTTTCGGGACAGATCTTTTTAGCGGCTTATGCAAGGACTTCATCCCTTGTCGTGACATCCTTGTACTACCCAAAGATAAACCATGGGTCACTTGTAAAATTAAACAGTTACTTAGAGAGAGAAATCGTGCTTGGAAACGTTTCAAATGTTTTAGCAACACCATTCGTCCCTTTACTTATATTGAGTTTATTACTTTTGAAACACTCTACATGTTCTATAAACGGAAGCGCAATACTGCAGTCTACCCCCTTCGTAGTTCCATGAGGTCATATTTTTCAAAAAGTCGCAGTGAATTGGATTCTAATGTCATTAATCCAAAGAAATAGTGGAACCTGAGCAAGAGTTTTCTAGGTTCCAAGCTCAATCAATCCATACCTCCCCTTCTCGAAAACGGCATAGTAATATGCAGTAACGTTGAAAAATGTGAAGGTTTCAATAATTACCTTGCCAATCAATGTAAACTTCTTCATGAAGACGATCCTATGCCCCTGCCTGACTTCTCTTATCGCACTGATGCGAGGCTAAGTGAATTCCAAATTGATGAAAAACGACGTTAAAATGGTTTTACAATCTCTCAAGTCCAGCACTGCTACGGGACCTGGTGGTATAGGTAACCTCATCCTAAAGGACACCGCATCTGCATGGCCTCTCCCCATCGCTTACCAAACCCTTTAACCTCTCTCTTGCTGCTTCGTGCTTTCCAGATTCATGGAAAAAATCTAATATGTGCCCTGTATTCAAAAAGAACGATAAGCAGGTAAAAAGCAACTACCGCCCCATCTCATTACTGTGTAATGTTTCTACTGTTTTCGAACGTTTAATATTGAATATTCTGTACGAGTACTTTATTCGTCACTATCTACTGACGCGCAAAAACTCTGGGTTTAAGGAAAACGACTCTACTATCAACCAGCTTATCAAAATCGTTCATGATATATATAATGGCCTGGAACTACAAAAAGAAGCCAGGATGGTTTTTCTCGACATGAGTAAGGCTTTTGACCGAGTGTGGCATGAGGGCATTCTTTTCAAATTAAGACATCTGCGTATCGAAGGTCCTTTCTTCGAGTCCCCTTCGCTGGGGGTAGAAGGCCTGCTTCGCGCAGACAACAATATTACCAGAATTGTGGAAAAAGCGAGGAAACGTCTGTCTCTCCTCCACAGACTTAAATTTAGGTTATCTCGCAATACTCTAATTCGGCTTTACAAATCCATGTGCGACCTATCTTAGAGTATGGATGCATAGTTTTTGACAATTGCTCACAGGCTCTTTCTGATTCCCTCGAGTGTCTTCAGTATATGAAGCAGTTCGCATTTGTTTAGGAGCCCTTAAACGTAATCCCCGTCATCTTATGCTTAAGGAATTAGGCTGGCCTACTCTAGCTAAAAAGGGGCCAATATTTCAAATTTATCATGTTTTACAAAATTATTAATGGTCAAGCTCCCGCTTATCTTTCGGATCTTGTTCCGAATAACAATGGTCAGCCCACTGTCCAGTTAAGAAACCGACGCAGCCAAAGACAAATCAGGTTTAATTCCTCACGGTTCAGAAATTCGTTCATTCCTTCTATTCAACTTTGGAACGATCTCTCCGACGACATAAGACATTCTGCAATTTTATCCCAATTTAAATTTACTTTGAAAATACTTTATTGTCTGTAGATCCTGTTCCTGTTTATTAGTCACACGGCAGTCGATTTTCAAATATCATACACACTCGTTTGCGCTTGGGCTTATCCGGACTAAATTCCCACCTACTCAGACTTAATGTACTACCATCTCAAGCTTATATATGTCTAAATCGTGACGAAATTACTCTTTATTTTTTCCTAGAATGTTACTATAATTCAGTTCCCAGGAAATCTCTTTTAAAAACGGTTTGTTACATTCTAGCTCCAAGTGTGAATCCTAGTCTTGTAGTCTGTCTAGCAGGTAATATACTTTAATAATATCAATATCTTACACATCGTAACAATGACCTTTCTGCAAACCTTAACATTAAATTCTTTGATGCTGTCCAAAAATTTATTTCTGACTCCAGACGATTCATGTTTTGATTACCATGTTGATCCCGTCTATATACGGTTCATGGCTAAGACAATCATCATTTCTTTGGTTTCCGAGCTAGTGACACAGTGGATCTTTCTGGATCAATAACTTGTACCTTTTCTTTAATCGACATGTTTCTGCTTGTGAGTATTTACTTCATAGCATCCCGGAAAGTGTATTTTTCAATATTATTGTAACTATGAGTGGTACATATTAAGCATCTCCTGAATTGTAGGCCCCTATTGTCCTGTGTGTGTTGTATATATTCTGTAGTGTCTCTCTATGTCTGGAGAGCCTTTTTAGTATCTCGATGAATACTATCAGGTGATCCAGAATAAATAAATATGTTTAAATTAAAAATGTTCATACCATATTCCACATTAATTTAAATCATTGCATGCAGAACCAACGATTAAACAAATGTCAAAATTTCCATTTTCAATTCACAAAGTCAAACTTGAAATTTAGTATTTCATTTGCATAATTATAAAGACATCTGAAATGACTTTAATCTATGTGTATAACCCACAAGGTCATATTGTGTTACTTTATCTTAAAAGGTAAACATCTTTTTGAGACCCTCAAAAATTGTGTGTATTCTGTTGTATATTCAGCTGAATACACAGATAATAGTTGATTGTATAACCTGTCCTATTGGTCATTTAAGTTGATAAAATGTTTTGTACAAGTACTTAGGTAATTCTTATGTGAAATTTATACATATTACCAGATCATTTGTGATTCCTATTCTGGCTCTCTTATTTATATAGGCCTACATATGTTATGTGCATTTTTAGGTTTCTTCATGTTTAACTGATCTTCATTCTATATCACAACTTCGCTTTCAGCACTCTTCAAAGTCAGTGTTCCATTGATTTTTGCAAAGTGGGACCAAAGTCTAAACAATAAGTCACTTGGGCCCAGACATTCATTGTGATTACTATTTATGGCACAGTTATTGATCATTAAAAATGAAAATGTCCCAAAAATTGGCACATTATAAAGGCATGAATAAAATAAACTAACAAGCCTTTCATTTGTCCTTCCCGCTAAAAAATGACACTCTGTTTCAGTTGCCAGTTAGTTTTTATTTATCAGGACGACTTGGAAGCACAGCTTTGCTCCAAATTAACACACACCCCTCCCGCACACCAAGCGTTTTGGTTCCTTGCAGAAAACAAAACAAAACAAAACAAAACAACCCCCCCCCCCTGTTTTTCACAAATAACACGATTTTTCTCGAAATTCAGAGTTTCAAACTCGAAACTTCGTACTTTAGAATAGAAATTTCCAGAAATATTATAATTTCGAGAAAAAAAAATCTTGAAATTGTACCTATCTTTTTTATTTTGTGGGCCTATAGGCTACAGTGACCAAAAAACCCATTTAGCCTTTTCACACAGTAATTGTAAGTCACAGCCTTCCCATGTTTCTGATGTGGCGGGAAATCGTTACAGAAAGGGTTTTTTTTCTTTCTTTCTTTTCTTTTTTTTTTTTTCTTTCTTTCTTTCTTTCTTTCTTTCTTTCTTTCTTTCTTTCTTTCTTTCTTTCTTTCTTTCTTTTTTTTCTTTTGTGCAACTATGTGCAAAGGAACTTGCACAGTTTGTGTAAAACTTAATTGGCCTTGCATAGCCTACGTGAAACGTTCCTGAAGTCTCTTGATGGCAAGGCCATCGGATCTGCATAGGACCAGTAGGCCTACTTCGAGCTCAGCTTTGGGGCTTTTATTTAGCTGTTAGGCCTACAGTGTTAGTATGCTCAAATATCTTTAAATAATAAAATTTCGAGATTTTTCTGAATATGATCAGGCCCATAGGCATTCAGCCTTGGGTTTTTACAGATCACATCTCGGAGGGTATTTAGTTTTGAATATCAAATATCATAATCTCCTTTCAGTAACCTATCACATATGATATCACAGCACTATTATAATATTATCGATTAAGACTGAATTTTACATCAAGGGTCTGAATCGCACTAATATCACAAATCATAGGATTCCTACTTTTGCATACCACGTCAAGGTGCCTTTCTACCCTCCCATCCCAACCAGGGTCTCAATTACGGATGTTTACCATTTCAGTTTTTATATTTTTTCATCACTTCCCTTGTTTATTTCTTTTTCTTTTACACACACACACACACACACACACACACACACACACACACACATACATACATACATACATACATACATACATACATACATGCATACATACTATAGCCTATATATATATATATATATATATATATATATATATATATATATATATATATATATATAGGCCTATATATATATATATATATATATATATATATATATATATGTAGGCTAATGTTTTTTCCCCTCACACTTCATAAGCAGATATGCCAATAATAGCACTGCAAATCACTCCCATTCACAGTCATTTATCCTACGGTGATCCCTCTCTTTATTTTACCGGGTTTTTAGTAGCCTAAGGCCAAATGCTTCCAAAAAGTGGCTCCAGGGGGACGTTGCCTTCACGTTCAGATGGTCATCGTGCAGATCTATATGACATAGGCCTATATATCCCGGACATTTACCTGCAGAGACAGCAACACTGGCTCCGAGGTGACGCTCACTTCAACTTTTTTTTACTTTGCGCAGGCCTTCATTTTTTAATATAAAAAATCTGCTTCTATATTCACATGTTCTAACTTTGCTGAAACGCTTCATCAGTTCACCTCTTTCACGTTACAATATTTATAAATTTCTTTTTTCGCTTCGTATAGGCCCTAGTCCTTCCTCAGTTTAAAGCAGCAATTCGAAGTTTACCACTTTTGAATTACGATTCCTCACTTCGTTGTTAGGCCTAGTATGTACCAATGTGGAGGCATATCAATGTTTTGATAAATATCATAGGCCCAACTTTTAGGGCCAAACGTGTTGACCACTATTTGTTAGAGGGGCCACAAGTGAAAGCTTACGTAATTTGGAGAGGGTGGGTCAGGGTGGATAGACCTGTTTCTTGTTTCCATGCACGACTGATTGTCACTTTTTGCGTTTTGTTGGGTGACAAAGTTAGACTTTCACTTTTTGTCCCTTTATTTTCCTTTTTAATTCCTGGATAAAATTAAATGGAAGAACGGAAGGTGTAAAAGAGACTATGGTAGAGGGAGGATTAATAGTTAAGGGGCTAAAGGAGAGGGAGGCTGAAGAGAGAGAGGAGAGAGAGAGAGAGAGAGAGAGAGAGAGAGAGAGAGAGAGAGAGATGAGAGAGGAGATGAGAGAGAGAGAGAGAGAGAGAGAGAGAGAGAGAGAGAGAGAGAGAGAGAGAGAGAGAGAGAGAGAGAGAGAGAGAGAGAGCATTTTCCATCGTTGCCATACGTGTCTCACCTGGCTGTTATTGCAGTGTTAGGATGACCAGCAAGGCGTCAGCTCCGCGCTGTGGCAACCAGCATTGTTGCTATCTTTAGGGTTGATGTCACCCAGCCGTGGCGGAATTTCGAAATGCATGGCTGTCATTTAACTTTAAGAAGCTCGTGGTACCACCTATACACCAATGCACACTCGTCCCTCCCATCCCGTACAATATCTATGGAGAAAGACTTTAATAAGATTCATTTCGCTGGTTTGCATTCGTGGATATCTGACGATTGATCAGCGTTAAATCAGCCAAATTGTGTGACATAGGGTCATTGTAATTGCGGTCAGTGTTGTTGTTGCGCTCGAAGTTTCCCGCTTTTTCCCTTTTGGCGGGCGACAGTCATGCTTTGCAAATCAGCTTGGCCGGAGAAACGTGACGTCAGCACATCGACGTTGATTCGACACGCCCACTCCTGAATAACACGCGGGACAGAAGTGAAAATTTTTCGTGGCGGTATCCATGCAAAGTTTTGGGGGTCTCGCACAATTTCAACTCACCGAAGTTTCCAGGGAGCAAGACATTAATGTTCAGATTGCTGACACCGAATTTTGTGGAAATCTAACCATTAATCAGCGTTTAATCAGCCCAAGTGTGTGACCTGCCTTTGTGACGAACAAAGGCCTGCTACGAAGAGGGCGTGTAACAACTTGTGTACAGATCTGCTGTGTGAGAGGTACCAAAACAAAGAAAACATGACACTAACGGATCTTCATCAGCGCGACTTTGACACAAATTTGGCTGCAGAATGTCTTCTAGCCATGTCAAAACCAGTTGTCCATGTTCCAGTCGTCCAAGACTTCATGATCGAGTCACGAAAAGAGTGTGCTTCGCCCACCGAGGAAGGGAACGATCAGCTGAATTCTTTGTTTATGGTTGCACGTATACTGGCTGACCTGAACAAAATAAGACAGGAACCTGTCGAAAATGACTATGAATGTGATGAAATGGAACTGTCGTCAGCTTCAACATTTCCTCTGTCAACACATTCTACAGTTAGTATGAAAACAGTTCGCAGGAACAGGAAACAAAAGGGAACCACGCCTACAGAAATGGACCAAAACGAAACAAAGGGATACCGACGAACATCACCAAATTCTACGAAGAAAGTACACAAATGTTCGTACAAAGATTGTGAAAAGGTATACGGCAAGAGTTCCCATTTGAAGGCACATCTTAGGACACACACGGGTAAGTCAAACTCTTTGTTGGGTAGCATTTGGACCACATTTCCAACACAATGACATGTGTGATTTTGTGTATTCCAGGCCAGCTGACCACGTGCGGGACACAAACGCACTAGGAGTGCAACCACAATAGATTTACAAGTGCGTAGTCTGTTTGTTGCCATATCTCCAGCTGGGTGCACACCAGTCTGATATTCCCAACCCAATACCTGATATTTTGTGGAACATAGGAGATATACACCCATACAAAAAATTTTCAGTTTGACATTGAGCAAAAGTCAAGATCGGGTTGCACTTCTTTCGGGTCATGTCTAAAATAGGAATTATGCAACGTAACAGGGTGTTGGTGTTGCGAAGGGCATACGTATTTTATGCCGAATCATCAATGTAAATACGGGTGAAACAGTCGTTTCACAACACAGCCAAATGTGTTGCAATATCTTTATGGTTGTGATGTGGTTATCAATAAAAGACGACTATTTTCCATTTGAGGAAGTGATGCGTGGGGAATCACAGGTATCGCTAAATTTAGTTAACGGCACACGTTGACACGGGCACTCAACATGAGGTTGCTTGTGTTTGTGGGTCACGCCTGTTCCCGCGTTGACTGACCTAATACTGCATTTGCAGAGCAACATGGTCAGAACGACCGTAGAGGCCGAGAAGGGTGATTTGAACTTGGCATGCAATCAGACATGATAAATTACCTGCACTTGAAACACAGAAATGGCATCTGAATGTTGTGAAACTATACTGTCAAAGTATTTATTGTCAGCTGGCGATAAAACTGTAATTTGTAACTGCCCGGTACATTTCTTTGTGTTGGTTGCGGGTAATCTTGTCTTCCAAGGTCCATCCACGTGCCCCATTTTGTCAAAAGTCAATTAACACAACAAAGTCATTGGGGGTGTTGCTGATGAAAAGCTGTGCAACATGTGTTAGTTTATCACAGGTATGTTTCTGCGACACCATAAGACATCGAGTTTTAGTATTTTGGTGATACAAAATAGAAAGAAGTCTGAGTAAAATTGCGGAACCTTTGTATCAGAACGTACAGTTTTTACAATAAAATCTCGTCCACACAATAGTGCATGGTTTTTGTGTGCTCGTGTGACACAATGTTTTAATTTATATATTATAAACAAATGTTTTAGATTATACATGCTTTCATGGGAATTAGTTATAATATTTTGGCGTGGAAATACAAAATATTAATATAACTGAGTCTGGTATGCCTTTTTCACATTTATATTTGTATTGGTACAAACCAATTAACATAAGATGTTAATCAGTGGAAGAAGTGTAATCATAATGGTGCAATGATCCACATTTATTTTTCTGCAAAACAAAATCGTAACTTCTTTGTTTGGGGACAGTTTTCTTTGTTCACTATGGTGGCTGCATGTAATTGATGCGTGGGCACTGGGTACCATATGTCAAGTTTTGTAAAGTGACCCAAATGTCTCACAAAGAGTTTCAGGTTGCATGCTATTTTCGGTTAAGTCTGTTCAATTTCTTTGTCCACACATGGATCGAAATGAGAAGCAACCTCCAGCACCTGTATGCAAATGAGAAAGCACGCCAGATATACAGGGGCATTGAGCATACATGTAAAGACCCCAGTTTCTTTGTGTGTTTAAATAGGATTGCAAATCATTTGAGGCACAAGTCCTTTGTCAGTTGACACGTGCCAGGTGTCTTGGACTAGCCTCTGTGCCCGTTGTCATCAGCTTTCTTTGGTTTTCTTCATAAAAGCAAACTACAGACTGACTGCATCTTTTGGAAGAAAATACTTCAATGACCCGCTGACCTTGCTTATCAAATGGCCACAAACAAAGAGTATGTATAAATGCAGTCAGAATTGACAGTTGAACAATTTGGGTGAAAGAATACAATGTACCTGTAAACTCATTTGAAAGAGCACACCTGCATGGGCTGCATGCCACTTCAATATATTTACATATTTATAGTCACCTTGTAGTAACCTGATGTTTTGTTCAAAGAATTACAGGGGTGTAGATTATAGAGTTGTCCCATTACTGTGGTGTTCTGAAACATGTTTACAGATGACATAAGGAATAATGCTTAAAAGTGATTTAGATTTTTGCAGAAACCCCATCTGGCTATTGGTAGTCCAAAACAAGGGTAGGAAAAAGCAAGATTCTTTTAAAGCTGTCTAAAAGCAGCTGCAGATAAAGGGGCCACTTCTTCAGTTATATTTTTTGTAAGTTTTACTGTCCCCTTCCAAAAAAGGGGGGGGGGGAAAGCAATTACAAATGAGCTCTATCAAAATAAGATGCCCAAAGAAAGCTGTTGACTCAGCCTTAAATGGAAATCAACATCCGAATTTGCAGTATCTGATGGGTTTCGTTTGCATAACTTTCAATATATGCTTAACAAAACCTGAAAAGGGATTGGTTGTCATGCAAATAGATAAAATTATGCCATGATCACCCTGACAAGTCACCCTCTGTACTGGGGTTCTTAAAGGGTCACTGCGAGAGGAAAGGGGTTACAGTGGGTGCATCATATATGGGGTGGTGCAAAAAAAATGAAGCATATGTGTGAAGCCAACATGTTTGTAAAATTACAAAAAAAATTTCCAACAATGTGAGTGTAATAGGTTGTTTTGAAAAAAGTAGAGACTCGTATCATCCTGTTGCAACAAATTTGATGCAGATAACCCGAATGGTTCTCAAATGACAGCAATTCCAATTTTGTACAATGACAGCAAAATTGGTCTTTTTGCGTGACAGTAAAATGAAACCAGGGGAATAAAGTTGTATTCGTATTATGAAATACTACTTTTACAACTCTTAATCATCTTGATTATTTATGCTCTATCATGTCTCAATCATTTTACTCATATATAGCAATACAGTTACTGCGATTTCCTGAACAACAGGCTTTGTCATCCTTTTAGTCATTTGAAGCCAAATATTACGTAAAAAAGTTAACTCAGCTTATTGCAGCTTCTTCTTTCTGCATTTTGCACTACTGCATCTAAAACATGCAGTAACTTGAAGCCTTTGATTCCAGTTCAAGAATGATATATGACATGCATGTATAGGTACCAAAATGTGAACATAATCCGGGACGCTAAGTGGATGCATGCATGCTTAATGGTAAAATGTCCCAAGCGTTACCTGGTATGTAAAGCATGGCATAGAAATATAAACCATACATTGAACCATATAAACTGGCTGTAGTTATACAATTGATGATGTACTAGTTATATGAAAAACCCCATCACTTGACCAGCTTTACTTGGAACAAAATAGCCATTTATAGTCATTTGTCCCAAGCGTTACTTTGTCCCAAGCGTTACCGTCAGGGTATTTATACTCTATTAATTTAAATTGGGAGGTACTAAATGTGTCCATCCTTTAGCAATTTATGACTGACCTGCACTAGGATGCTTTGAAAAAAAAAAAAAAACTACATCTAGAGTATAAATCTCTCTTTATTTGATGAAAAGTGTTGAAAATCTGTAAACTCTTCCTCTGTTTGTCACACGCTACATGCATGTTGAAGAACAAAACACTTGATTTCTTAGTCTGTCATGAAGGCACTAAAGCACTTTTACACAATTTGTTTGGGAAAATTCATATCCTCTGATGGTAGGCACATATCTAATCATGATAAGAAAAACTGTAAGGGGTAACGCTTGGGACAGCTGATGCATCTTTTCTTGCATGCTTATATATTCACTCCTTTCCCTTGCATTTCACCTGCTTTTAGATTATCCCCACTAACCTTGGGCTGGTGAAGTATGCACCCTGCCCTAGCTTCCAATCTGTATCTGTTAGTTTGCACATTTAGCACTGTAATCTGACATGGATAAACTGATTGTGAAGCTGGGCTTCACGCCTAACCTGAGAAACACTACCAGTACTAATGTAGAAGAACTCCACAAAGCTGAGCCTTCAAAGGCTGCCTTGAAACAAAGAAAATACAGGGCTAAACTGAAGGCATATCCAGCAAAATATCAGGCCCTCAGACAAAGTGAGAAGCAACGCCACAAAAAGTATCGGCAAAAACAAAAGGAAAAACGTATGGTAAACAAAAGGTATGATGCTGAATGTAAAAAACAGGAGAGAGAGCGCAAACACAGACAATGTAAAAAGATGGCATCACAACCAAAGCAGAAAAAAGAACGAAAGAAAATGCATGTATCCACTTCTGCTGAAATGAAACTCAAAAAGAAAGTGCATTTTGGCTTCTTGTGTTTTCTCTATGTCATGTTATTGATGTCCACATGTATGTAGGAATATTCCTTAACATGCTGAATGTGGAAATAAATTTGTCTTATTATCAAAAATATTTTGAACGAAGTTAGTGAATATCCTTAACATTAACCACAACCTGATAAATTGCAAAAGCATATAAGTATTTCATTTCGTCAATTATTTATAGACCAACATGTCCTGAAACAACTCAACTGGCAGAGCTATGCCCTACATGCCATAGTATGATGCATTATGAACCTTATATGGCACAAGTCATGCAAATGTTAAAGTGACCCAGGCGTTACCAATTTTTGGTTTAACTGCACCAACTTTAAATATCTCTGAATTTGTAACCCTACCACACAATACCTCAAAATTTTTACGAATTACTGCTAAGGTCTTGAAGTGCATACAGATATCAAAATTTCACCCCGAGAGCGCTTTTTTATTCGCCCCAAAACTGTAATAGGTAAATCTAGATAAGATTCACTAGCCTTTCTCTGAAATTTGACTTCAAATTCCCAAAGTTTATGATTAACTTACACATAGTTGCAGTTGTAGCCATTGTATAATCACAAGAAGCATGATTTCATAACAAAAAGGTCAAATTTTAAACAGCAAAATTCATTATGAACCTTATTTTACATATGTGAGAAAGTGTCCCAAGCGTTACCAAATTTTGCTATATGAATACACTAACTTTAAACCTCTCTGGATGTGTAACGGTACCACAAATCACTTAATAATCTTTACCAATTACTGCTATGGTCTTGAAGTGCATCTAATAGAGAGATCAAAATTTATTCCAGAAAGCTGTCCTCATATTTGCCCAAAAAAGTATATTGTAAATCTAGCTTAGATTCATTGGCCTTTCTCTGAAATTTGACTTCAAATTTAAAAAAAAATTGATTTACTTTCACATAGTTGCAGCAGCTACCCTTGTATAATCACAAAAATATAAATTTGATACAAAAAAGTCAGAATTTTCAGCAGCACAATGCATTTTATACCTTATCATACATAGGTTTGTAAATGTCCCAAGCGTTACCAAATTCTGCTATATGAATACACTAACTAATAACCTCTCTGGATTTGTAACCGTACCATATGTCATTTCCAAATTTTAACCAATTACTGCTAAGGTCTTGTAAAGCATAGAGGGTACAAAATTTATACCAAAAAGCTATTATGTCTTATTTGCAAAAAATAAATAAAGGTAAATGTTGGACAGCTTTACTAGCTCATCTCTGAAATTTGGCCTTAAATTCCAAAATTTATGATCCAGTTCCACATAGTTGCTACATTTGCCCTTGTATACTCATTACAACATGAACACCATGCTAAAAGTCAGATATTTTGAACAAATTGTGGAGGGCTGAAAGGCTTATATGGTCAGAATTTGCTGAAAAAAGTACACTTTTTATCAAGGTATGATGGTCTTTGACATATGATAGTGGACACATTCCTCAAAGTGTTATCTTATATTTTATATTTTTGAAAACTACAACATCCTGGCTACATGCTGGCATACTGGTCAAGACAAATTGGAGGGGTTGATTTTTTACCCTTCCGGTCACGAAATTGCTTCATTTATTTTGCTCCACCCCATGTACATGTGCACAAACTTGAAACAAAAACAGACTTTTACATATTTAGGGCAGAAAGTTGCCCATTTCAGAGAAAGGCGAACATTTTTGGTTTGTCTCATGCTGACGGAGTGCATACATGTACACATGCATATGTGTATCATGATAGCGTATCCCAGAGATCAAGCAGCCACTGGCTTGCATCACTATCTTAAGGATAAACAAATTAAGAACAGTTTTATCTTTGTTCGATGGGAGCATACATGCAACTGAACATGTCTGTTCCTTGTCACATCAAACTGTCCAAATAATTTAAGTTGTATCTGCTGTATGCGGCCACTGCTGTTAACAAATTACATGGTGCTCCACCTGTTGCTTGTGGCCACACTGATGGAGACAGAGAAATCAATTTCAGTTGTAAACAAACCTGTAGTGATATGCCCTGGATCTGTTGTGTATGGCCACAAAACCATGGTGGAATAGTGGCCTTGTTACATTGAATGGAGCACAACTAAACAGTGGTCCCTCTCCTGAGAGACCACCATCCAAGACTTGACAAATGTGGTAGCCCTGCCTATGAACAGGTCTGGTCTATTTGTGCATTTTTTTTCTTTTCTGTTATTGTTTTTAATTCATGCATAATTGGGAGAAGCATTATATGGATGGAATCAATCTCTACTGAGTTCAAAATTTTACGTGTCCTGATAGTAGACTTACTAATACTGGACAATGGGGCTTGCTTTGATGTCCTGTCATGGAAAAAAAATATATTGCTGGGATGACTTGTTATGCAGACAAAAACTGTGCAGAGCTCTTTATCTTGACTGCAGGTAAACCAGCTGCCTTGATGTTCATTCAAGATAGTCACTATGGCAAACTAGACAATATCTAGACAAGTGTAGCTGTTCATCAGTGGGATGTGTGAGGTGGATGCTTTTGTTGGGTTTCGTGAGCCCAGATCTGCCATCTGTTTGTCCCCACCATGCTGACTGTTGGTGACTGACTACACAATGACCTTAGGGCATAATGCATCCTTGAGCCACATGCAAGCATCAACTTGCTTGTGCTGGTGTTTAGAGTAACACATGGCACCTGGTCAAATATCACTGACCTGGCCTGGCGAAAAACCTTTTTGACATTAATAAACGAAGATAATGCTGCACATACACAAAATCAAGGTTGTAGTACTTAGGTCTGTATCACGACCTTGTATGAAATGGTGGTCTTTGAGAAAAACCTGCAAGACTAGTTCTTGGTGACAAAAGTTCCTTAAAAACTGGGTTACAACTTCAAACCTGTGTCAGTTTTCACCCCAGACATGAGAACCTTTCACATATGCCTTTAAATATTATATAACTGATAAAGTGTCACTTTCAGTCCTTGGCTCTTGCCTTGAGACTGGGAGGTCACATTTTGGCTGCTGTAGGGGCAGCTGGACCAGCAGGGCTAGATTCTGTTTGGATTCACTCTAATTGACCATATAAGGGAAATCTATATGTCTGGCTTCAGGAGAATCTTTGCAAGAATATGTTCCCAGACTCTCTATCTAAACTCTTCATCCAAAATTCTAACCCTGACCAGGTTCGTTAGGCATGTTAACTAGTACTTACTTGAATGAAAACTTGTTTTATCAGGAATTTGTATAGAGATAGGTGAAGGTCAACAATGCTGGGACATAGACCAAAATTATGCAGACTTGATTTTTGTCCATCCAGATAGGGAAGTCTATCAGTGAGTGTGAAAGGAGTTAGGCATGCTGGTCAAAAAATGCCCTTGGCAGATCTATGTTAGACACCTCCACCCACCCCAGTGGGGTAACAGTCATGACTGCATATATATATTTGTAATCCCAGAAATGCAAGGCTATGTGTAGTCCATGGAATTTTAAGCTTTCCTTGTCAATTTTGAGACCACATTTTTCCATAAAACGTAATTTTAAAGCTGTGTAAAGGTAATGAATTCCATTGTTGGGATAAGGCCAAACTAAGTACAATGTAGTAAAGATCTCAACATCTGATTACCTGACATACCTGTCCCAAAAACTCTGATCTCAGTTTTTCTGGACCGGAAAAGGGGGAAAAAAAACAATAAAATTTGCATGGTTTATGCCAAAACTCATGAAAACTTTCTAATTTACAGTAAAAAGCAGTGAAATTCAGTGAAATCCAATGAAACTGAGCCAACTTACCTTCCTGGAATTTTTTTTGCATGTAACTGTAACAGTCCTGAAACAGATACTGGGTGTGTGTCTGTTTTTGTTTTGTCTTTTTTTTGGGGGGGGGGGGGGGGCTGGGTGTTCTGTTGTTTGACAACAGTCTATGTCCAACAAGTAAGAATGTCTTCACCCCAAAGATATATGCTTGTACAGAAACAGATATCCATGTTACTTAATTCTAAGTTGTTGTCCTCTGTCTGTTCATAAAATGATTTGACCAAGAGGGCATGGCACGGCCAGCGAAGATATAGCTGATGATAAAAGCTGGAGGTAGATATAGCTGACAATAATATTTAGTATCTAATTGTTATACAAGCATGGCCTGACCTTTTGTGTGGTGTGTATGTTGAATATGTAATGACTATTTGTTGGATGTCAGTTTACCATGTGTTCATGAGTATGAGCTTGACGACAGATAAGTGAAATTGATTTAAGCAGTGTTTATTGTTAGCTTTGATACACATTCAGCCTTTGTATCATGACCAGCGACGATGTTAAGGAAGAAGTATTTTTAACTTGTTCTGACATTTTTCCACAAGTTTGGAAAGAACGATGGCTTAAAAAGCAGTGCTTTTTTATCCTGATTGTTTCTTTTAAGCAAAGTTCCTGAGTGACAATAGAACTGAGTGTAGTGGGATAAAACAAATCAACATATTTCTAATGGGTTAAAAGTGTACATTTGCAGAGCCTCCCAAGTGTCCCACCACGGAGTGAGATCGCCCGCTTTTTCGTACTTCTTTTACTGAATCTCCCACTCTGCCGCCTTTTGTAAATTTGAAAAAAAAAAAAAAATAGCATTACTCCATCAGTGGCTGTAAAGCTGTATTGTTTTGCCATGTTGTTGTATTATACACAGGCGGAATAGGTCTATGATGGTGCTTAAAATGGTCAAAATGCAGGAAATACAGGTGCAAATTTCCAATTTTTTCTAGGAGAGCATGCCCCCAGACCCCCCTGGCTATACGTCACACCTTGTGCGCTCACCCCCTGCTTTTCAGTACCTGCAGGAGGGAGACCTCCCACTTCCAACATAGCCTAGCTTGGAGTCTCTGCATTTGGGCTTTGTGTACATGTACTATGCAGTACTCAAAATGGAACAAAGAGGTATGTGATCTGTTCAAAGAAGGCCAGTACAGTCCTGCTGCACTCCCATGCAAAAAAAATCTACATTTTAAACTGCATTTATTATGTCATTTGTGTGGGGGTTTTTTTGTTTGGTTTTTTTTTTTTTTTTGATTTTTTGTTTTTCTTTTTTTTTTTCATGTTATTTAGACCTGTTTGAGACCACCTCCTATACATGACCACTTTTGGATCTACAATATTGTACATGTAGAAAATAACTTCTCTCAGTAAATCTATACATACAAGAGGAATGTTCATGTAAGTGTCACTGGTTGTCATGACCTCAGTTGCAGCAGTGAGCAGCTTATTGAAGGGGACTTTAATGTAGAATCCAGTGGGAACGCACAACTCTAGAGCCAACAACAGTTTTGTTGCCAGGGTCTGCATTTTGGCTGATACTAGCCTGATAGCACATGTATGCAATTGCTACTGCAGTTGTTCTTCCTATGACCTTTCCTTTTCAAAGTGAAGCAACATTGGGACTGGGAATTGTTCATGGTCTTCTTTCTCCTCCTCCCTCGTCCCCCCCCCCCCCCCCCAATCAAAATATCTCTTTGTGAAATCCACTTTGATGTCCTAAACTTTAAATTTATAAATATTTCATATTCAAGCCTGTACCATTATCTGAAGTTGGCTATATTTTTCTGATGAATGACTGGTGAACATGACGTAATAGGGCCCGGTAAAAGCTAGCTGTTCAGACGGCATTCATTCATTTACAAACAAATTTAATTTGTGCCAGGCCTGCTCAGTCATAGTTAGCTGGAGCAAGAAACAAGCCTCGACAGATCATATGACCAGTCAGGGTTTCTGCCAGAGGGTAATAAACTATACCCTTAAAATCTTCATGTTACTTCAGCTTGTAGACCCTAAAAATTAAATTTAAGGGATATTCTAAGCTATTACACCCTATAATGTGCCTGGAAGCCCCCATTTTTTCTTAAGCAAAGTATTTATCAGACCAGAATATTTGTGTACCCTGAAGATGCTGCGGCAGAAACCCAGTCAGTCACAAATTTTCCTTGTGTGGAAAGAGAAGTCAGTGGCAGGGGATAAAATGTGATGCACTCAGGAAGCATATGGCCACTGTACTTTCTTCAGGCAGTTGAACCATTGAACCAGCAGGGATTATTCTTTGCACCCAGCTTTGTGAATGTCCTGCCTGGTTTGGGGAACATATGTGAAGTCAACGTCTTGTCTTGGCACACAATGGAATACCAGGACTGGGCAGGCTTTTACGAGGGAGCAAGAAATCGCTCTCCTAAATCAGGAGAGCTGTTCTGGTCATTACCTCTGTTTTGGGGCTGTCTTGAAGCATGACAAACAGAGGTCTTGTTCTTCATGATGTTGTGGGGGGGGGGGGGGGGGGAGAAGAAGAGAGATGGTCCTCACCCAAACCTGGATCAGTTTGAACCCATTTTCCTTGAATTACGAATGAGTCAGCACTTTTCCTTGGCACGGATTGGGTGCTAGGTTCCCGACCCATACCGACAAAGCTGTTGACTTGGGTTGTGTTATCTTGATAGGTCTGACCTACAAATCTCATCCAAATTGTTTTTCATAAATGTCGACATTAGTAAAAATTGTAGCAGACGACATTTGACCCCCAGCCAGCAGTAAGGGCCAGAAGGTTAATACAGGCTGTCCATGCGCGCATCATTAAGATTGCTCATATAGTGAAAAGAAAAAAAGATTAGAAAAGAAAGCGTTAAGAGAGGTTGTCTGCAAGACCCTAAGTTCTGGGCAGATTCTGCTTAATGTGCTATAATGTGTATATTTGTGTTTTAGTTCCATCATTCAAGGAGAAAGTAAGAGAGGGTCTTTGTAAGAAGCAATCCAAACACCCCGCAGCTCCATTTTAAAACATATGTGGACTGCCTATGGCAAGTAGAGACAAGGTTCAGGCTCTCTGTACCTGGTCCTATCATATTGTGATGTAAGGGATAAGTGGACATATTATTGTCTTGCCATCAGCTGGTGCCAGTGTATATAACTGATATAGTGCCACGCCCACCTAGCATGTAAGGATGTTGTACGCACACTGGGGCAGCTTTGTTCCATACTTAGAAACACTGAATACAGCCTGGCCGCCGGCCAGCGTATCGCATGAACATTCAATTGTGAAATAAATATAGATTTCTAGGATGTTGGATTGGAAAAGAAATAAGATATGATGAAAAATTGTATGTAGGCATAAAACATATATTTACACGGTTGGTCATTACGCTACTCAAAGGTCTATAACATTATGGAGCAGCATGGTTATTGGATTGCTTAGCATTGTAACAATATGGAGCAGCATGGTTATTAGATTGGTTAACTTTGTAACAAAATGGAGCAGCATGGTTATAGACTATTGTACAAAAGGATGAAGGACATCCCATCAAAATGAGTAAAATTTTGCAAATTTATGCACATCTGAGAAAATGGAACAGGCATTGATACTTGCAAGTACTGTAAAACCTCCCTATACCGAACACCCTTGGGACCAGAAAAAAGTATTCTGTATAGTGATGTGTTTCGGTATAGGCAGGTTTGCTTAAATATTGGAAGTATATACTAGGAACCGAGAAATGGTGTTCAGTATAGAGAGGTGTTCGGTATACGAAGGTGTTCAGTTAGAGAGGTTTTACTATATATTAATTATGTGGTGTAATTAAATAGCATCTTGCAGTGTTGGTATTAAGGATCATTGTCTGATGACGGTATTTCTCAGATTTCCAGATTGTCCAGTTCACAGGACAGCTGTATATGCATTAGGGTGGAACTTGGTAGAACTTGGTAGCAGATGGGCTTGACCTGTACGTTATTGTATTATAAAAAAAAGAGATGCTGAAAGATTGATTGTAGGTTTGCGGGGTGTAAGGGATAGTTAAACTGGTAGCATTCATAAAGTTGATGTTGATGAGTGTTGTATTGATGTTTTCATTACAACTCGTCAAGTTTGGATTTTGCGTACTTTGGTTGAAGAGAGTGTGAATCGTAATGTGCAGTGGTCTTGTGCATGGAGTAATTACTCCCATCTGATATGCTTCATTTAGCTCCTTTACTATCCAGAGGCTGCAAGGCTTGAGGTGGAGAGGTCCCACCTGCTGCCTCTTACTTCACAAAATCCACACAATAGAAGCATGTCATGCCTCAGTGATTGCTCACTCAGTCTCCTTGTAACTTCTCAGTCACCTAAGTGGCCAGGACCATTCTGATGCCATCAGTAGAACAGAAAATCGTTTAGCATACAGCTGCACCCCCTTGCCTGTTGCTTGTGTCAGGGTGCTGGGTCGCTTGCTGGGGTCAATTTGGTATCTTGTGTACAAACGAGGACCTGGTACAGGTGACGCGAGCCCATGACAAAAGATTCCAGCAGAAAGAAACGCATCAAATATATCAAAGTGTGGTCATTGGTGACGTGTGCACTTTTTGTGTTGTCAATTTTTATGCATGTAAATGTGTGAAATAATATGAAGCCACCACCCTGATGCCTACACTGGAGCCAGTGACCACAACCTCCAAATAAAGACAGGTTCAAAAGGAACATAAAAGTTAGCTGACTCTCACACATTTCTGGCCTACCATTCCTAGTGTTCAGGAAAGCATACAATGTGAATGCTGTAGCAAAAGAATCAGCTGCACAGTCTTGTGTTTTATTCTTGGTGCTTTGGGTGTGAGAAACACAGGGTGTTCTGGTAGCTCCAGTTGTTGTGCATAAAACCTACTAATCACAAGATGATTTACTTAGTCCTTATTGAACATGCATGAACATAACAAACACAGGTATTTTTGCTTGCACACTCTCTCTCTCTCTCCCTCCCTCCCAGGTTATGTTTCAAAATATTGAGTTGGTCCTCCCTCCTTCAGGTTTTGTTTCAGTATTTGGAGTTGGCGATTACCCTGTCGCCTTATTATATCCCAGCGTGTTTACCGCAATGCATCTCAGGGGATCGCTGGGGACCAACTCTCATCCAGCAGTTCAGACTTACAGTAGAGTAGTGCGTTAGATGCAGTATTTACGGTTGCGGGTGTGATATACGTATGTTCAAGTTCCGATCAGAGACAGTTAGAACCCCCGACAGCACAGCCATCATTGTAGCTCTTCCTTGGAGTTGTCTTCTATTGCTGAAGGTAGTTTTGCACCGAGGACTCTGTTTTCATCTAATATTACGAGAACATCAGCCATACTGCAAACACAACCATGTTATACTGTATGCGCTGCTTTGACCTTGTCCCCGGGATCCCCCAAGATGCACTGCGGTAAACACACTGTAATGAGTTTTCAAGGTAATTACATGTACTGTTTAAAACAGTACAAAGTTACTCTGTGCATTCTGATATATCATGTCGAGAGTTACTGGTGAAACACAGTAAGAGTGCTGATCTATGTTCAGTACACAACATGACAAGATGAATATGAATTAGTTAAAAAAAAAAAAAAAGGATAAAAAAAGACTGTTTGAGACTGTATTTTTTATATAATTATCATTTGTATCATTTTAGGTGAAAGGCCGTTTCCGTGTACCTGGTCTGGGTGTGGGAAGAGGTTTGCCAGGTCTGATGAGCTCGCAAGGCATTTCCGTACTCACACAGGTAAACCAGCATTGTGTTCTTGACAGCTTTTTGTCCTCTGGTGATAATGTGTGGTGCCAAGCTTTGCACTAACTGCTTGAAAGTTTCATGAAGCTGTAAACATTACAAAAACTGTGCTTTTATGAAATCAGAGACCAATAAATAGGTATATATATATATATATATATATATATATATATATATATATATATATATATATATATATATATATATATATATATATACATATATATATATATATATATATATATATATATATATATATATACATACATACATATATTGCCATATTGATACAATGAAAAAGAAAAACTGATTTTTGGTGCACCAATTTAATTGGACTATTTGCCCACTCTTGTTCAATGTCATTTTCTTTTGTTTGTTTTACAGGGGAAAAGAAATTTGTTTGTCCAATCTGTGACAAAAGATTCATGCGAAGTGACCATCTGAACAAACACGCTAGACGACACCCGGAGTTTGAACCAAGCATGCTGAAACGACAGAAAATGAATGGGCGACCTTCCTCACTGAGTGATGGTGCTTCACGGGCATCCAGCTCATCACCAACACCATGAGGGGAGTTTGCATGAAGCAGGACAGACCCCATATGGTGACGACCCTTGAAATGCCAAGTCAGGTGATACTTGGCTGGCCAAGACTACTCCCGGCGCCCCCTAGTGGAGCATGTGTATGGGTACAACATGGTGATATTCATGTTGCACACCCATTCAGGCAGCAGATATACACATGGTAAAGACTGAGTAAATTGTTGTCATAGTTACTGTGACCATGACAACATTAACAGACTAGCCAAAGTGAGACTTGAGATGATGGACACTAGCAACTCACAATGGGAATTCAGCATAAAGCTGATAGATTGGTCCCATGTCAAAAGCAGTCATAATATAATGGAGTGTGAGGGTGCCTAAGTTATTGTGTAGTCAGATATTTTACATATACTCCTGTGATTGACCATTATATTCATTCCTCATACTTAAGTTTTGCCTCATTAATCAGCTTACCATACCAGAAATGTACTAGCTGTTTGGTGTCTTCAAGACAAACAGTCCCGGCAGCTGCGGTGCAGACAAACTGCAGATCCTGTGCAGTTCTTAAACAGGCCAGCTGCAGACTTAATGCAGGGAAATACCCATTTCATAATATGGTATATTCGTGACTACATTTATAACTCAAAATAACATTTGTGTGTGTGGGGTGCTCACAAATTCAATACCTGGGCTGATAGCAGCTTAACTTATTAGGATCCCATTTTCAACAGTGAATTTAAAGGTTGCACCATTTGCAACATGGGCAGTGAGAATATTTTTACAACAAAATCAGAGCAGGTGGTTATTCACTTAAATTTCTTTAATTTTAAAGAAATTGAATGTGCTACAGGAAATGGCGGCAGGCTACTTCAGGCTTCCTTCTGCTCTAAGCTATGGTGCCAAACAGCAATGCATCAACATTATGAACATTCTTATGCTAGGAGTGAGACAGAAAATGTAACCAAGTTGTGAAGGTAGAATTTTACCGACTATAATAATAGATAGCTGGTCTGTCTTTAAAGTTGGGGTTTTCTGTTCTGATGGGCAACTAACTCCCATATAGAAGATAATGAGGCTGTAAGAGACCTCTGGCAGTAGACGTTGGCAGCAGAAGAGGTTCCTGGTAGCTAATGTCACCTGGTGACAGAATGCAGAATTAATGTACAGAAAGCACTGTTGGTACAGGGTACATTCATGTGATGACCTCCATTTTGGAAAACTTATTACTGTATAGTTCATAATATTTGAATGTTGGCCTTTTGCCAAAAATTGAAAGTGTTGTGTTGCTTGACGTTTGGTATCTATAATCATAACTGAGTGGATGTATGGTCAAATATCTACTGAATGTGTTGAATATGTAGACATCAACTGGCATTGTGGTCTCTACAACTTAACGACACTCCATTCTTCAATAAGATAGAGGTCAACGCTGAAAATTAATGCTTTTATTTGCACAAAACACATATGCATATATTACTGTTGTAATTTGATTATAGACCCACTGATTATCTGTTGTAATTTTTTAACAACTTTTATACTAATTAATATTAGTTATAAAGTAAATGGGTTGGGTCCAGGTGATAGCGTACTAACCTAAGGTATCTGTTACAAATAAATTCACATTTGATGTGCAATTTCACACAGAAAACCTCATAATCATTCAATTCAGTAGTCTCTAGGTTTTATATATTTTCTTACAGAAGACTCTTGTTAGGAGTTTAATATGAATCCAATTAAAGGAGTGCTGCTGGTATAAAAAGTGCTTTACCATAGGCAACTAATTGCTCTCATATAAATGGCTAACGGACTTTCTCTGCTGGCTCTTGACTGTCTTGAGACTGGCTCAGCAGCTCATCTGGGTACACCATGGCTGTAATGCGCCCAGGGTGCACTGACGACAACTGTGGACTGGTGGTATCTTAATCTTAATGATCAGAAACTGACCGCATCTGCAGCATAAAACACCTGCGGAGAAGTTTCAGTTGGGAAAAGTATCATGTCATTACATCAGCATTCAGTCCCTGAGGGTTTAAGAAAACAGTAACACTGAAGTTTGATTGGTGTACAAGTGCCGTGGATGACATTGAAAGCAAAAGTGTGTAGCACTGTAGGTACAGGGTTTTTTCTTGTGTATGGAGCGAGTGTTTGTGAAAAACTGCTTGGTTCTGAAGATAACGTCATGTGAGGCATAATCGCATGCCCCGATAACAGACGATAGTAAGAGCAAAAGAAGAGTGCAGCATACTGTTGGAAAAAGTGGAGAAAAAAGTTAAAAAAAAAAAATGTAAAATTCAAAATACTGAGATGATTTGTCTGGCCCAGGAGCTCCTAATTATAAAATTAAGACTTGTCTATGTTCAAATTGGGTCAAAGTTACATGCAGTGAAATTTTAGTTCTTGTTAGGGGATAATTTCAGTGCCTGTCCTAACTTACTCAAGATAACCTGCAGACAAATGAAGGCAGACGAACTCCAGAGATGATTCAGTATGAAGGAAGTAAGGCATTGAAAGTGAATATGGTCCAATGTGTGCTACTTTTGGCACAGGGAGACTGGAGTGGTTCAAAGTCCAGTTATATTTGAGAGAATGTGGTGGTGGCTTTTGGGAACTAAATGGGTGCTTAAGAGTTTAATAATCTACCTCTAGGTGGCGCTATACTGTCTATAGGGCATCCCTCACAAGTGAGGGGCTCTAATTTCTGTGCATTCCTGTGAACTGCAGAAAAGCTGAAGGATGACTGAGTTCTACACGGAAACAAATCTGTACATTTTCTTAGAATTGTTTGCAATACTTAACAGAGTTTTAATTCCTTGTCTAATTGTTTTTGGAAGTGTTTTTTTGTGTATTCACTACTTCAGACTGCAATTATGAATGAAAAGATACTGCATAGCTGGAAGTATAACAGGATGTCACTGCCATATCTGTAGAAGGATATTTGTATTTCATGTGTTAAAAGTTGCACTTTTGAGCTAAAGTGTGCTCTTCTCTGGTAATGCCTTAAACAGAAAATTAAAAGTGCATTAATTTCTTTTGAAATATGTATATAAATGAAGAGAAAAAAAAATGAATGAGTGAGTTATAATGAGGATGTATATAGACGGAAGAGAGACTTTATGATCAGAAAGTGGCCGGCTTCTAGGGACTGAATCTGTATAGGAAGGCTGTAGATTATTTTTGTATAACAGAATGACTTATTTTTTAAAAAGAAAACATGGCTTGTAAAGTTGAAAGGTCTGGTACCTACTAAAATCTGGCTCGACCCTGGAGTCTTGTATTACAGCAGCTTGAGAGAGTTGTGAATTACAAGGATGAAGAGCTTTAAAGTTGCTTTACCTTTGCATGATTCACGGTGTGGGGTTCCAGGGTCAGCCGAGGAAAGTGTATAAATGTTGTTCTGCTTTAGCAAGTCTCGTTATCTTGCGCTGTGAAAGAGACTGTTGTCAAGGAAACTGGGCGGAAGCATTTAGAAGGATGGGTATATTTCACAGTAAGAAAGAAAACCATACCATGAAAAAACATGTGGCTTGAATGAAAGACAATTCGTGACAAGATGTGCAAGATATGGGACTTGCATAAAGAGGGACAGGAAGAAGCATAATTAAAACTAGAGAGAGAAGGTGTTATTGTGAGACAAGCTCTCACCTTTGTGATGTGATGATTGGGTACTAGGTTCGACGCTGCATTGCAGCTACGGGACTGGGAACCAGATTGAAGGTTTGGATGCAGATGGCCATTGGCCCAATGTGATGAGGTCTTTAAATTGGATATTGATAAAATGAACATGCCATATGCATAGTAAACATGTAGTTGTGGATACACATATGGATGGGTACAGTATAAATGAGGAGGGAGAGTGTGAGTTTGGATATTCTTTTTGGACCACTGGCCATGTGGATCTAGAGAAAGCTGTGATGAAACAGACTGGGATCTGAAGCGATATTGTGATTGTCAAATGATTGTTATACTTAAATCCGAGAAAACTATGGAGATTTTGTCTTGGGATTTGCAAGAAGCTGTGGAAAGTTTTGAGTTAACTGAAATTTCTGCATGCGGTGGTATGGTGGTACATTCAGACTTAATGATGCGTTCCAACACACAGAGAGAAAAAATGTTACATGATACATAAAATTTTTTTTTTTTTTTTTTTTTTTTTTTTTTTTTTTTTTTTTTTTTTAAAAATGATACATAAAAAGTTCCATGGTGCAGCTTTTTTGACAGCCATTTGGAGAAAAAGGACTTACTACAGCATATCATTTGATGATTATTGTTTCTGCATCGTCTTACTTGCTCTGAAACTTCAGGTATCAAATGACTGATGTAGATTGGAAGGATATATTAAACATGTACAAGTATAAACTATCCTGATCAAGTTTTGCCTTATGGTTACTGCCCTATTTCTGGGAGAGCACGATTGTTATTTTATGAACAAAATAACGTAAATGTAGATAAACTGTCTCACATTGTCTCGGTATGACCTAATAGAACCACAGAGTGTCTAATGTGGACTGTCTCGCTATGACCCACTAGAACCGTAAGGTGTCCAATGTGGACTGTCTCAGTATTACCAAGGAGTCCACAGTCAATTGTGACACTTTGTGCTGTGGCCTTTATAACATTACCCAACGTGTTCTACCAGTGATTCAACTTGCAATATTTACTCTTATCTTCGCCTGATTCTTTGGAAAGGTTTCCAAAATGGAATGTTTTTATAAGTGTATGGAAACAAATCTGAAGATTGAAAGGTGAGGCTCAGTTGTTTAGAAACATTATATGTAACTTTGGGGGGGGGGGGGGGGGACATGGACAAGAAACAAAACTTTTTGAGCCTTTGTACTCATGTGCCCATGAACGTGTTCAAGGTTGCTGAGTGGTGACACCTGCTGCCAACAATATAAACTATAGACACACTGTAACCTGTTTTCCCATATAACCAGAAATGTTAATTTTAGGCGCGTTATGACTAAAACTACTTCTCTGTGGCAGTGATTATATTGGACATTGGGAATGCGTATTCAGTGGTAGTGCTATCAAGTGAACTTACAGGATAAGGGTTAACTTCAGTTAAAAAAGTTAAAGTCAGGAAGATAACATTTTGTCGCAAATTTGTACATCGTGGTGGAATTGTATCAATGGACTGCCAGGATGCCTCACGGTCTACCTTGTAACACGTGCAAGATCTAGAATTTCAATGAAAAATATGTACCGATTTACATCATCTGTGAAACCAGATGAAATAAGTTATATAAGAAAGATTTGAATGTGGTCTTTCTTGAATCATGCCAAAATCTGTATTATCTAGGAAGAGAACTGGAGTGGATGTTCATGCACGTGTATAGAGATGGACAGATGAAAGGATGGGACGAGGTGGTCCCATGCAGGACTGGGTGGTCCTGTGCAGGAGAAGGTTGCCCTAATGGTGTTCTATGGCATTATTTGTATATATTTAAGATGGTTATCTTTGCGGAGTCTCTATCCTGACAATAACCTGTCATTTCTGTAACAGAACTTTGCTTTTAAGAATTGACGTACATTTGAAGAGAAGTGTATATGGACATAGTGACATCGTCCATGAAAGTGGTTTTGCTCTTGAATACATTCAACAAAACATTTCCCGTTTTATATCTATACTCATTCCAGTGAAGCTTGGTATGATGTGTGCATTTATTGATCTATTTATTGGATGTTGGGTGTTTAGTTGTGAAAACATATAACCCAAATGTAATTTTTAGCAGTATTTAAGATTTGCGTATTCGGCACCTGGTACATGTAGACCCCAGATCAAGCAAGTCACGGCTAACTTATTTAAAGTTATTTCTTTAATTTATGAGTGACGGAATGTGAATGGTATATAAATTTATATATCATTGAATGATGATTCTTGCTATTAAGTTATAGGTTGGGTCTGATGATGTCATACTTGTGGGTCATATGAACAGAATGAGGAAGGTCATGTGACATTATTAAACCAATCATGGTTAAAGCTTTTTAAGTTTGATGAGTACTCCATTTTGGTTGCAAAAGTGTTTAAATTTTTTGTTTCTCACCTGTAAAGAAAGAAAGAAAAAGCTGCTTTAAAGGTAAAGCAAAAGAAACATGGAAATGGTTTGCAACAAAGAGCTTGGGCTGGCAAACAAATTGGAGTCAGAACTTTTTTTCGAAAGATAATTGCTTGTCTGACCTCATTCTGGGAACCTGAAACCTGCACCGTATGACATGATGATATCCACATATTTATTTTTGAAGTAAGAGGACCTCAGGTCTTCTCCAATCCGCTCCATTTGACTGAGATTTCCAAAGGCAGGGCATGGATTGAGGATGAAGTATTCCATACCTGAGATTGCATTTTTATATTTCAGAGGTTGAAAAAGTAGACATGTTATTTATTTAGATAAAAATCAGAGATCAATTATATACTCCATGTGTCTGTTTTCTTTGAGTATGCCATGAAGGTCCAGTGCTTGTATGTTGTAATTTGGAATGGCTATGATGCATACCACTTGCAAAGCCTTTCCTGCTGAACAGTTTCTAACAGAATGCAAGGCTTGACTGAATAAATGGGAGTGAGCCCCGGCGGATGAATGTGACATGAATAAAGACACAATCTGCATGGTTTGAATGAATGTGCTGCTTGGGGCTCACCCAAGGTAAGTCCCCACCAATTTTGAAGTGGATCTGTCCAACAGTTTTGGAGAAGTCAAATATGTGAATTATGGCTTTAAGGAAGATTGATCATTCTTTAAAGTCAGCTGACTGACAAGTCTGTTGAGTTTAAAAAAATCAGCTGTAAGTCGAGACCATTTCAGGAAGAAATGTTCCTTTTTATGTAAATTTTGAATTAAATTAGTCAGTGTTTTTAGCTTAGCTGACTTGTCAGTCAGCTGAGCGTATGATATGGGTCTGCATTTGATGTCTGTCTACATTTAAACTTTCCACTTCGTCTCCAAAACTGTTCACAGATCCACTTCAAACTTGGTAGAGATGTACCTTGGATGGGTCTCTACCAAATTTGTTCAAATGGTTGTGCTCCAGTGATTTTGTATTTTTTCCATCGCAAAACAAAAAATCTTCCTCTGAAACAGCTCAGCCAATTCCTTTGAAAGTGCATACGGACATTTTGTGGGGACCCCTAGACTTTAATTTGTTTGACAGGTGGCCCTGTGATTAAAAAAATATATATATTGCCAAACCTGGTAACATAAGTTTTGATAATTGTCTCAACAAATACAATCATTATTTTAAATTTAATAAAGTTACAACTGAAAATGTACAAAAGCAGATAAATACTTTAGAACCTAAAACCAGCTCTGGTCATGATAGAATATTAACAAAGTTATTCAAACAAATTAGCCCAATCTTGATTGAACCAGTCACAAAAATTATTAATCAAAGTTTAAAAAACTTTTCCCCAGAAAACTTTAAATGGCAAGAGTAATTACCGTCCATAAAAAGGTGAACATGAATTCTTTACAAATTATAGCTCGATACCATTACTTCCTGTTACATCAAAATATCTGGAAAAAAAATTAACTTGTTGAATACTTTTAGAAGTTTGACATTTTTATTTTAATACAGGTCAGTATGGATTTTAGAAAGTACACTCCACTGAATATGTTGCATAAGAACTTTTAAATAATTTGATACGTAAATTAGACAAAGTTGAAATGTCACTATATTTTTCTTGATCTCTGAAAAGTGTTTCATAAAATTCTACAAAAATTAGAAAATTATGGAGTCACAGGTATAGCTTAAAATTTGTTTGAAAGTTACTTGAAAACAGGTCACAATATGTAGATTTTTTATGATTTACACTCAGAACTTTTAGAAATAAAAAACAGGAGTGTTCGAAGGCTCTATTCTTGGGCTGCTTCTCTTCACCATTTATATGAATGATATATATCTAATGCCAGTTATTTATTTTATGTTGCATGCAGACGATAGAACCTTATCTACTGCACTAAATATTGACTGCTGTTGGTACTCTTGATGAAACAATTAACAGAATATTTTGTGTTTGGTTCAGGGTGAATGGGCCAACACTAAATGTAGAAAAATCAAAATTCATGTTATTTCATCATTCAAATAATAATAATAATAATAATAATAATAATAATAATAATAATAATAATAATAATAATAATAATAATAATAGTAATAATAATAATAGTAATAATAATAATAATAATAATAATAATAATAATAATAATGATAATAACTAAACTACTTCAATAAAGTAAGTCTATGCTTTCAATCTTCTTGGGTATACACCATCTGGTCAGTTGTCTTGGATTGAGCATATTGCAAAAATTTTGATTAAAAAAAGGCTCTCATGAACCTTAAATTCTAGCTTATTAACATAGTCACCCTAATTACTGGCTATGTGTTCAAGTATTAAGACACTTTTTGTATCTTAGTCTTCTTTTACGAAAATGAAACTCTATTTATATTCTATAAGCAAGGTGTCCACCATTAGATGAAACCATGCCAAGATTCCAACCAATGGGAATGCTTTGCAGTAGGGTTTATGAAACATCCATAGTAACTGCCAATGAACAGTGAACAGTATTGTTGGTGCAACTCTGCAGAAAAATGCAACATGAATGAGCTGCAGCACACCACAAGGTAAAAGTGTCGCTACCACTGTAGCCTGTCAGAGTAGCACTCAGGCATGTGAAGTAGCAATTAATTGACCCATTGTGTTTCCTGGAATAACTGTGTGAACACTTGCAGAGCTTAGCCTTTGATTAAAGTTCTGTTTTTTCCCCATGATCCATGGAAATTTACCCATGATGCCTGCAGATTTCTTTGCAGTAGGAGATATGCATATTAATTTCCCGCCACAACTGCATACCTGATTGCCTAGTTTCGCTTGGCGGGATGTGGCAAGATACGGATCGGTACCTGTGGGGACAAGCGGAATATAAGTAATATTTTAGAAATAAAGAATACAGATTAAAGGCTGATGGAAATCTTTCTTTATATATAGCTCAGGAAGGACCAGATGAATACCAGTTTGGCATTTGTGAACTTAAATTTCTCAAAAATAACCCTGCTAAGTTTGCGAGAAATGAACATATGGCCCTATCTGTGACAGTGATGTGACCCGCAGGTCCCCCTGTGATCGTCTGGCATCAAACCCATGCTTTGTGGCGGGGAATTTAATATTCATATGGCGTGTTCCATACACCCTGCACTTCCTGTGGTTAAGACAAATTTAAAATGGACTTCCTTGTAAGAAATGAGGCAAACAGGTTGAAACATCCCTCTTTGATGTTTCCATACGTTAAGTCACTGTTATAGTAAAACTGTTACACGAAGCACGATAATTCATGAGAGCCTTGCTTTGAAATATCTAGAGCAACTGGAATTCTGGATAAACTCAAGTACCAACTTGCACTAAAAAAAAAATTGCTCTGTATAGCTCTTTGATACTCCCTCACATAAATTTTGGTATACTTTATGGGCTTTAAGGCATTCAAAAATTGATATAAATAAACTACAGTAAAACTATGCATTGCATTTTTTGTGGTAAGCATAATGCCGATAGTGAATCGGTGATGAAAGATCATAAAATACTCAAATGTTCAAGGCGTGCTCACATTAATTAGATTGAAATTTTATTATAAATATATGCATAATGATCTACCAACAAGATTGCTCTCTTTTCCATTTATACCTACAAATGAAATGTACAATTACAACACCAGAGATAGTAATAAACTATTAACAGAGTCAACAGCCTCTTTAATCAACATAATTTAATATTTGACATCCCAAATTTAGTAAACCAAACCGACAGGAATATAATGGAAAAGATCCGCAAACATAGCTTGTAAAGATTTTCAAGGTATATAAAACAAAATTTTGAATAATTGATTTTCAAGGTATATAAAACAAAATTTTGAATAATTATCAACATGGCTGTAATATAATTAACTGCTACGTCTGTCCAGATACACAGTAATAATGTTCATAATTGAGTGCTACGTTCACAAGGTGAATTTCCACTGGGACTGAATAAATTAAAAAATTTTTGTATTTGCTTATATTTTCAGTCAGTGACCTTTACATTTACCATGATTATCCACTATTTTAATTGCCATCAACATTGCTTATACATGTATTACTTGTTGTACTGGTTGGCTCTCATGATAGCGACATGAATTTATCTTAATGGGAGTCTCTCAAGCCATATCAATATATATAATTGAGTATATTTGTGTGTTTTTTCTGGATTGGCTGAATAAAGGTACATGTATTCTGAGTTCTGAGTTTATTTGTTTTCATAGTTTTTTGTCCGTTTTTTTTGCTATTTTTGCCTACTCCAAAACCACAACTCAGATTGTTCTGAAAAGTGGTGGAAATGTACCTCATGAAAGAGGATCAAACAAAGTTGGTTATGTTTTTTATTCCGGATTTTGAACAGGTTTTTCAATTTGGGTACTTGTCAGTTAATGCATACATTCCTATTATTCACCAATAAAGTCAATGGGGTTTGTAGCGGTTATTTACATTTTTCAATTCTCCGAAACCATTGGTCTGATTCACTTCAAACTCTATGGGGATGTGTCTCAGGTTGATCTAGACCAAGTTGTTCAAATTGTCGTGCTTCTTTTTTTCATGATGTTTTAGGATTACTTTTTGGTACAATCTTAAAAAAATAATCTTTCTTCAAAACCACCTGGCCAAGTCGTTAAACTTGCACGGAGACACATCCAGAACCTCTAGCTCTCAATTGTCTAACAGATGGTCCTACATTTTGAATTTTTATTTATTTATTTATTTTGTGTGTGTGTGTGTGTGTGTGTGTGTGTGTGTGTGTGTGTGTGTTTTCAAATTTGCTATGTTCAACTTCTCCAAAACCATCAAAGATTGTGCTGAAACTTGGAAGAAATGTATTTTGCAGCTGACTTGTCAGTCAGCTGAGCTCTTGTGATGGTTAGGCATCCATCGTTCATCTGTATGTCAGCCCATTGTTCACAATTCACATTTTTTACTTTTCCAAAACCACTAGCCAGATTCACTTCCAATTTGGTGGTGATGCACCTTGGGTGGGTTTGTACCACATTTGTTTCAATGGTCACACTCCCGTGATTTTTAATTGTTTTGTTTTTTTTAAATAAAATTTTTTGTTCATTTTTGGCAAAATCTTTAAAAATGTTTGAAACCAAATGGCCAATTGCTTTGAAAGTATGTATGGACCATTAGACTTGTGCAACAGGCAGAGCTGCATTTTTTTTCATTGTTAGCTGTTCTGACTTGTCAGTCAGCAGAGCTGTCGCGATTCATTTGTGTCTGTATGTAAACTTTTTACATTTTTGAGATCTCAGAAATGTGGCACGGGAAGTTTTGATTTTGTTTATGCATGTACCCCAGGTGGTCCTCTACCAATCTTCGAAAAGAGATGGTAATGCAATATCTTTGGGATTTTTTATGATTTTTTTAATTTAATTTTTTGAAAGAATTTTTTATATGAAATTTCTTTTTATCAAGAACTACTACTGGATCGTATTCTGTGATAGTGCATACAGGATCACCTGGGGGTCATATAGTTCACAATTCGGCCACCAGCTGGCATTGCGATTTGCAGTAAAGTGTGTGCTAAGAATATTTTCGACTTCTTCTCAGAATAGCAGCATCGAATTGCGGTAAATTTTATCAAAATATAATCTGATTCAAGATGATGAAAGTTTGTGAAAATGGAGAGGATATGTGAATTTTTGACAAGTTTATGGGATATTGAACTTTGGGAACATGTGTCGGTAAATGTTCCATTTGTACATGCATGCAGTTACACAGTGCATACATTGTAATATTGTCAAATCGGTTTCATGGAATGCTTGGATTTTACACACAGATATTGTCCCGGTGGTCCTCTACCAGCTTTGTTACGTAGGTGATGATGTAATAATTATTCTATTTTTATGAATTTTTAATTTGGTTTTGAATAAAAAAAAATGAAAGTTTCTTCCCTAGAACTACTTTGATACTTCATACAAGATCAACTGGGGTTATGTGGTAATTCGGCCACCAGGTGGCACTATGATTCTTTTCTATCTGTGTGTTAAGGCTGTTTTCAACTTCTCATGAACAGCTTAACAACATTGTATAAAATTTTATCAGAATGTAATTTCACTAAAGATGATGTCCGTTTGTAAAAATATTTAGGATATATCAATTTTTGATGAAGCTATGGGATATTGAACTTTGGGACCATGTGCAAGTAATTGCTGTGATTTTACACGCATGCTGCAATACAATATATATATATATATATATATATATATATTTAAATCACTTCATTTTTTTAATGTTTATCATTTTGCAATTTTTGAGGTTTTGTTAAATCCACAAATTTAAATTGCCACAAAGGTTTCAGAGGTCATTGACCCAATGAACTGTGTAAAGAAAACCGTAAATTTAAACGTGCCAATATCCATAATATGGAAGATGGCAAATTTAAGACATTGTGAATCTGTCAAGTTATGTAAGAAAATAAAGCAATTTATAGAAGTTTAAAAAAACTGGAAGGGAGACCTGCCTTAAAGCAAATTACTGATTAGTAAGTTGACAACTGTCACCTTGACCAGTGGCGCATGCGATCACTGCTCCCAAGTTTACTGTTGTGGTTACCTTGGCAACCACATATGACAAATCAGTGACCAAGTCCATTAGACAAAGCCATATACTGTCCGTGTCGAGACAAAGCGGACCAATCTCGAGTGGAGAAGACACGGAACAAGAGTCTGGTCTGCTGGCAAACAAATTTCAACACATACAAACATCTAGTATTTTTGTGGCATGTTATCCCAGCATCTACATAACCATAACTATGTCAACATCAAAGTAATTTAAATTTTAACTGATACAGACATACATAATGCCAAATATTTTGTTTTACATTGCTACAAATAAGTTAATCTTCTGTTTCTTGATATTCATGTATGGAATGTGCCAAGTTTTGCCTGCTGAACAGAACGTACTATCCACTGTGGTTAGTAACCTGTGAGGCAACCCCTTTCTGGTTTGGAAGATTATTTCAGATGGTCAATTAAATGATAGCAACAACTTCATCACATCACGGAAAGGCAAAATAAGGACCTTACTTTCTATGAGGCAACAGAAAGTTTGCTATGGCAGTTTTTTGGGCGGTGGGCGGGATTGGGTTAAAATGTTTCACCTGGACTTGGGGAAATAGTTCTCAGACAAGCAGTTTTGGCAAAAGTCAATACATATATCTGTCATGGATGATGGCGGTGATGGATACCATGGTTGACTAGTGTCAAGGAATTTCATTCCCCAGGAGGAACGAATATTTGTTCCCCTCCTGCATATGGGGAACTAACATTCAGGAAATATTTGTTCCCACCTACAAACATATGATTCATTTTGCCTGTGAACATTGACTCACTATGTTTGGTGGTATATATTTTTTTCGTCTTATTTATGTTTATTTTATTAGCTAACAAAATTTAGCTCAGCTTACGTTAGCTTAGTTTTTGGTCATTTCAAGTTCAATCTTATTTTCCATTACGCTTGTATAATTCCACTGAGCATGGTCTGATCATAGTGACATGTGTTAAATATATCCAAGTGTGAATACCATTTGCACAGAATAAATTTAATAAACTTCACTGAAAATACAAATTAAGTGAATGGTAGGGAAAGGAATATTTGTAAGGGGAACAAATATTCCGGGATTAAATGTTCCTAGAAAGTAAAATAACAGGAGATTGATAAATTAATATGAAATATAGAAGGGAAATATTGATGAATTTCTGGGAGGTGACTCAAATGTGTCAAAAATCCACACTTTTTCAAGAATTTAAGCACAAAATTCTGGGAGTCTCCCGGGTAAGCTGGGAGGGCTGGCAACACTGCATTCCCATGTCTTGGGACATGCCTCCAGTGTGTGCAGATCTGGTGGTAGTAGCGCCATCTGGTGATACATCAGGGCAACTCAGTCAGCTTTTTGAACCTCTTTCCACCCATCCTGTTGAGGAAGGCTACCGCAGTTCTCGTTCCACATTATGGGAACATGTTTGTGCTCCACCAAGTCTCCAAAATGGAGAAGCGCTAAGCGTATCACCTCCAGTTCCAACCAGTTTATGTGGCGAGCCTCCAACAATGCCAGGCAAGGCCTCGATGCCACCTGGCTCTCCACCCGGACCGAGAACAGTCCGTGTAAATAGTGAGCTGGGCCAGAAGGATCTAGCGTTTGTCCTCTCATGACACTCTCCCTTATAGTCCACCACTGTTGGTGCAGATAATCCTTGTTGAGGATTGGCACCCAGGCCTGATAGCCCTGGTCTCTCTTCCATCTGCCTTGCAGAGCATACTGCACCATGCAACGGTGGAGATGACCAAGCGAGACCTGGGAGTTCATAGAGGACAGGCAATCCAACAGCGTTAGGCATTGTTGCACCGAGTGCACCTTACCAGTCAGAAAGGGCCTGAGCATTGATTGAAGTCTGCCCCACCTGTCCTCCAAAGGACGACAGATGTAGGCTACCAGGTTGAGATGGATGCTGAGGTAGGCGAAAATCTGCTCTGGTTGAAGACTGGACTTGGATAGGTTCTTTATCAGGCCCAAGCATTGGCAGAGTTCCAGAATGGTCTGTGTGTGACACTGTGAATACAGATGCTGAAGTGCTCGGTTAAGTCAATCGTCCAGGTACACATGAATGCAAATGGCTGAGTGGTGAAGGTAAGCAGGAACTGTCTGCGTGAACCTGGTAATCACCAGTGGTGCCATGGGGAGACCGAACGGAAGCCTTCCTGAACCAATATATTTGGGCTGCAAATGTAAACCGCAGATACGTCCATGAAGTCCCTACAATTGGCACATGAAAAAAACGCATCTTGGAGATCCAGGGATGTCGTCCACTCCATGGGTGGTAACTGCCACCCATGGGGTTTCTCCATCCCAAAGTACGGGAAATCCAGGAAGGTGTTCAGCATCAACAGGTCGATGACTGGGCCCCATCTTCCATCCCTCTTGGGATCCAGGAAGAATAGGTTGTAGAAGAGGAGAACCTTGGTATCCTAAGCCTGCTCTGCCATACTTGCTCTAAAGCATCTGAACGGCCTCCAGGAAGGCTGATGCTTTGGATTCCGAGGTGGGTGGAGCGAACCAGCGTGGTTATTGGCTTAACAGAAGGCTGTCTTCGCCGAAAGGCAGCATGTAGTGGTATCCCAGGATGTTGGGGACGAATGAATTGTCCGTGATAGACTCCCATTGCACGTGATATGCAGTGAGGCAGCCGCTGCATGGAGTCCAACAAGGTTACAGTTGGCAATCCTAAGACCTCTTCCAGGATGTAAGAGTCAGGAACACCAAGGCTTTCCTAACTTCTTCCCTCTACTGGAAGGCTTGCCCTTCCCAGATCGCTGTCTGCCCGTCCCAGGTTGTCGTGCCCCTGAGGGAACACAAATCGAGGGACAGGTAAACACGGTCTGAGAAGTACCACACTTCAGGGCCTAAGTGGCCAAGGACCACAACAATTAAGCAGAATTGGTCAGCGCCTTGGTGCGTGCTTGATCGGCCGATTGGGCCCAAAGATCCTGCACCTGGCGGTCAACTTCTGCCATCTCTCCTCTGAACAGAGTTCCAAAGAGGGGCCCTGTGCGGGCTCTACAAAAGATCGGGTGTGGCAGCTTCTGACCCTGGAGGTAGGCATCCCTCCATAACAAACAGACGTTTACTTCCAGCATGCAAGCAGGCCACACCTGTTGATCAACAGCCAGCGACAAGGTAGTCGCGAGAAGTGTCGCCTGGTCTAACCAGTCTCGCACTGCCTCCATGATCTGTGTGGAGCCTTTGAGGTCATCTAGGAGAGACCCCAAAGCTGCCAACAACATTTCAGAGTAGGATGTTGCAAGGACAGATCCTCAGGCATCTTTTTCCAATCGCTTGAAGGCCTCAGGGGATGCCAAAAAGGTCCTTGGCTGCCGAGCATCAAACTCCTCCCAGTCTAAGTCAACCAGCTGTGGACCCGACAGGAAAATCTGCTGAGGTGCAGAGTACCACCTCTCCTGGACATCCAGCTTAGGGAGGAGTCACCCCTGCCTCAGACAGCCAGACGTCTGCAGCTCTATGGAAACCTGTGCTGTGAGTCTTGGACATAAAACTCAGCAACAAAGGGCAAAAAAGGTATGGGCGTACGTTGACACATTCTCCAGAGACAAGCCCCGGCATGACAGGGCAACAGTGTCTGACCTCACCTCCGATGGTGGGACCACAGCTTGGTCACCAACCAGGCCCTGAATAATTCTTCACATTTGTATTGGAAGATTAATGTTGATGCTTTGGTAATTGTGGAATCTCTTTGCTGTCATTGTTGGGTTTGGAATTTATGAATGTGGGTCATGTTTTCCTATTTGACCTGGTCAAGGCCCCAGGCAAGGGCAGGTGCCATGTCCATGGGAGAAAGGGCAAAACCCTCAGCAGCGCTCCCGGTCACTGGCTCTCTGCACCTGTCAGAGCACAAACGGCATGGATGGGGAGCCTTCAACCAAGGTAGAGATCTGCTGACTGACAAATCGGACAACAAAAGCTATACTCTGCCTTGTTGTCCAGGTCTGAAGACTCTGGACTTGTGAGGGAAGTGGTAATGGCCAAAGCCTTGTTGAACAACGCATGGTCATAGGGCGATGGAGCAGCTGCCTGTGACATCAGGGGATCTGTCACCATGCCGGTAGTAGGGGTATCAAGCACCTCCGCAGAAGTGGTCGCCACCACAGACACCACCTCCACCTGGCCTTCCAAAGAGGGGAGAGACAGGAAAGGCGAAGGAGGTTCATGCACCGGGTACTCGCAGAGCTCGAGTTCCACCTGCCGCTTGAGAAAGTGAGGCAGGGTACGTGGCTCAAATGCAGGAACAAGGGGGATTGCCAACTGCTCACTCTGGGGCAAAGCCGCCAGAGGTACAGAAGGGACTGCCCGTACTGCTGTTGGGGGAACAGGAGGTTCCGCCCGAACCAAAGGTGCTGACACTGCCAGGGCCGAAAACCCACTGATGACAAAAGACTCCCTCAATGGTCTTGATGTCTTCCTCTTACTTCCCCTATGCTTACACTTGTGATCCGAGCTCTCAGACTCGGGAGCTCGGGAAGTTTGCAAAGGCACCAGTGCTTTAACGGGCACTCCAGGCTTACGGTCTGAGTGCTCAGACTGGCTGGGGTGCTGGCTTCCCATACTTCTTGGATTTATGGTCCCGATACTTGGACTGGCCAAGGTACTGGAATAGCCAGGTTAGGGCACCCATAGGTTTCCACTCCAATGCACTAGTTTGCGTGACCACTGCTTGTCAAAGCGCTCGGACTTGGAGGACTGAAATCTCCACAGCTGCAATTTATGCTTGTTGGACTTCTTTGGTGCAGAGACCAAAGAACATCCTGCTGAGAGGGGACAAACAATGCACACAACAGCAACCTGCCGCCTATGCCTTGCACACAGACTTTCTCCAAGCCTGCTCACAGAGCAGCCATTTGTCTTCTCCCCTTCCTGGCAGTATCTGCAAGTTCGCTCACCAGAGCAAACTTGACCCAACTGCAGGTGACAACCATAGCAGTGAGGATTGTCATCCCAAGCCGCCATGTAGTGGTTCTGTGAGGATCCAATAAGGACGAGTATACAGACAAAGTGGTCACTGGATCAATACCCATAGATAGACATGAGCCTGACCAAGGAAAAAATTCCCTAAGAGTATCATATAAAGTACTCATCCTCAGTGAAAAACAACATTTGAGTTGGGAAAAAATGTAACTTTCTTTAGAAGTTCAACCAGAAATCCAGAATTTCTGTAAGTCTACGACACAAAATTCCCTGAAATCCTGGAATTCCCTGAACAGGCTCATCCCTGCACAGACTGCCTCTAAAAGGAGCCAATAGCCTGGTGTGCACTACTTTTCCTCTCTTTGCGCTCTGTTTGCAGGGACGCCATCTTGGAAATCTAAGCACAAGTCAAATGACAAACTTTGCACTTACTATTTCAGTGGTATCCAATAACAGAAATGAGCTATTTGGGTATCTGTAGCTACCCAGACTGCTGAGAAAAGATTTTCCGCAGAATTGGGCATGCGTAAAGCACAACTGCTGTGAATGTGAAGGAAAGTTAACGGAGCTTCAACTCGCAAGGCAAACCAAAAATGGCGCCCAAAAGAGGAAGGATGAGAAGGGGAGCATGCACACTGGGAGTCACCATCAGTTCCAAGAACCAAGAGATGCCACCATGGGACCGTCAGGACCGTTTTCTGGATCAAGTGAGTGAAACTCGACTCGATTTCTTGGGGGTCATGCCCAGACACAGAGGTCTTGGCAATGGTGGTCGACAGGTAACATTATGTAACTAATCCTAACTTAGAATTCCTTTCTCATAGGGGTTTTCTTTTTTGGGATTTGTTTCATGAGTGAATAGTGAAATAACATGGCATCACAGAGAAATAAAGTCAATTTACAGAATATGTCAAAATTTGTGCTGAACATCAAGGTTAAAGGATCAATGCACCAGTACAATATTTGCTAGAATCTTATCTAAAGGACAAACAAAACATACATTTGTTAAAAATGTTCATAAATTGTTCCCCACACTAAAACTGTCATAATCTTCATATTATGTTCATATGAACCTAAGAACGAAAGAGGGAGAGGGAGGGAGAGAGGGAGTTTGTCATCACCTCCTTCAAATTTTTATAGAATTCATCACATGCAGGTCCCTGTTCAAGGTGATGCTGTTGTTGTCTGTTTATTGTGACAGTTAGCAAAGCATGAAAATGCTGCTGTGACCGCTGTCACTTGTAGAATTATGTAAACCTCTAACCCCCCACCCCCATACATACAGGTGTGCAAACATGCATGTCAACTGCTGAGGCAATGACCCCCTGGGGGTTGTCTACCTTTGCACCACTCCATTCTACCAGCTTCAGTTCCGCACTGCCAGGCAGGCAGGCCTACTTAGTGGACCCTAACTAAAACCTGATCTCCAGTCAATCTGCAGTGGGCAGAACTATTTTGTAGCCACACTGAACCCAAACGTGCATTTCCCTTAACAGGGTTTGCATGATGATCATACTTTTTTACATAAAAAGTATTGAGTGATGATTGTACCATAAAATACTTCAAGATGTGAATCTGACTTGATATCATATATAATTCCTGATTATAGTCTCATTTATTTTATGTCTCTGTAACAAATCATTTTACATTCAACACGATGTGCCCCCCCCCCTCCCCATGCACAAGAACATATTTGGACTATTTACATGGCAAAAAAGCTTTAAACTTGCGACATTTAGTTGCACTTGCCAAATAACACTGACCATAAATGCTGAGACTATAGTTTACATATGATATGACAAATTTTGTTTTTTCCTTGCATGACAAAATGTATCTCTTTGTTGTTAGTGAAAGGATCTCAAACAAATGTGTGAGTGGAAAGGCTGGAAAAACCCTATTTTTTTCAATTTATGAAAAAGGAACTTTTTTTTTTTTTTTTTTTTGCTTTGGCAGATTAAACATCATAATAGCCCCCATCACACCACATACAATGATATACATTGTGGAGCTTTACAAGTACTGCAGTGTCAACTACCACTCTAACATTCTAATGAATTTGGAGGTGGGCCTGACGGCTCACAAAAATGTCTTCTAACTGTTGGCACTTCCATAAACCATTTGGTGGACTCTTATTTCTAATGATATACGATGAAACTACATGGTTGTTTTATCTGATTTTTATTGTTGTTGTCTTGGTGCTACCTGTAATTGACATCACATTCATTGCCTATACATTCATCATTCTCAGGTACACGTCATCTGTGTGTGTTGCAATGACCCATGTACATGTACCACTGACCAATGTACAGGCACCCTGACTATGTACAAGTACCCTGGTCATGTACAGCCGCCCCGACTTTGTACAGGTACCCTGATCATGTACATGTACCCTGATCATGTACATGTACCCTGATCATGTACATGTACCCTGATCATGTACAGATACCCTGATCATGTACAGGTACCCTGATCATGTACAGGTACCCTAATCATATACAGGTGTCCTATGTACAGGTACCCTGATCATGTACAGGTACCCTGAGCATGTACATGTACCCTGATCATGTACATGTAGCCTGGTCATGTACAGGTACCCCAGTCATGTTCAGGGACCCTGCTCTCACACCTTGTCCCTCCATCAAATACAGGTTGAGACAGTTCTCAGATCAAACTTCCAAATTTTTGACACATTAGGCCACTATTTTTGAAACCATTCTTTAAGTATGGCTGTTGAAAAGTGTTTTTCTGTCAGGCTCTCTATGTTTAGTCTTACCTCTACACAAGCCTACAGATGTACACCAACAAACTATTCCCAGTAACTTACTACAAGAACCAACTGTGACCTGTTTGTTATTCAAACACAGGGTCATTTCTCTTAAATTGCTTTAAAATGATCACATACATGTAACAGACACTCATGCAGGTTTTGAAAAAAATTCTGACTGCTAACCATCACAAGTATATTTTATTTCTCTTTAACTTTTTTTTGCCCTGTAACCATTTTGTTTCGCAAGCCCTTTTGTTCTATTTCTATGATAATCTCTTGACCTTGTAAACTTCCTAAAAATTTCCAGAGATATTTTGCCTTGTTCAACTCATGAGACAATATAAATTTGTTAACATCAAAAATGCATACATACATGTACCATTATGATGACATAGCTAAAATATACAAGACAGCATTTGCAAGGATTTTGACTTCAAAATTTAAAAAAAGGGAGGTCTCCAACACCTCTTTCCCTTGACATAAAAAACCCAGTCACCCAATTATTTTTAATGAAAAATTGAAAATACTTGAATTTTTGGTTTCTAAGTGGCTTTCTGGATCATTTTACCATCTGGCCATGATTAATGTTTTGAAACTTCTAAAGTTTGCTCTTTGACCACATAACTTAAAGTGTCACACAGCTATGGCTGCAAATTTTCTGAAGACAATTTACTAATGTCTGTACACCAATGCAATTCAGGCAGGTATGTACTCACGTTGTAAACAATGTATCATTTTGTATCATTTAACCAAGAATTATTCTTCCACTGCAGTTTCAGGTGACTGAGGTACTCTGTCTGATGGTTGGTCTGTCATTACCACAGCTGGCTCATTTTCAAAATAGAATTTTGATTCCTTATTTCCGTTTTTTGATGTCTTATTTCTGGAAACAAACACAGATTCATCTTTTAACTGATTCCACGCTAATGATACTTTTTGACGCTACTATCTAAATGTCATCTGCTAAGTGTATTTTAATAATTTAGGGATTATTTTTCAAAATTTTGGATGACACTTGCATGGAAGATCATTCCAAATTATATGCTCATGGTCAACAGCTTTCCTTGGTGTGTTCTGGGCGCACTGTGCCCAGAGTGTGCCAAGGAAAGCTGTTAACTCGTTCTTCTATCAGGGTGGAATGAGTTAAGCACAGTGAGACAAATTTCCATTTACCCATAGTTTATACAAGAAGTTAAACTTTTTATCAGATTTTGTGTTTTACCACATGCAAACATAGAATTTGGGAGCCTAACATTCATCAAAATGCAGTATTTGGACCCTGTGTTTGCAAGTAAAACCACTGCGAGCAGACTGCAGAGTCCAAGTGGTCCAAAAGGGGTGCAAATTCTGGTGACACTGAAACACTGCTCCTCTCCCAGACAGACATCTACAATGTGTCTATGGGTACTTGACCAAGGAAGTTTACCGGTATTTCATCCCCTTGGCTTTAATTCTACCTACTAGTAGTATATAAAGTAAAAAAATCCCTACACCTACTGTTAATCAGGTTATTATACAGTACTTAGCTGGTTATTTCACTAATCTACAGGTGTTTTAACTGATATATCACCACAACAATCCTAGGTACTGATTCACGACCCACACATTCTACAAGTATAGGACGAGTAACGTAACATCATTACAACAAGGGAGCCTAAACCTTGAATGGATCATCAAATACAATAAAACCCTGCAACTTATGATATAGTGTATCACAATTTTACCACCATGTGGCATATAACCAGCAAAGGTACCTCATAATTGACATGCCCAGTTTGTATACAAGGAGTAGAGTCCAGCTCCGTTCCAGACACGCAAAACCATGCAAAAAAATCAAGTCACCAAAATTTCACAGTCAGTAACCAAATTGATAGAGATCAGTATATTAACAATGAGTATTGGTAGTGGGCACATCAGGAAGGCCGCATACTGCACACATCCAAGAATGGCTTCCTCACAAACTAGTATATAACATTGATTCACTTGGTGTAGTAAATACCTTGCATACCAGAAAAAATACACATTCAATGATTTCATTCACCTTTGCTTTTAATGTAACATTTGTTTTTTTAAGTTTGGCACAAAATCAAATGCCACATTTAAAACAACTGCAAAACAAGTACATGATATGGCAACTGCAAAGGTCCCTCAAAAGCAACTTAAATTGCATATAACAAGAGGATCATGATGGTCCTGTGCTCTGCTGACTTAAATCTGCTGCTGCTGCAAGGAAGACTTGACTGATCTATACATGTAAGACAAAATCTGTCAGTTTGACCTTTGAAGATCACTCATGATCAAAATTAAGAACACCAAAAGAAACCCCCATAAGTACTATCCCAATAATGTTTCATAGCAACCATGGACCAAGGACGCCATCATTACCAAGACATAAACCAGTATGTCAGTTTGACCTTACTCAGGGTCAAAATTAACAACACCAAAAGAAATCCCATTCCTGCTTCTTACCTGTGACTGTGTAACAGGAACCAGGAGTTTTCTGTAGATTCCAGCATTACAAAGATTATAGGCCAATACAAAAGATTTGCTGAGTCAGCCAAGAAAAAAAGGCTTGGATTCTACTAAATTCTATAGATGCATCCCCTGTCAGAGAATGCATAATTATTGCACCAGTATCTGGTTCACAACTATTTGGTGACGGTTCACCCCTGGGGAACATCTCTTTGTAAAAGCAAGGTATCCCATATCCACATTTTTCACAATATAAACAACTAGAACAGTCATGGCCAACAAGACTGGCTACCCCCTACTGGGCCACTGTGACCTTGATGTACAAAGCTCAAAGCCACCGTTGCCTCATGACCCATCATGTAGTTAAGGAGAATAAGCATACAAAGTTTAAAGATTTAATTATTAATCAAGGAGTTATGGTCTGGACAAGGGTTTAGCTACAGATGCCAGCTGGGACTTTGACCTATAAACCTGAAGGTCAATGCTGTTTCATGACACAACCTCAAGTGATAAACAACAGTAATGTACAGTTGGATGTAGATCTATGAAATAATAAAGGAGTTATGGCCCAGACAAGGCTTTTCCAAAGACAGACAGACGAACAGGCAGACAGACCGACATGATGAATGACAAACCCTTTCATAAGAAGCAATAATCATGTAAAGCGGGAGGAAGATTTCGGGTCCACACAAGAATGTCTTCCAACAAATGCTTGTTTAGCGACAAATGGCCACTGTGACCTTGACCTACATAGCTCAAGGTCAGGGCTGCCTCATGACACACCATGTAGTTGAGGAAAACAAGCATACAAAGTTTTAAGATGATGTGATGATTAATCAAGGAATTACGGTCCGGACAAGGGTGTGGCTACAGATTCCAACTGTGACCTTGACCTATAAATCTCAAGGTCAATGTTGTTTCATGACACAACTTCAAGTGATAAACAACAGTAATTTACAGTTGGAGGTAGATCTATGAAATAATAAAGGAGTTATGGCCTGGACAAGGCTTTTCCACACATGGACTTCTCTAGTATGTCACCTTATGTACTAACAATGATCCTGAAGCGAGTGTTTAAGGTATGTGCCTATAGTCACCTCTATACCCAAGTGATGAAATAGGAGGAGCTAACAATGAATGATAGTTTCTGACTGTAGACATACTACAGAAAATCTCTAGGTGGGTTTAAGTTAGCTTTACAGTATATCAACTATTGCCCTACCACCACTTCTATGTTAGCCCTACCTGAATCTATAGATTAATATAATCTATTAGTGTCTTGGAATGACTGTTATATTTTTTCAGTATTGTTTCATATCTATGGACACACTTCCACAGAGTTTTATATAGCTTTTTGGTGTCATAGGTTTTGTGGCCTAGTTTTTCATCAATATTCTTGTTCTTACAAATTCACTTATTTGTGATGTGGTTCTGCTAATGCGTAAAACCTGTAAGACAGATGGACAAAAGGACAGACAGCTATGCTGCAAACAGTACATCCAGCCTTGCAGGGGGGGGGGGGGGTATAATAAATGCACTGACTGTATTCCTTGTGCAGTAGTGACACTTACCAAGACTTGGCCCCAAAGCTTGATGTCCTCAATAATTTGGTCACAAATTAACAAATACTCATCATTTTCATCCTTATTAGTTAGATAATATTATCTTCAGTTGATCTGGAGAAGTCAAAAATAGCCTTAACATGAGAATTCATACACATTTATTGGAATAAAGTGCTGCATTACCTGGTGACCAAAATGAGAACTGTATAACCCAAGGTGACCCTGAATGCAATATTAGCAATTGGCTGTTAGTTCCTCAGAAATAATTTTTCTGCTTCCAATAAAAAACAAAAAAAGAAACAATAAAAAACAAACAAACAAACAAACAAAAACAAACCTTGTAAATTGATAAACAAGCAGAAACACTAATGTATCATCTCCTTCACAAGGTTGATACAGGTCCTGCTGCACCAGTTGTGTGTAAAATCAAAGAATCCCATACAGTCATTGTCATTTTGATATTTTAATACATGCACAGTTTTGTTATATATATATATATATGTATATATATGTACTGTCATAGCACCTACCAATACATGCTCCCAAAGTTTGACATCCCACAGCTTCATCAAAAAGACACATATCCTCATCATTTTTCCAAAGTTTCATCATCTTAAGTTTATATTCCAATAAAATTTCAAAGACTTCTGTTCGGGCTATCTGAAGAAGTTGAAAGAGCCTTCACACACAAAGACTCACAACAAAAATTTTTAAAATCAGACTGCTACCTGGTGGCCACAATGGAACTACATGACCCCAAGTGACCTTGTATGCAATATCAAAACAATTGGCCAAGTAGTTCATGAGGAAAGACAATGATTTAAAAACAAAGTATAATAAAATAAAAAAACACAAAAATCAATAAGTCACAATCTCCTTACCAGACTTTGTAGGGATCTATCTGGGGCACAGCTGTGTGAAAAATCAAAGCATTCCATTCACCATTCTTGAGAAGTCTCATAGATGATGAATGTAATGGAGTTTGTGGTTTATAAGCTCTGTTGACTGGCAAGTAAGCAGAGCTAAAAAATTAAAAATAAAATAAAAAAGAAATGAAAAAAAACACCAAATTATTACATATATTTTCCATCATAAAATGTTGAACGAAACATTATATGGAAGGTTCTAACTTTACATATTACAGGGTGAAAAGTTCTATTTATAAGCATCCATACAAACACAAGTCTAAACAACTACATAAAGCATATATTGTTAGTACCATGGGTTTACTTTGTGGTACAGATGGCTCATTTGGATTTCAAAACCTTAACAACTACTCTAACCACAGAAAGCCTTACATCTATCTTGTAACTTCAAATATTTTCTGAATTTTTTCTTTTTCTTCTTCTTCTTTTTTTAATTCAGGTGAAACGGTCATGTTTAAATGTATAATTGATATGTTTACAAAAACAAAGGCAGAAATTACAACAGAACAAAACAAAATTGATGCACTATCTCTGCAAAGACTTCGTTGAAAACATGAAGTGGCTGGAAAGTATAACTGCACTTGATGCGGCGCCCAAGGCCTGGCCAAACAGCACATACAGTGGTACTTTGCAGCATTGACCAGACAGGCCACACTTAGCAATTCCATGCATATTCAACCCAATACACAAACAGCACACTGGTTCCAGCTCAGGTGTGCATCTTCATAAAACACAGAATCACTTCTGTTTTACTTCAAGTATTGCACTTTATACAAGTATTTTCCCTACTTGTCTTAATTTTGTTCACAAGTACATGTATATGTTTCTGCATGATGTAGTTTTCAAGTTATTCTACCGTTTAAATATAATGAAAATAAACAACAAAAGCTCTGCAAACTGAAATGCCCTGTTCTGGACAGACGCTTCAATGAACGGATATCCCTGCACCAATACAATTAACTAGACACTGACAATATTACCCCAACCATTTACCTGGAGGCTACTGTGCCGTTTAAAAAAAAAACAAACAAACAAACAAAACATGATAACCCCTCCATTAAACTTATGTTTAATATTCTGCATTTTCCCATTTTTGATGACACTACTGTCCATCATATTTGAAATAAAGGTCCACAGTGCTAAGGGTCATTTTTTATGCCTTGTAAACTGATCAGTGATTACATGGTACAGTAAGTGAGTGTTTGTAACTTGTTTACAAGAGTATGGTAGAGTACACTAACTCTTTTCTATATCATAAAATTAAGAAAAATGTGTGTGTGTGTGTATACATGTATATATATATACACACACACACACTACAGGTGAATGCCCTGAAGACCCCTCAGCCACAAACATCGTGATCCCCCGGTGACCTTTAAAATAAGCCAAGGTCACTGAGCATTGAACTCATCCGACCTTTCATGAGCTGCTTCCATACTGCAAAATTTCATGATGGTAGCTCAATTTGTTCAAAAGTTATCGCGTCCGCAAGCATAATGGATGGACTAACAGACATGACAATGACAATACTTCTCAGCAGATAAGACCGAGGGGTAAAAAAGGATTCTTGATACACAATCTTCAATTTTAATTACAATGCATAGCAAAACATGAAAATATATTCTACAATTACCATGGTCTGCCAAGGATGTTTCCATTAGGTTTAGAAACTCAAAATGGCATTAAAAAAGCTGCAACAGTGGTTAAATAATAACTTTTGATGAACCTCTGATCATGGACTATTTGATTTGATTTAATTTATTTATTCTTCACCCCCCCCCCAAAAAAAATCAAATCAAATCAAATCAAATAAATAAATAACTTTTGATGGACCTCTGATCATGGAATATTTACTGCCCAGTCACATCTCTCCATCTCAACTTTCAACCTTCTAAAATGAAGAAAAAATAAGGGTAAAGGAGAGAATTTGGATGAACTTTGCTGATGAAATGCTATGGCACTTTTGGGTCAAACAAAAAAGAAATATAGAAGAAAAAATACTAAATATATGCACAAAATTTTACAACAAGGATTTTGAAAATCTATTACACAAAATCAATTTTGTAAGTTCCTCCTGCACTTTGCAATCTTTGTGATCTTTCAAAAACCATTACAAGTGTTTCACACAAAATTATGACAATGGTTAAATCAGAACAGAAACAAAAGTTAGAGAACTACTTTTCATGTTCAGCACAAAACAATCAAAGGACGAATGCTGTGGTACTTTTAAACAAGCCACTGTGAACAAGACTGTCGGAGTGCCATGCCGTTAAAACCTAGTGCAGCCGACACACCCGAAGTACAGCACAACACAACACTGTTCATAACAATACAATATACAGCTCACATATGGAACATTCCATGCACAAATGCCAAAGATTGGACAAAGACTTGAGAACTGGACCGAATTTAACTGATTCTAGGCACATATTAATCTGGTTATCCACAGGTACCATTTATAATTCAATCAAACCCAAATTCCACATCACAGATTCTGTGTATATGTAGAAGTCCTGCTTTCTCGACTCCCTCTGTCCACTTGCACGCAGATTTGTCCTTCCTTGCATAAATGAAAACGTCTTACACATTAGAGATATTAGAGCTAAGGGCCCTGGTATCTCTTTGTAAAAATGTCTGTCTTGTATATTCAAGATATTAGGGAAAACATCCCTGTTTTGTCTGTTGAAACGTCTGCATGTTTTTATGAACGGAGATGACTGGGAACAGCCCCACAATCTCTTCTCCAACAATCTGTCTTATAGAACAGACAGTACAGAAAGAAGGGCCTTATCATCTTTTTGTTGAAATGTATGCAAGTGTCCTTTGTTTTTGCTTGAAGCAGGAAGAACAGAGAAATTCTGTGGCTTCAGTGCCATAGAATGGACAATCCTGGGTACGGCAGGGTCCACGTGGCATGTCACCACCAACAAGGACCATAGACTTATGGGCACCTGCTTGGTTGCCCTTAGTTATGTTTACTGAAGCCGGGGTAAAGTTGCCACTGATTTTGCACTGTTCCTTGAAGGCTGTGTTTACCACAGGGGCTAGATTCACTTGTTTTTCAGGGATTTTAAAAGCCTTTTGACGTGTTGGGACTGGTCCTTGGTTTGGTAAAGATCTGCTGGCCTCATCCCCCACCCTATGAATATTTGATTTGTAATCTGGAGCATCTACCCCCGACCCACCTAAATTGTTGATGTAGGACGAGGGCAGGGAGCCTCTGTTGCCAGGATCGACTGCATATGCCACTGCTTGACCGGTTCGCTGTGCTGACGGATTTTCATAGAATGTTGACCTTGCCAGCTCCAGTGAGTTTCTATTTTCTGCTTGCTGACTTCGACTGTTGTTCAATGGTGCATCACAGCGTTTGACAGCACTAGGGGGCGGTTCTTCAGAATGAGCCTCATCTGCATATGTGTAAAACTTTGACTTCCCTTGGGCAATGATTGTATTCTGTTTCACCAGGTAAGAAGTATTATCTGCACTATGGCTTGATGTCACACCAGGGGGCAGCACTGATCCACGCTCCAGGCTCATAGCTTCTTGCTTTTGTTTGGCAAAGCAATTGGGACACAGATAGCTGGTTGCTGCAGTACCAGTCTGCTGGCAGCCTGGGTTGATGCACGGAACTGGCCGATTGAGGGAGGCTTCATTATTTAGCCGTCTCTGTTCTGTTTTCTGCTTCATTTCTGCATCTCTCTTTTTACGCAGCTCACGGTCCTCCTTGAAGCGATCCTGTGCTGTTGTGAGGTAATTTTTAATCATCTCTTGCTGGTGCGCTGCCTGTTTCTGTGACAACACTGCACAGAGTATATGGTCTCTGTCTCGCAACAACTCTTCTGCTAGCCCAACTACCTTGGTACTCTGGGTGGCTGAGCCAACAGATGCCCTTCTCTGGGGGGCACCATCACTGTTCTTGCCTGATTTTCCAATGCTGCCAAAGTTTTTCTTCAGCTTTTTGCTCATGGTCTTGCCAATACTTCCAAATGCCTTGCCTACACTTTGCATCTGTTTGGCCACTTTGCTTTTATCCTTTTCCTTCCCACTCCCATTGCTACCTGTGCTGTTTGTTCCATCATCGGATTCAACAGAGCCAGTTGTGCTATCAGATCGTGCCAATAAACCATGGAAACCGTTTGCTTCTTCCCCAAGCTTTGGAATCATCACCTTCTGGATGCCTAAGTACTTCTCTAGCAGAGTCAACTGTTGTTCCATTGATAGCTCCAAGTTGTGATTTTTCTGTGGGTCATTTTCGTCTTTGCCCCAAACAAAGTTTGTGCCGGGATCCACCATGAAATGAATTGGAAGCAAAATAAAATCTGGGTCAACCAGGGGAATTGCAGCTGCAAGCAGAAAAAATCACATATTCAGACATTATATGAATAGTGCAAGTCAATTAATTGTTCTTCACAGTTGACCTTTCATTTTACAAGCTGCCAATGTGGACGGCTGATACACCCTGCTCCCCAAACAGGGTTATACCCAATGTGGATGGCTGACATACCCTACTCCCCAAACAGGGTTACACCCAATGTGGATGGCAGACATACCCTGCTCCCCAAATAGGGTTACACCCAACGTGGATGGCTGACATACCCTCCTTCCCAAACAGGGTTACACCCAATGTGGATGACTGACATACCCTGCTCCCCAAACAGGATTACACCCAATGTAGATGGCTGAAATACGCTGCTCTCTAAAGAGGGTTATACCCAAATGTGGATGATTGACACACCATACTCTCCAAACAGGATAACACCCAATGTGGATGGCTGGTATACCCTGCTGTTTAATTTGAGTTACACAACTTGAAATAAGGTTGACCTTCTATGGAAGTTTTGGATGGTGAGCTGCTATAGTTTCCAAGGACGAACGAGGACAGAAACATGAATGATGGATTGAGTGATGATCCCTTCCTTTTATACAGGTGAGAAACAGAAAAAGCCTCTTGAATTTTGTGCTTCTTATACCTCCCTGCCTAATACATTTGTGTTTTCTTGCGTTAAAGATCTAAATATCATTAAACTAGAAATAAATAAATACTTCCCATCTTAGCACATGTGCACTGTATCGATCTCTCTCCCTCCCTCCCTCCCTCCCTCCCTCCCTCTCTCTCTCTCTCTCTCTCTCTCTCTCTCTCTCTCTCTCTCTTTCCTTTTTTTTTTAAACATATGTGGCACTAAAAGTGTCTTTCATTCTTTTGCTTCGGAATAATCATCCAGAGGCAGGATATTTTCCTTTTCATGGTGTGGAGGATTCCTGTAAATGTTTTTTTCAAGCTGACTTGTCATGAATCATAACAGGATTGAATTCTGTTTCCTATTCTCATGATTCTCATAAGCAGGATTTTTTTCCCTTGCAAATATCCCAAATAATATTTGATATATTCTCTACATACCTGGGGGTTGTGGCTTTTCCCCGGGGGAAACTTCACTCTCCATGGCAACCAAAGCGGAGAAGTGTGCCGCATCGTAAGTCAGTAAGAGCGGTGCCTGGTGGCACTCCCTAGGCTCACACTCCAGTGGCAAATAGATGCCACCAAATGGGATTGGTGCTAAGGCCTCGCCATCTGGACCTTTTAGGATGGTGTCTGCTACCACAATGATGGGTCGCCGCAGCACGTGTGCCAAGACAAAGACGTGAAACTCCTCCAAACTCTCATAAAACACATCAGAGTCTTCAGTTTCATGCTCATTCATCTCCATTAACCTGAAAATGTACATGAAAAGAATATTTTCTCAGAAATAGAATCACTGTATAAAATAAGATGTGCTTAAGAATCCAAAAAGTAAAGGCCAAGTTCAGCACAGCCATTTCCGTTCAGTACATGAAAAGCTCCATTCCTAGCAAAGTATGTCTATCCCATGATGCAACTTTTGTATTTTTTCACCTACAATGACAATTCAACCTGTGATATCACATGAATGGTTTCTGCCATGGAAGCCTGCCCACACACCTACATGTAACAAGGAAGCACATTAACTCACTGATCTCCACAAATATGCCTTGTCAAAGCAGTTCAGAGCAAACAAAGCAGGTACATCTTACAACAACCACAGGAAGATTACGACTTGCATGAAACAAGCTCAGGATTTCTTAAGGTGCCAGTTTTCTATGTGCATCCAGATTTGGAAGATTTGTTACTTTGCATTCTTCATGAAACATTTCTCTCTCCCTCCCTCCCTCCCTCCCTCCCTCCCTCCCTCAGGTGTTCAGTTGCCTGGTGCAGCTGTCCAAAGCATCATGGTATCTTATGATGCAGAGGTGTACCAGCCCCTCCACTGTGACCCCACCTCTAGCTACCACGGCTTTAGAATATGACCACAGTTATTCCACATTAGTCAGTTTTACACAGGTGGTTCCATACAGACATTTTTACATTTATATGCAACTTGTGTCAATACTGTTGATAAAAAATTGACATAGGTTTCAAGTCATGTTTCTTAACGGACACGTGATTCTGACTCAAGCAGTTTTTGCTTTGTATTACTGAATTGGAACATGCATCGCACTTCCCACGTATTATGGTGTCACAGAAAAAGTTTACTTTAGACCCTTTATCCTCAGCTACGTCATTCACATAACCAACATTCATACATTTCCACAACACACAGCCAGTAAATGCAAACTGAAACTTCAGGCCACTGGTATTTTAGAGACAAGACTTTTCTCTACTTTTGAGAGGTTAGACTGACAAAAAGTTCTCTCTTTTCCTCCAAGCATACTCATAAAGTGCAAATTAAAAAGTTGCCCACACCAAGACAGCTACAAGCTTGCTGCAGTCATGTTAGTTACCAAAATACCTGTTTGGACATGATGGCTGATGTGGTCGACGTTGGCTCCTGAAACCAGAGTTGACAGGGGAAAAAATTAACATATGGGAGGTCCCAAAAGAGTGGGCATCTCATTGGTGTCCCAGCCAATTTTGGCTTCCAATTCAGGCACCTTAGCCCCTTGTATGTGCCTGTATAACTGGAGGAACTTCTGGTCATATAAATATTGGGTTAGCTCTTATCATGCTTATATTCTGCTATCTTCACAAACAGTTTTGATACAAAAAACAAATGGCAATTCAGCATTTTTCAGAGTGTTTCACATGCAGAGATAAAAAGCTGAATGCTGAAATTTCATTATGATGTTACCTTGTAACTTCAGAATAACTAATAACAAAACCTCTAGGTATTCTAAATCCTCTTGGTCTTTGGTCAATTCTGTAAGCTACCATGAGTACCTTTAAGTTTTCCCCCGCCAAGTACTTTATTTTTTACATACAATGTAAAGTGAAGGAGTTGAATCATTATACAGCACTTTTGTGACGAAACTTTGCCTTTGCGATGACACACCATATACTTTAATCACTATTTTATCGTGTGGAAATGCCTCTCACTTGGTGGTGGTCGCTCTGGTCAAGCATTGCTACTTTCCATAACAGTGTGACCACCTGGGTCTGTGATGTCATGGGAGGGAGTTTCTACACCAAGTCCAATAGGAAAGGTCAGAATTAGCTTCAAGGTGTGCATTCGCTTCAATACACAACTGAATACACAAACATTTGGAGGGCTAGAGCTGTGTATTCCCATTAGTTTGTATGCTAAAGCAGCCTTAAATAAACTAGTCACCTATGTTGCTGTGGATATATGATTTTTGTGAGGTAACTAGTTTTGCATGTACATTTACTGTATGAAATTTGGTGTTCCTATGTGCAGTAGTTTTCAAGTTATTAAGTTGCAACTCACAATGTAAAGTAAGGGGAATACACAACCTTAGCTCTCCACTGACTGCAGTGCCCTCTTTTAGGCAGTTCTTAAACCTTCTGTTCTTGTCCTTGCCTATTATAGACACTGACTGGCAGCAGTGAATGTCAGTGTGCTCATGGCTTACTGGATTAAAAATGGGGATGCAAACAAGAAACTATTCCTGTTTGTCCAGTCTGAACTCATCCACTATGGCGAACAGACGTTGGAAGGAGCCATGGGCTGTGACAAAACCAGTCTTTGCCGGTGCAACTGGGACTGTGCCCAGCACTGATCATGCAGAAGCTGCCAGCCAAGGAACGTGACCAAAGCTGGTTCTTGGGAAGTTCAGACTGGTAGACTCTAAGAGATGCTTTTTAAAAGTCACCGTGTGAAAATCTCTATAAAAGTGACTGGTTGAAGTTAAGGTTTCTGAGTACTGCCAGATTCATTTGTAACTTGCTTCAGCGTTAGTACATGTAGGTCCATTTTGGCGTTTCCACGCGGTTCCCACCATTACACAGCGTTTGCCAGCGTGAGACAGGACAACAGACCGTTTGCAAGTGGTGGCCAGCATTAGTCAGCGGTTCACAGCGATTGCCAGCGTTGAAAGCGTGTCAAACGCTGGCAAATGCCAACTAACGCTGGCTAACGCCGAGGTCCAAAAGGCTTAATAGGATTTTGGCGTTAGTCGGCGTTTCCCAGCGTTTGTAATGCTGTCTCACACTGGCAAAACGCTGTGTAACACTGGGAACCGCCCTGAAATGCCAAAATGCACCAACTAATGCCGAAACAAGTTACCAGTGATTATAGCCTATAATAAGAAGGCAGGCCATTTATTCTATTGGTGATTTGCTGTCTTGTGTGCAATTCTTGTCTTCATTCAGTGACGTCTACTCTGTTTTCGCCATGCAGTGCTTTATTTTCTCCTACTTTATATAGAAAAGGGATTCATATAGGGCTACACCCTTGTTCCCATTTTTGTTCTTTTTTTTTGCAATAAAAATATGTTAAACCGAGAAGGCAGGCCATCTTGCGAAGTTGCAAATACCAGCAGTGTATGCTGCATGCTAAGACAGGCAAAACAGTGCCACCTGCCATTGTGTGGCTTATGTGTATTCAAGCCATGGTCAAGTGCTTGTGTATTGCTCTATCTTTTGAAGTTTGTGGCATCCTACAGTAGTCATTATTAATCCGTTTAGGCATGCACCAGCCTTACAGACGCTTTTCAATGCAACTCTTTACCTTCATGTATCCTGGGCCTTGTCATCAATCACTAAATAAAATAACACCCAAAGCCTGCTGCACGTAGGCCTGTGATTTCAAATTCAACTGGTTTTGAGTTTATTTAGGCTACACTATCTTAGCATGCAGCGTATACTGCTGCTATTGCCTATTGGCAACCATGCAAGATTGCCTGCCATAAACTTCAATTAGTCATTTATACAGAAATTTCCGCACAATGACTTTTGAAAAGTATCCCTTACCAGTTTGAACTTGGCAAGTGACAGCTTTGCCTTTGGTGATCTTCTGTGGCAGCAATGGCATGGTCAGTGCTGGGCACAGACTCAGTTCCAGTTGCACCAGCAAAGACCAGTTTTGCCGTAGCCTGTGGGCCATGGCTGAATTTCTCTGTCCTTCTCCATTCCTAACCCTACCTCTTCCCCCTTGTCCTCAATAAGTTCCTCTTCAGAAAATGAACAGCTAAAACTGAGATCCAGCTCATTCTCTGCATTGCTACTACTCATGCTTTCTCTATTGCTATGAGCCATCATATCACTTAGACTCCCTTCTGTGACATCACAACCCTGAGCCCACTTGATGGCTATGAACTTGTCAACTTTGGGCCTTCATCATCAGGGCAACAAAATTCTTTTGCAAATAAAGTTATTTTTCTGTGCAAGTATGGCAAATTTTCTTCACAAAAGTGCAACAACACTTCAAGTCCTTCACTTTGAACAAAAAATAAACCTGTCGGTGTTTGGAACCTTTAATGGTCTACACCTCTTTTTTCAATGGCTGGAAGTTTGCAAGGTATAGTTGGTTTTATAATCCTCTTACCATGACTTGATGAAAACTACAACAATAAAAATCTGGTGCTTGTGACGTCCTTGATGACCAGGTCATCACAGTCCCCATAAGCACTGGATTTTTATTGTCATGCGACATTTACCTGGACGTCAAGGACATTCAATTGCAATCACAAGTGAATTCCTGAGTACCTACGCTCATATCCCACACAAGTTTGAAGTTTTATCAGACTGTTCTTGAACTCTGTCCATGCCGTACAGCAGCACATGAACATGTGTAACTAGCAAGAGAGACTTCAAAAACTTCTGGAGTTAACATCCGGAAATGAGCAAAAGGTGGACAAAAAAGGGACAGAAAACCTGATCCCTACTGGGCTCTGGCATCAATGATGCAGGGCCTGATAGGAACAGATAGCAGCTAATACAGGAGATGCTTATTAATCCCCCCCCCCCCAATTTCTCACCCTGTCGCCAGGCAAGGCTGATAATCAGCTGCCATAGCACAGGCATGCTGATGGAAAGCCATGGGTGTCACTAACATTTGTGGGGAATGAAGAATGCTTATGGTAAACACCTGACAACTCCTTATATCAGGTTCAGTGTGTGTTTGGAGAACATGACTTTTAATACAGTCAATTTTATCCAAGGTGGTAGTTTGACAAGAGCAACATATTTTGCCATGTTTGATACAGGGATTTGCCTGTACATACAAGATCTCCCTTCAGTGATATGAGCCAAAGCAGCACCGCAGCAAATGTGAAAGTCCCACATTAATTCTCATATTAGGGTAAGGCCTTCAGTTATTCAAATTAAAGCATGTCATCTCTTTATTTGCCAGCACCAAATGTCACAATTTACAATGCTACCCCATACCCCAGCTCATGAACCATTATGGTTTCACTGGCTGGGGCATGGGGTATCATGATGTGTTCTTCACAATAAAAGCTCTGTTAACAGCTGGGCAGCCTCTACTTATATTTACATTGTTTTGTATGCGATAATGGATGTCATTGTTTATAGTGGTTTCAGTTCAAACACGTTAGGCACAGGATGTCAATATGTAAGTATGGAAGGAAAATAACACAGGTGTTAGCCAACACAATTCCGTGTTTCACATCAACTATCAACCCTTGTGGGTGAGGGTGGGTGAACCACGCAACAAAATAGTTCTTCTACTGACCCTTGGGTGGCAGCACTGTTGCAGCAGCTGCTGTGGGTGCCAGGCAGACAGCGTGGCTTGGTGGAAGACAGTCTCAGCAGGTTGTTCCATTCCACCTCCCATTCCTTCTCTGAGTACACAAGGCATGACTGAAACAAAAACACCACACATACATAGGACCCCACCATACTGGGAACCCTCCATAATTTTATCTTTTATCTCTTACTCTGAATTATAACATAAGATCTGAAATGAGATTTTTGCTGAGACATTAGGCATGCAGTAAGAGCCATGTGGTGCGTAAAGAGCCACCAATCTGCCTTGCTTCCATCAGGAAAGTGGGATTTCCGAGCAACTTGTACAACATCCCAACATTCCTTGCTCAGTCCTCCACATTAATTTCCACTCATTTCTGGCTTTTTGAATGCATAACAACAAAGCTATTACAAACAGATTTGGTGCAATCACTTCTGTTTGTATGTCAAGGCTACATGTGCTTTCAATAAAAAAATGATTGTTAATAACTGTACAAGATTGAATTCTAGCACATTCGTGAAGATCCATGAAAAATTATTAAAGATGCTAGAGCATTCACAGGATTTTCATATTTCTACCCATATATAACATAATACGGTAGGTAGTACCGCCAATATCTAAAGGGACCTAGACTTTCATAAACCCAATAAGTTATGAGAGTTATACTGGGTTAACTTGCAAACTGTGGACAGTATTAGGCTAATGAGCAAAAGTTTATGCAGGGACAGACACATGAGGGGTTGCATAAGCTCTGCGACCTTAAGTCAGCAGAGCTGAAAACTTGATAGAAGATTTTAAATGATCAAAAGATGTGAGCTTTTAATGGGGTTCTGGTTCACCACAAGGTACATCTTTGATAAAAATCATATTTCTTAAGATCTCACAGCAACATTGTCATTTTGAGCACCTTTCAGCTGACCTCTAACAAACAAACCTTCAAGGAAACAATGAAATGATCCCCGTCACTTTCACAGAGGGTTATGGTGCATCCCAAGGCTCCATTCTGATAAAAACTTGGTGCAGCTGTAATTCAACACTTGTTGAGAAACTGTGGTAATGTAATCCCCTGAAGAGGCCATGGGACCATCCTCCCCAAATACATACTTTTATACTTAATTAATTAATTTTAATTAATTAACTTATTGATACTTTTTATTAGAGGGAACTGGTTTTCAACAGGCATCTGGTCTATTATGAGGCACAATTCTGATAACAATTAGAAAATACTGTCATTTACTTCTTTTATTTTTAAATTATTAATTCATCTATTTATTTACTTTCACGTTTTGCTCTAATGTTTTCTGGAAAACAGAAAGACAGACAGACTCACAGAGGAAACGATAGTGCAGAAAAGGTCCACAGCTAAGGGCACTATTGTTCCCGGGGTAAGAACTATAAACTGTTATTTCAAATATGGGTGCAACTAAGATGTTTTCTTTCACAAGTTCACATTCTCTGTCAATGTGGCAGCTACACAGCAGCATCATGCTGAAATAAAACCCAATCTGTTCCATCTCAGGCTGTATACTTTAAAATACACTTCTGGCTGGCAGACATGCTACACTGTGGGGGAATGTTCTCACCTGTCTGTTGACAATGGTTTGGTGCCAACGCCAGCGTCTCCACAATGCCCCCTTGACAGGGCCCTTGGTCAGGGTGTTGAAGAGAGCAGAACGCAGGGTAAGAAGCCGATCATGGAAGCCCCACATGCCTGAAAGTACATTGTATGCCCACTACTGATAAGCCAATCAAATCCATGGGAAAGGTCATGAGACTATAACTAACCTCCCATGATCCTTGGAAAACCACAAGCATGTCTATGTACCTGAAAGCACCTGGACTCAGTGAAGTTTTTCATAAATTTTGATTAATTCATTTCCCTAATGAGGAAAAAGTATTGGGGAAAAATGATATGTTATTAAATGTTTTAGCATTCATGCATGTCAACTGCATACACATTTTACATTCAGTAAGTGTTCACAACTTTCAACTATTCATTTTCACTTGTCTGTGTTGATTACATAGTGCATCAATATCACTACTGGTACCTTTATATTTTAACATGGGCAACAGGCCTACCAATGCTAGAACTTTTGCCATTGAAAGTGTTTGATGGATTCAGGTCTTTGATCAACTTACTGGCAACCACATCTTGTTTCAGACACATGACCAAACTGCCTTTATTTATTTACTTGGTTGTTATGCATTAGCTGGCATGGCAAATGGTGAGCCAACTGATGGTGTCACCTGGTGGCCGAGCCCAAAACTACAGCAAGTTGCTTTCTATTCCCCAGCTCATGTATTTGTATTTTCCCCTTGAGCAGTGACCTATATAAGCATGTGATACATGTGCTGGTGAATGAACAAACACACTGCCACTGTGGCAGTGGGTCTACCCATACTGGCACAAAGAACAGAGGTCCGGATACATCTGCCTGGTATATCATGTCTCATTATACTTGAAATACGTACTAACTGAAACAGGTGTGTCAAATAGGCTTTTTCCCCCCCAAAAATGGTCAATAATCTCCGTGTTCTTTTTAAAATTCTCTTCTCAATGTGTGCAATTACACAAAATGCTGTACGGCTGGGTATTCCACAAGAAGCATATTGTCCATTGATGTGATGGAGTAAGGTCAATACATGGGTTCGATGTGTCTCACAAGGTTGCCTGTTCACTCTTTCAGTGTCAATCACGTCTAAAGTCAATCTACTTATGCCAGACAAGTCTGAATTATCATTAGGATCCAAGATTTGTATTCCTCTTAAAAAGACCTTTCATTCAAGTACCAGCATGCCTATAGTTTCAGAGAAAATATCCCAGGTCAACAGCTTTTCTCAGCATGCAATGGGAACACTGCGCATTGGCAATGCATGCCTAAAAAAGCTGTTGACTCAGTCCAAAATTTGGCACTTAAAGAGTTAAGCTGATCCACATTCACAGCACTCTGTCTGATTGGCATCCCATCATGTCCAAAGGCAGGGAGGGTTATTGCATCTTTAACTCATTCTATACCAGTCCCTGATTTTTCTGTATATTCACCTAGATTGAGGATGACAATTGCATACTTAAGTTCTTCATGAAAAGAGCTTTTGTTCAAGTACCAACATGCCTATAGTCTTAAGGCAGTGCCAGAACCACTGACCAAGGCCTGTGATCATAGTATGGAATTAAGCCAATGCTCCCTCTTTATAACATCCCTGGGCTCCCATTCAAGTACTTTTCCCATTACTTTGGTTAGGACTCCTTCTGTTACAGGCAGCTTTGCTATAACACAGTCAAACCTGGGGCTCATTCCACCTAATAATACTACTTTTCTTTCCTCACTGGTTTGGTGACCTATTCATTCAACATGTAAACATATTTGCTTTAAGATTTGTATGCTCAAGACCTTCTTCTTTATCACATAACTCAAATCAACAACTATATCAAACATGTGAAACAATTTATATCATTTTTCTACCTGCTACAGAAGCATGGACAGAAATATGATCTGCTAAGAGATCACTGTTGACTGCTAATGTTTCTGCTAAACATGTCACTGACAATGGAGACGAAGTTCAAGCCATAAAAGTTTATTTTGTAAATCAAACTGTCTTTTTTTATTTCTTATCATTATTATTGACGGGCATTTTAACATGACTGACTGAAATCAGTGGAAAACACAACAGTAAAGCATTAAACACTAAAAGAAACTTTAAACTCGGAATCAGTTGTCAAGGCCTCAAAAGGAATGGAAGTTAAAAGCACAATGATATGAACCCCATCCACACAGGTACATCAGCAATACAGCAACATGTTTGTTGTCACAAACACAATAAGCTGGCTTATAATAAATAAAAAAGGGCCTGCAGCACTTACCAAGAGATGCCGCGTGCAGGAGACAGTTGCCATCTCCAGTGGTAGCCAGTGGCCATAACCTCTGGCAAGCCCCTATGTCTGCCCACCAATTGAGACGACCTGAGAGATTGTATTGTATCATAGATTATACTGTATCACACCTTGTATTGTATCATGTAAATGCACATCAATCTAAACTAGTCACATTTGATTTTCAGTTCTATTCACTGTTAATGATAATAATCATTACTGCAAGGTTGTAGTTTTATTCAATGTTTTAAACTTACATTTTTTTATGAAATGGAACTTGTTTACTTCATATTTTACAATAAATTTGCATAGATGAGGAGTATGTATAATCTTATGATCAAATCCTAGAAGAGAATCTGCCATGAGAATAAAGATGATTTATAACATACATGTACACACATACATACATACATACATACATACATACATACATACATACATACATACATACATTTGCTCAAGGACTGCCTGTTAAGACATACTGCAGTTTAATGGATGAAAAATCCCTACAAATTATGGTACTCTCAAAATGTTGCAGATGCTTTTTTGCAAGTCTGAGGAATTAGTTTCATACCAGGCAAAATTTGGAGTCCATAAAAACATGCATCATTATATGACTATGAAAGATATTTGGGACTTTGTACATAGGAGTTTGGTTACCAAAAATATTGAATTATGCAAATTTTGGCTGCACAACATTCAACAACAACTTGTTTTGAACCATTTTACACCAAAACCAGCATTTTTCATCAATATGAAGCTAAAACTTTCTCCACCGACATACACTTTATGTTACCTGAACAGTAACCTACAAATGCCTTAATTTTTTTCAGTTTCTTGTGTTGCACAACCACTGTTTCTATCACATGGCAGTTTGTTGTAGTTGTATTTATTATTTATATGATTTGCTTTTACATCAAGCAGGATCTCATGGCAATCAGTACCTTGCTGTACGAAACTCTGACAGCCTTACATACACATGTCTCTGAAGTATTTTGGACTTCTCTCATGCCCAAACAATGACAGACTGAATTTATCAATTCGACATGGTGGCAACCACTCACACAGCTGCATTTCTTCAAAGCACCACTGAACTCTGTGACCAGAATATTTGTCCCTGGCACATTCTCTGCTATTGTCAGGAATAAATATTCCAGTTGTCAAATGTGATATGCTCAAGAAACAAGTCCCCATTGACTGGTAAATTACAAGTTTCTTTATATCAAGTTTTTGTTTTTGTTTTTTTTTGCAAAATACATCGTAAAATAATATTTAGCACTTTGTTCCTTACCCTTAAACTGTCCACAATCAGCTTCAGGTAAAATATCATCTGCTTCAAGGGTTTTATTTTCTTTTCTTCTTCTTCTTCTTCTTTTTTTTTTTAATTTAACTTTAGTGTTAATGCACAAAGCTGAATAAGACCTGCAGATGAGCAACATCAGACCAACATGCCCCAGGTCAAGAGCTTTCCTTGGGGGTGTTTTGGGCACTGTATGCCCATTTTACCCCATGGTAAGCTGTCAACCAATTCTGAATTCAAGAAGGAAAGGGTTACATTTGTGAACTTACCTGCCTGCTCCAGGGACACGAGCGTGGAAGTTTCAATGAGGTCTTTGTGAAGGAATGCCCGGAAGTCTTCCGAGTAAACGGTCAGGTCCGGAAGGATAAAGGTATATTCTGGCATTTCAAGCAGATGCTGCACATGATCGTCCTGGTCTTCAGAGATATCATGAAGAACAGTATCTCGTGCCTTGTTGACGATCATCATGTTTTCTGAAGTCTTCGACAAGCCTCGTTTCAGTGTCTTCTCTGTGTTAACATATTTTTGGAACTGTTGAGCACTTTCAACTGGTGCTGGAAGGGCACACGGGATCAAAGAGACAAAACCGCACGGCAAACCATGAAGCATGCAACAAACAGAGGAAAAAAAACAAAACTATGTGAACATAAGTGCTACTACTAAATGACCACCTTGTGCGATGTGACTAGGCGACCACTGTGAGTGATGTGACTAGGTAACTTGCTTTCCCTGTACCATTAGTACCCCACAACTGGTAATCATGACAAGACAAATTGGTAGGCAAACATTGTGTGAGGCAAGCACAAAGCTAAGTGACATTTACTTACACTGTAGAATCATGTTAAGTCGTAATATTTAATAGTTTAGTCACAAGTACCATACATTAACTTTTTTCATAACTGTTGTTAAAAAGCAAGATTGAATTTACATTTACATGTACATTTGGAGCTTTAGGTAATATTTTTTCATATTCCAAAAGCACAGCAATTGATCTGTGACCATACTGTATTATATATTACATATTGTATAATTGCAACATTGTCTTCAATTTTATGAATCACTTTTTTCTTTAAATCAAAGATTAATTTTTCTGTCCCTTTTAATGTCCCCAACAAAACACTCCTCCCCTTTTCCTCAAATAATTGATGTAAAACTGTCACTGCCTTCTTTATTAATATTTCTGTTTTGAGACATGCTCTTACGATATACTTGATACTCTCACAGGCAGTGCACAAAGCACCTCAAAAAACAGAGGAAAATACGATGTGAGGTAACACGGCTATTGCTGGTAACTATGAGCCAATAAACAGCGGACTTCTGTTCATCATCAGTTACCACAACAATGTTTCTTTCTTGTTTATAACAGCAACTTCCACACAATAAACAAACCACCCTTTTTGTGTAAGTACTACATGAAGTTTGGTCTGTTTATAAAGTAATAATTTAATATTTCTACAATAGTGTCAATCCTGCATTTAAGTGTCAACCCCCAAAGATGCATGACTGAGAGGTTTTTGTAAAAGTGAATGAAATCGAAGAAAATGGTTCATTTTACCTGCAAATTCCTGTCATTTTAAGAATTTTTGAGCCTCCAAAACAGGAGAGTTGACAGCTATTTTATTGTTATTTCTTCAACAGCTGACTGCACTAAGTTATTTCATTAGTAAATGAAATGCAAAAATTTTTACTGGAAAGAAAGCCAGACTGAATCTTTATCATCAGTTTTTTTTTTTCTGCCAGAAATAACCACCAGTTTTACTGAGGTCAGAAAGACAGTGATTGTTCATGTACGGATTGTGAAACTTCTACGTGTTCTATGTTTTAGTAAAGCTTTGCCACTGAAACAGGCACCTTGCTGCATGCATTATGCTCTATAACATTAATCATGAGTTTCTCAAGCACTGAATCTTGAACATCTTTAGGCTTCTGTATTCCCTCCTGTATCTGGTGCTTCTGTGTGGAGAGCCAGAGTTACGTATTCCCATTATTTTTCCATTGTAATTTGAAACTTAACAAGCGAACTGTGACACCCTGTGCTCAGCTGACCTTGGATGTACTATCTGAAGTCTGAAGTGGTCCTCTGACCTTTAGGAAATACCCAGATCACCTTTATTTAAGACCATAATCGCTGTTTGCAATGTAAATCTTCACTCACCTAGTTCTGGAGTTATCATTTTTAAAAACAGCATTCAGAGAACGGATTACCCTTGGCACCCACAATCTTTTTTTCCTCAATTCTGCAATTTTTTTTTGCCTTCCCAGGTGCCATAATATGGTGTAACTGCACCAAAAATTTGATGAAGCTGTGATGACTCCTTCTTGAGATATTATGGTAACATTGTCTACTTTCCTTCAAATCAATACATTAAAAATTTCATAAAAAGTTAAAAAATAATCAGAGGACGCTGGTTTTCAATAGGAACCTGGTCCATCATAAGGTTCTTCTGTGACAAAAAGTTGGTAAAGCTACGGTGAATATTTTTTGAGATATTATGGTACTGTCGCTCCCTTGTGTGCCAATCAGACGGCCTCAAAATAAATACTTTTAAAGTTGGATAAAAAGTTTAAAAATAATAAGAGGAAGCTGGTTTTCCATAGGAATCTGGTGCATCTTTGATGAAAAATGGTACAGCTATGGTGAATATTTTTTGAGATATTGAGGTAATGTGGACAAGACAGGAAGTGGATGGATGACACAGGGGATGACAATACCCTCCGGCACTTTATGTGCCGAGGTAAAAGTGAAAAGTGCCATGATTCGCTTGTTTACCAAGATATAAGCCAGTATGTCAGTTTGACCTTTCAATGTCATTAAAGATCAAAATTATCACTTAAAGAACCCCATAAGTACTTTCCCATTGGTACTTGATAGTAATCATGGGCTAGGATTCACCATTATTGAGATATATGGCAATATCAGCATGACATTTCAAAGTCACTCACTTTTACACTCTTCTAATATGTCCACCACCCCATTTACTCTACAGACCATTTTATATGGAGTGAGAGATTGTGATTCTGCAATGAACAAATTTTTTTCTATCAGTCCAGCAATATATAGATCTTTAAAACTAAACATTTTGTCACTGGTGCTGTTACATGAATCTACCTGGACTTGTTGATTGTAATACGACCTGCGATGCATTTGTAGCCAAACTGATCCAAATTGTTATTTACAGTTCCTGGTATATATCTATAGCCCGTTATCTGTCTCATCTATGTCTTTTGGTCTCTCCTTCTCCGTGTATTAAAACAATGAAGGATTACAGCCTGACTGTTTTTGTTTCAGTAGTGGCATGCTCTCTGTTGGAGTACATTGTTATGTGCCTTCCTATGCCCTTGTCTTCTCTGCAAGAAGGGTTTGTATAGGACATTGCCCTCTTTCCTAATTGCCAATGAAATATTTTCAAAATAAAACAAGGACACTCCAGGTCAACTTTAACATCAAAAGAAACTTCATAGGTACTTTTCACATTAGTGTTTTACAGTAACTGTATGCCTATGATCTGCCATTAAGAAGAATGAAGATTAAAGCCAATGTCAGATTTGCTTCTAAGCCTATAGAACTAACACTGACATGCAGATGTATGCTTACTGATAATTCATGTTTTTTATCATTGATAAAAACATCGGGAAATGACAGCAGCATCAACATGATCAACTAGCATTCCAAGTTTGTGGAGATCAAATCCTGGTACATCCCCACCAAGTTTCAAGAGCATCCAACACGTGGTTTGGAAAGAGAAGTCTAGTCTCAGATAGCCCATAGCTGACCATCTGTCCTATAAGCTCAGCTGACTGACAAGTCAGCTGAGCTAAAAACCAATGCCTACAGAAGTACCACTTTTTTCATGGTAAATCTATTTGTATTTAACTTACAATAACTACGGAAATTTTATTTCATTAGCCTAAAAGGCAAACAGTTTGAGGTAATTTTAACACAGAATCTAATTGGAATACGCAACTCTAACCCACTACAATTTTGTGTATTGGGCTGTGTATTTAGTCTAAGACACATTACATTATAAATTGAGACCTCTCCTGTTGCTGCTAGTATGTATCAAAAGAGGATGACTTCTACGCCTCAAATTACAATTGAAAAGTACGGAAGTCTCTATTTTTTTAACTAAACGAAACCTCTCACTGCTGTGTAAGACAGTGACAACAGCTTTACTCGGTACACCTTGGGCATAACGGCCCTTGGCTGTCTCCTCTGCAGTATACACTGCTACTAGCATGAAGCTCTTTTCACAATCAAGCAATGTAACTCTTCACTGCTACCGGCCATTACCATGCTTGGTATAAGGTAACATGAGGATTCCTCAGCCACTGAACAGCCCAGGAGAAAACGGAACCAGTTTGTCCCAATTCAAATACTTAGTGTGCAAATGATGGGCTATTTTGTCTCCAGCTGCTTGCAGTGTTTTCATCTCTTCACAATCGATTTGAATCTGGAATCATGAGTGCAACTTTTGTAGTGACTAGCAATGAAAGGGTTAAAGGTGGAGCATTGCCTGAGAAACTCGCCATAATGATCTACAGGTATATACACACATACATGCACACACACAGAGATATACATATATAAATACACATATCTGACTGTCCATCAAATACTCAATACGCACAACTTGCTTAATGTTTGTGATTTTCTATTTCAAACAGAATTTGTATGCCAAACAGCAAATCCTGTGTGTTGATTCTTGTGGCTTTTCAGTGAAAATTTCCTCAAAGTCTACATCCTGCCAACAGGATCTGGCCCCAGACCCTGTGCGCTGGAGCTCCAGTACTCTGACTCTCCAGCACTCTGACTATCCAGTACTCTGACCAGCCAGTAGTCTAACTGTTGCCTTTGCACATTCACAGATTTGACATGGTCGCTCTAATGAAAAGACAAATGGGCTGCACAAAGAATCCAGGCAAACATTCAAGTCAAGAACTTAAATGCAAATAAAGTAGTCTTCTTTGACAGCGTCAATTCATTTTCAAGCTATTAGGAGCTCCCACTTAAGAGGGGCAAATTGCCCGATCCACGATCTGCATGTACTTCATTTCTTGCCTGCCTACATATCTTTTTGAGCTTTGAGTGTTTAGACTAACGCTGCCACTCAAACTAATGCAGTTGTGACTGACTGCAATAGTTATAACTCTGTTCGGCACAAAACAGAGAACCACTGGTCCTATATGTCCTTTCAGTTTGTACATCATGCAGCCCGCCACACACAGTGAACACAGTATTCACTCACTATTTACAAAGCAATTGAGTGTGTCCCCACAGACACATTCTGACAGATCAATGCAAGACCATGCAGGGTCCATACTCATCATCAATTGTAAATTTCCATGACTTTCTTTCAAAAATCAAGACTAACAGAGCATATTTTTAGTCAAGTGTGGGGTCTTAATGTAGAGATTCTACAATTTCATGGAATGTATAATGAAATAGCTACATGCACCTGATCAGCAACAACAAAATTTCTACATGCTATGAACAATTGTGAAGAATGAAAGAAATCACACGTATGCGTAATACAATTTCAGAATGAGTAACTCCAAAATTCAATGACTTTGCATGACTTTCCAGGCCTGGATTTTAGACAAGTCAAATTCCATAACTTTCCAGGTTTTTAAATGACCTGTACAGACCCTGCCATGCCCAACACACATCAACTGTTATAAAGTGTGTCTCCACAGATACATTCTGACAGATCGATGCAAGACCATGCCCACCACACATCAACTTTTGCAAGCATCTCAAAGCAAAAGAAGCAAATTTCAGCAGCTTGTACCGTAAGTTCGCACCTAAAGGTAATTTTGTTTCACAAAGGTACATGAACTTGTCAAAGTGTCTATGGTAACACATATAACCAGTGTACAGTACTAAATTCGGTGTTGGTGTTACTGCACATAGAGGTTAGATACATGCACACATACTTCATGCTTGAAAAGTCTCTGGTTCTTAATGTATCTTTTTACATACAAATTTACAAAAGTGATCAAACATGTGACTTAAATGCATTTTGTTTCTAGTTCTATCTCAGTAGAAGAGATAAATGCCATGCCCATTAATTCCAAAGAAAGCAGTATTTGATTCTTTGTCAAACCACCAGAGACAGCACCTATGCAAAGCCAGTCAACCTTAGGCCTAGTTCTTTGTTTCGAAACTCGAGACAGCAACTACACATGGCATAAAAAAAAATAGTTTCACCACACACAGGCTGCAAAATATAAATGAAGTCAATTTTCAGTGCCAAAAAGAATACATACAGCCAGAAATTATGCACAGCAACAAACATGCCTCACATGTGACAGCATTCTCTATTGGTTCATAAGTCGCACCTGCCATATATTTCCTGTACTCACTCATAGTATCAGATGTTCCTGTTGTGGAAGTAGATTTCAATGCCCCAGGTCGCTGTGGAGACCCGGGGATAGGGGCAGGGTTGCCACCCCCTACTGTTGCACTGACCACTCCTGTGGTAGTTTTCTTCACTTCCATGTTGACGTTCTTGGGTGGTGGCTTCCTCGTGTTACTCTGCATACACTTGAACTTGTGGGCTGCCACTTCCACATTCCAGTTGTGCTCTGAAAATAGATCATAAATCTAATGAGTGAAGAAAATATTTGTCAAAGTATCATATTTTCCTTTGTGCTAATTTTGCATTAAGTCTGACATAATTCTTGAGACATTCTGCTCAAGACACTTGCAGAGAGAGAGAGAGATTCTTCTCACTGTGGACATCTGACAAAGGGATAAGAGAACAAATCTGCTCACCTTCACTGGGTCAGTCTGTGCTGGAAAGTTCACGACCCACAATGCATGAACACTTAATTATGTTACTGGAAGTTGGTGACACTGACCTGCCAAGCATCAAAGTCTACCTTTGTGACATAGTTGTTGTGTATATATTTCATGTTCAGAACGAGCCGGACTCGAACCTGCAACCTTTGGCTGAAATGGATATATATATTTTTTTTTGCAAAATCTGTCATTGCATCATACATAGATATCAACCGCCAAAATGTTTAAATTTGGAGATCCAGGTAAAAGATTAGTAAAAAAATTGCATGCATACTAAGAAAATAGGCTTGATGACTGGTGTTGTATTATGGATATGTAACTTTCAAATAAAGTTCGGCCTCAACTTCATGGGGAGATGAGCTCACTCGCTCTGTCTAATGCTAAAATTTTGTATCGAGCTCATCCCAACATGCATTTAAGTGCCTTTATTCTCACATCGGTGTTAATAAAATCAATAGGGATTTAAAGTTTTTTACCACAGCAGGACAAAGAATTTTCCTGCCAGCCCCTGTGATAGGGCATCAGGTGCAAAAGTACGCAGTTCACCTGGTAAACAGCTCCATACTTTTACACTGGTTGACCTTTAACCAGTATATGTTCAGTTTCCAAATTAGGAATTTGAACAGTTCAAACATTTGTTTGAAATTCCGAGTTACGTGGTAACGAGAATGAAACTAGGCCTTTGGCCTAGAATACACATGTGCATAGACGTGCACAACGTAGCAACGTAATTGTTACCCCTCACCATAAATATGGAAGCATTTTCAAATCCCAACCAGTGCCTGATGAGACCTATCTAAGGAGGTCGAAACGCGTCGCACAGCTGTCACTGCCTTGGCTACTTGCCTTGTCACATTTGCTTTCAAATAAAGTAGGCGTACGCGTGAATGCATGGTCCAAGACCACTACCACCACCTGGTGGTTACTGCGTACAAATACAGTCCACCTGGCAGTGAATAGTTCCATGTTTATAATGCCTGGGATATAATTTTAACACCCCCTTAAATTTGTTGACTGATACAACAGATCAATGTTTTCACAAAATAATGACAAAGTTTCAGATGAATTAGGTGGTTGCTTCTCTATTCGCTGAGGCGTGTTCTTGTGGGGATCCAGTCTGAGAACATGGATGAGTTAAATACATGGCAGCACATGGTCTTTTGTGCCATTTTCACATCATGTGGCATATGCCCACTGTCAACTTATATTCAATTTCTCGAAGAAATAGTATGACAGAATTTTCTCCATGATGATATACCACAGGAGATGTCTGGTCAGTATTTCCAGGGTTTGTCACCTCACAACTCATTGCTACCAGGCTTGTTCACCTCATTGCTTCCATCACATTTGTCACCTCATTGCTTCCAGAGTTGTTCACCTAATTGCTTCCACGGTTTTTCACCCTGATTGCTTCCAACATTTGTCACCTCAATGCTTCCATCATTTGTCACCCCATTGCTTCTAAAGTTGTTCACCTAACAGTGCATGTGCGTGAAATCCATGAGTGAACATGAAGAAAAATGAAAAGTCCTGCAAACTTTGATAAATTTGAATAAAGTATGTATTCCACCATTGACTGGGCATTTCATAATTTAAGTATGTTAAGCACTAAGTGTCACTGAAAAACTTTCTTTTCAGCACTATTAATACAAAGCGTATCCCTGGTTTCTGTGGTCAGTTTTTAGGGGAAATGTACATATTCCTAGTGTATTTCCTTGTAAAATACCAACACCCTTGCAGGACATCAGGCAAGACCACTGGGGCGTGACTTGGGTATTCAGCTATTAACAGGCCAATTAAGCCATTGTTCTTGTATACTTGCACATGGGTTATTGCTTCCAGGGTTGTTCACCTCATTGCTTCCAGGGTTGTTCACCTCATTGCTTCCAGCATTTGTCTCCTCATTGCTTCCATCAGTCTGCACTGTCTCACATGCAAACATGAAATCTGCAAGTGCAAAGTACTCTGCTGGCATCTCCGCTGACACCACATTGTTACAATCTTACCAGGTTCCTCCTTGAACAACTGTATGCTATGAGCAGAGAGGCTGCAAGATGATAAGCACCCCATTACAGCATGGAGATTCTGTATCAACAGCCAATCGAATCTCTAATACTGGACAGAAGGGCACTATCATTTGATTTATATCTTCCAAAATTTGTGTCATGTTCATATATCATATTTTTTTTTTCTTCATAGCATATCATCTCTGTGACCATTGGTGACATCAGATCCAGGTTGTAAGAATTAAGAGTGAAATTCAACATAAAGTTGGATGTTCCCTGGAATGGTTGTGTTATGTAATGTTACAATTTCATAAGGCAATATTTTTTGCATGCTACGGCACGTGGGGTCATTCTGTTCAACCTACAAAGGCGATACATTCATTCTGCAAGCAAGTTGGAGCACACAGACACCTCTGACTCCCCTCAGCAACTCATCTTGACCTGTATGTCGGTATAGACTTGTGACATCAGCTGGGATCCCCTCTCACAAAAGGGGATTTCCTCGTGCATGCTCAGTGACAATGTCAACAGAATTCAAATGGTAGCCAGTAATCGAAAACACAGCTCCAAGTAAAACAAAACACGGAAGTGCAACATTATCAAGTTGAGAACGATTTACAATAAGATGATAATGCCCATGTAGAGCCATCAGTTTATCATATTTGGGTCTGTAATCATTGTTACCTGTCAAACGGGTATGCTAGTGGTTACATCCACAGGTAACAGTTACATCGACAACAAGATTGACCGAATGATTCAGTGAGCCTATTTGCCATATACCCAATTATTATTGTATCGCTAGGCCCAGACATTGGAGTGGATAACATTTTCTGTTGTTTGTTGTGGCGGATGATCTCGTCAGATGTAAGGTGGGGGTAGGCTGAAGCTGTACTGTGTGCACAGTACACTCTTGATGCAGATTAAAATGGTTATACTCTAAAAAGAATCAACTGAGGTGGGTCAGTCAGTGCAAAAACAGTCCGAAGAATATCTCAGAAACAATGGGTTCAATTTGTTTAAAATTTAGAATATATATATAATAATCTTAGGCAAAAAAAAAAAAGGTCTGTGTTTGGGGTTTCCCTACCGACCCTTGCCCAAACCCCCCTACCCTAAAACTTTTTATTGATTTTCAAAAAAAAAAAAATCTAGGCAGATTTTCTTCATGAAATGCACAATTTATCCATTTTAAGTCACTTTTCTTCTGTTTTCAGAGCAAAAAAAAAAAAAAAAAAAAAAAAAAAAGCCTACCAACCTACCCCATTTATTTTTGGCATGTAACCTCAAACACACTATATATTTTCTTTGGCCTTACATTGAGGACCTTGGCACTTTTATTGTTCACGTTACTATACTGATCATTCCAAAGCTGCAAATACAATGCACGACATACATCTCTTGATGCCTGGCCAGGTGAAAGCAAACATCTCTGCAGTGACTGGTGGAGTTGAAAAAACATACAGGGCCACAGATTGTCTCAGGTCACCAATTCCACTTTTACCACTTTTTTTACTTTTACATCCAGCACGGAAAATTATTCAATATTACTGTGCTGGCTTTCACACCTGAGTTAAGATTCTACAATGCACTCAGTTCTAATCACCTTACAGGAGTATGGTACAACTCAGCCTTACTACGTCACACCAAATAATTCCATCACTTTCCAGCTTTCATGTGCTATGTAATATATCCCCACAGGCTAACACTGGCAAGCTTTCACATTCAACTACAAGACAATCATTTCATTGATACACTTGAGCCAGTTACAGCGTCATGCTGCCAACAGCAAATATAAAACTAGGGATCTGCCTTAACCCTGTCTCCTGATGTGTCACTTACATGATGCTTTTAAGGCTTTACCCTTAATGCGGGTATGATATCCCTTCAAACACGATATTCCCCTCGAGATAAACAATGCCTGTCTGAAGTCCAGTTAATTTACCATGCATATAATATTGCTGACAATCTGGTCATAAAATGTCAATGCTGCTCTTTGTGACTCTCAAAACATGTCTGAGTTAAACACTGTCTACAGACACTGAAACTTAAAATTTATTCCTTTTTTGATATTTCTATTTGATATTAATTATTTACCATTGTCTGTTTTGTTGTTTTTTTTTCTTCTCTAATTTCTCATTAATTATAGGTAATCTTCTGAATGACATGCAGTAAAGACCTCCCAAGATACCAGGCCCCTAGTCACCAGCCTGCTTGGCACGAGTCAGCACTACACATCGTGCATTGCCGGGGAAAGCTGTTGACGCAGTTAAGTTGATTTTTGCTTGGGAGGGTGCTATTTTTCTTGCCAGACCACTGTGTCTTAAGGGACTACATGGTAACTGCCACCAAACTTTGCTTACAACATCTGGTTTTATGTACACCTGTCATAAGAGACACCTGGTTTGAGGGACTGCAGTTTGCTGATCCTAGCTGGTGGATTTTCAAGACAGGTTGAACAGCAAACAGAAGACACTAAAGACGTACCTGCTATAAAGTCCACCTCTCATGACAGACCATGTATCTTTTTAACACCAGTGACCATCCATAGACGATACAAGAGTCTATTTGTTAACTTTACCTGCCATGACATACCGCCTGCAATATGTGACCACTTTCGGCTGGCAGTACAGCTGGTCTTGTTCTTACACTTAACTTCACCTGGCTGTCTTTGTGGAAGGAAGTCAAGGCATTGCCAACTCATCCCTTCACTTACAGATACATATTATACAAGCATTAGGGGTGCCATCAATAGTTCATTGTGAGATAACAAACTTGGAGGAGCTTAGTGTTAGGACAGACCCTCCTCTCCCCTCCCTCCCCCCCCCCCCCAAAAAAAAGGAGCTTTGCATTGAAATACATGTAGCATCTTAAACTCGGTGTGAATTTGGGATCGGGTACCTTTTCTGCATAACTGTGTATTATTGATACGTATGTCTTTTATAATATATCTACAGGGAATAAATTATTTTAACACTTTAGCTTGTTTGTTTATTTGGTTTTTTCTTTTTCTTTCTTCCCCCCCCCCACCCCCCCCCCCACCCCACACACACACACAAATTAACTAATATCTATGAAGCCTAACCAGACTACACAAAACTTATGTCCAGGTTTTAAGATTAATGTATTGATTTTTGGGGGGGGGGGGATAAACATCGATTTTGTGTGATGGAAAGCTAAATGAGCTTTTAACTGTTCCCCCCCCCCCCCAGGTAACTGAGATTTGAGATTTTCATCACACATTGATCTTTTGAAGGTGCTCCTCAGCAGGTTTAGTCTTTTCATTGAAATTCTTCATTTGTCATATTTCTAGGAAAATTTTATATGTTAATCAACACAAAAATGTTTTGGTTCTCTGTGGAGTGATTGGCCTGGTGCTTCGTGTGGACAAATGCCACTAAATATTTACCTGGGTTGGTGGTCAACTGTAACATATTAGCTTTAGCGTTGTCAACTAATTTCAACTGTACTGTCAAACAACTGGAATGAGAATTGTAGATGAGACTTATGGAGAGAACCGACCCCAGGTCAGCAGAGCTGCCCTTATGCCTGACTTGTGTCAAGGAACCCTGTTGACCTGGTGTTAAATCGAGGGAAAAGTTAAACAAGAAAAAGCATCAACATCTACTGACTGATCAATGTGCCCGCCCAAGGTCATGACAGCATTACACTGATTAAAAAATTAACACCTATATGATACAATGAGCCCTTTGTTATCTTTGGGCCAGACTTGAGAAAAGTCAGTTGAGGCAATGTTGACATACTGCAGAAATAAGTAACCAGACAAACGTGCACACAAATGTGGACCATGTGAGGCCAGAGGGGTAAGAAGATCATACAGTAAGGAAGGTCTGCCGTCAGGCAAACAGGATTCAGGTTACAGTAGTTTTGACATAAATCCCAAGGGTTAAACCAAACACCCTTGTGTGATTGCATAACTTAGAAGGACATTATGACTGCATTGTATGTAATATATGTTACATAGGCCGCTGATGTAACCACTCAGACATCAATCAATGCTCCCGCAGACCGTTATAGCTCTGCATAGTCAAAACATAGGCAATACATTCACTAAGATTATACCCCTTTACACCTGCATGGGCTTAATGAGTTAATTTGAACAGCAATGAAAATTTATGCAGGATTGAGATACCTTATCAGACCATATCTGGGGCATACAAATGGTTTCTTCTCACTTGCATCTCTCTGATCATTGATTTTTCTGTCATTATCTTTGGGGTCAGTCAGTGTTGATCTCACATTTTGTGGCCCTTTGATCCAAATTCATACTAAATTACATTTATGCATTTCACCAGGTCTGGAGATTTTTACAAAATATTAATGTTACTGCAATTGACAAGAAGCAGAATAAGAAAGCACATTGGTTTGGTTACAACTTTAACCTCCGCCCAAATGATTTGCACCAGTGGGTACAAGTATTACCAGTCCACCATATAGTTATTGTAACTAGGCAATTTATAAACATGATTTTTCCCCTGTCTGAAGTCTTCATGCTGATTAAAAATAATTGAACACCTGATGCACATCAACTGAAACATGACAGAAGTTCTAGCCTTTATCAATAGGTGGCAGCACAAGCAAACCAACACTAGTCCTCCAATACATGTATTCAGATTCCAGGAACGCTGCTTTCATTTCACATACCGACTTCATTTCCACTTTCAGCGACTTTGAGGTTTATCTCAGTAAAACCCAAATTAAAGTTAAAACATTGCAAAATGCTCATCATTGTGAAGTTTTGATTACATTACCAATGCCATCAACAACTCTGCATTCACCAGTCACAAGCATATATATCAACAAACTCAAGAATTGCTCGCTAATGTCACAAGGAATACATGACATGGGCCACATGACATGCCACTTCGATACATACTAAAATAGAGTGGTGATAAAACATTATATACCAGATTTATCTCTTTTAAATGCATCTGAGAGGATTAATCCACATCAGCTTTAGTGACTACCATGGTGTCAAGATCACCAAATCAGGAAAATATTAGATTTAATGACCCCTGAAAACAAATAGCAAAAAAAAAAAAAGGGGGGGGACCAGTTTTGATCAGTGTGAGATTTCACAGGCAACAGCCAAGGTAATGGCACATTTTTGTAATAACCTCTCTTAAAATATGTGTGGAAAGAGAAATATATAAGAGACCAACCAAACACTCTGATAGAAAATTACACCAAAATGAGAAGTAGAGGAAAATTTCAACACGGAGGTCTGCAAAAATTTTTAAAAGGGAAAACATTAAACACTGATATATCGGTGTTAAAGTCCAAAATAATTAGAGAAGCTGAGTGTCTAAGTCCAACAGGCTAAGCGGAGTCTGGCCTGTTGGACTCCATCGGGCTTGTTGGACTTAGACACTCAGCCTCTCTTTTTGACTACTTTCTAAGTCCCCTGCATTCTTCTTAGAATCCAGCCTACGGGTACATCACTCCTACCAGTACATGAATTGGTCCTCTTTCACTCAGTCCAAAATAATTATAAATACTCTCACTGTTTCCAGACAGCCCCAACTTTTATTTCTAAATCAGTTTTTAAACAAGAGGCCCATGGACCTAAAGCTCTGCTGGCACTATGGCTAATTGCACCTGTTCATTTCAAAGTTGCGAGTCCTCAAGTGGCTTCTCAACATGTAAAGCTTATGTACATTTAGTGTATAAAATGTCCACCAGATGGCACTTCGCTCCACATTTAATCATACCTTATTTGTGTAATTCCTGTAATGGATATTGTTGCATGTGCCAAGACAACAATCACTGAGTCCTTAACTTTTATGTCCTCAGTGACCTTGGGACAGAAGATCAAGGTCACCCACATTATGTAATACAAGAGGCCCATAGGCCTTGTGCTTTGCTGACACTTCCACTGATGACTAAGCTACACCCTGCCATTACAAGTCACCTTTTCAACTTTACAGGCATGATGACCTCACAAAAATAGGTCAAGGTTACTGATATTATGTAACATTCTACCTCTAGCCATGGTCTATATATCCTATAAATTTGGCAAGTCTAATCCAATTACTTTTCCCATGCATGGAACTTTACATCTTAAAACACATTTTGGCTCGTAATATCCATCAAATTATGGGTGGCACCACTAGCATCCCCTATAATCCCACCATATTTGGTGAAGATCTGCCTAAAATTCAAGATGCTAGAGTGTCCACCAGATTTTCACATTTTAACCCCTATATTACATAATGATGTAGGTGGTGCCACCAATATCGAAAGGGGCCTGGATATTCTTACACCCCATAAGTTCTGAATGTTATATTGGGCTAACTTTGAAGTTGTGGACGGTATCGCACTAACGAGCAAAAGTTTACAGATGGACAGACGGACAGACATGAGCTGTCACATAATCAAGGAAACCACATGTATGGACAAAATCATATAAATATACTTATGAATTAATAAAAGAATCTATAGCATTCATTTTACTTCAGTATCCATAGTATTACTTCCTATTATTGATTCCAAATTAGCTAAAATGATTCCTAGCAAAATTCTGTAAACAAGTAACTCCTTGCAGGTGGCCCCAGCGTAGAAGATCGTAATCCTTAGCTGGGGTCATGGGGTAATCTTGACATATTGCTCATAAGCTTTTGTCAATTATGATCAAATACATATATGCTACATATCTTGCATTTCAATTTTTTGATACTGTTGAGTAAAAAGTTTCTGAGTTCTAAGTTACTATAACGTATATACTTATTGACTGAATATAAATATATACTTATAGACTCAATATAAATACAGTGAAACCTGTTTTGAGAGACCACCCTAAGGGCAGGAAAAAAATTGGTCACATAAGGTAGGTGGTCTCTCAATGGAGGTGGAATAACATGGGAGAGATAGGAAAAGGAACTTTGGAAGTATGGTCTTACAAGGCAGGTGGTCTTTCATTACAGTGGTCTCTCATAACAGGTTTCACTGTACATGAATATGGACTTAATATCAAAGAACTGAGACACACTGGCAGTCTCTGTATACCTTTGTTGTATGCACATCAGGTGGGAGCCAATACATGTACATTAACACAGAAAAACTACTCAATGGGATGCAAGGGGTTAATACATGTATTATCACCATCACTTTAACCATATGAGCTTCCATCCAAGAATTCCTAGCGCCTGCCCACTCTGCCATTCTTTACCTCACAAGTCTACCAACACAAATACATGTGACCACAAATGCAGGTGACCACAAGTACATGTAGCCACAAATACATTTTCAGTGTTCCCCAGTCAGAAGTTGGAGTTAGATTAACCCTACATGAAGGTCTCAGAAAAATGTCTCAGCTATTGATCCCTTGAGGACCTCACAGGACATCCAGAAATCATCTTGCGTAACTCCACCCACCACCAGATCAAGTCAACACCCACAGAGCTTCCACTTACCAGAACTGTGAAGGCAACACATTAGTGGCATGCAATATGAATCACAAGTGTGCTACTAAAGGATATGAAATAGACGTCACAAAGAAGCCAAGTTGATAGGGTCAGATTATGGCAGCATGGACAAAAAGCATCCCAGCAAACTTCCAGGGAGCATGAAAAATCAGTGGCAGACCGTGGATGTGTTGAGATAAAAATGACTACTGACAAAGGCAGAATTTAATATTCCACATTTGCTACAAGCTTTATTATTTGGAATCAATTGAACATAGATCCTGAGATAAAGTCTGTCCTGAAACGTGACTTTGAGCACCAGCTGTTCTTTTCCTGGAATTCACCTGCATAACTTCTGATACTATCAACTATCCTGGCATTCTCCATGTCCTGTTCTAGACTACAAATGTTTTTATTTTTCATTCTTTCATATTTTTTCTTTTTTTTTTCCCTTGTTTGTTTTGATTCGTTTGCTTTTCGTATGCAACATGTTGATATCCATTAACTGTTTCAGTGACAATCACGTCTATAGTCGTCCTACTAAAATCAAACTAGTCTGAATTATGATCAGGATTTCAGATTCGTATTCCTCGCAAAAAGACCTTTCATTCAAATACCAGCATGCCTATAGTTTCAGAGAAAATACCCCAGGTCAACAGCTTTTCTCGGCACACGTGGGGCACAATGCATGCCGAGAAAAGCTGTTGACTCAGTCCAAAATTTGGCACTTAAAGAGTTAAGCTATGTCCAATGAATCTGACAGCTTGGCCAGAACTACATAATGCTTCCTCTTTACAACCCCTCATAACTACTGTAGGTGGGTTTTGATCTAATATGGAGCATCCCTTGGTGCCTACTGAGTCACTTGTCCTATTACTTCCATGTTAACTGTTCCCTCATTCAAGGGCAGATTGCCAGGACGCACACACTCCACGGACCCCATCATCAGCGTAATAATAGGAGAGCTCTATATACATACATACATTCATACATACGTATATACGTTCATACATACATACATACATACATGCATACATACATACATACATACGACACTTGGAATTCCTTTCTTTATGGCTGTAACATTTAATCAGACTACCATACAGTCACAATACCATTTAATTTACATGATGCATTCATTGTGTAACCAATGCAATTTACAGCCTGCTGGAATCTCAAGGGTTCAGGGCTAGCAATGTTGCTCTTTACTTATCTAATGTGTTGTTACCACAGCAACCAAGCATCTGCCAACTTTAAAATCAGCAAACCCTCCAAAAACAATGGGTCCCACTCATTACATGATCAATTTTATTTAATATTGAGGAAAGTTGTAACCTGGGTTACAAAAAAGTCAACCAACACTTAGTCAATGCTGCATACATGTGTGCTGCAGCTCAGTCTACGTGAGCCATATCGTTTGTACCTTACTAAGAGAATTTCAAGTGGGAGTCAAAGTGTTACACGAAATGGGTGTCAAAGTGTTACAACAAGTTTACTGTGCAGTGTTTACACAGGAACAATGCTGTCCTGGAGACAAACCATATATCTGGGCTCTGTAATCAATGTGGGCTTGCCTGGGAAACCAAACAAAGTATGACCACACAATGAGAACTGCTGCCCTGGAGTCCAGACAACCTCACTCCACACCCACCCACATCTAATATTTCACTTCAAATGAGTCCCCATTACTTTATGAATATATGCCTAGATCTCTCCAGACTTATTTCCCTTCGCCACCCAGTGTCTGTGCTGGGTCAGTTCTGGACAGATACAACGCACCTGTGCTGGTTGCTCTGTAAGCAGCACAAACATGTGTACACTGGCTCTGACATCAACTCAGGTTTTCACTTCTTTTCAACCACACCACCAATGTAGTTTATGCATCTCTTACTCTTTTTTTTTTGTGGGGAAAATGATTTTGATAGAAACCCAGATTTCCCCAGCCTGCGTCACTGGACGAGTTATATGGTGGCTGACTCTATACCTGAGCATGTTACACTGAGGCTGACTGTGTTCCTGAACAGGTTACACTAAGGTTGACTATGTCCCTGAACAGGCTACACTGAGGCTGACTATGTCCCTGAAAAGGTAACACTAAGGTTGATTGTGTCTCTGAAGAGGTTACACTGAGGCTGACTGTTTCCCTGAACAGGTTACACTGAGGCTGACTGTTTCCCTGAACAGGTTACAATTACATTGAGACTGACTATGTCCCTGAACAGGTTACATTGAGGCTGACTGTTTCCCTAAACAGGTTATACTGAGGCTGGCTGTGTCCCTGAACAACAGTTCCCAATTCTGATACAGTACCAAAGTATTTCATACAAGAACATATACCTGCCATTATCACTGGCACTGATGAGACAAACAGATCAAATTCCTGCAAACAGGGATTTGAACTGTTAATGTTTCATGGCAGGTTCTCCACAGAGGGGCCAATCACCATTCTGTAGTTCTTACCCACACCAACCTGACATAAACACAAACCGGCACATTCCCCTCCTTGGCACTTGCCGAGTCTTTTATGCCAACCTGACATAACCCTTTGTACCCTGACGACAAGATGAATGGCAAAGTCTTTAGTGGGACTGCCTTTTCTCATTCTTGTTTCATTACTGCCCAAACTTTACCACCCCTGACCACTGGCATAATTTCAGGTCTGGTTTGCTGAGTGGACCTTTGACCTTTGACATTCTGTTGTTTGCTTCTGCTTAAATAGTCATGTAATGGTTGGTTCACCTTTTCCCTGTCATGTTGCCCTCAGATCAGGCCAAATGCAAGAAACAAAACAAAACATCATCCAATCTGTAATGCCAATTGCAGTGGATCACAGAATGTGGTTGGCACCTTGTTGCCCATCCCATCCCTGAGGTCAGGTCAAAGGTTAACATGATTTAAATCAGTCCATCAATAATGCAAATTTTGCTTGGTTGCAGCATAGAATTAGCTCATCACTGGCCAGCACTGCCAGCACTTCCCCAGAGATGTGTCCAACGTTGAGGTCAGCTACAAAAGCGACCGACTAACTGGCCAGTTCAGGAGCTGGTGAACACTGATTGCACCAATCACAGGGCTCCATATCAAGCCACGCCCTGTTGCCCAGGACAACTGAATGTTTAGTCTAGACAACCAATTTTATCATATGAACTTATGGCAAAATTTGCCTGGGAACAAACAACACAAATCTTTAAAAGTCAAAAATCTTACATGGTGGTTGGGTACATCAAGTTGCAGACTCCCTTGAACTTGGATCAGACACCTCCTGGTAAATCCCAAAACAGGAAGTGCTGACTCCCTCATCACCATGAAGCAAAATTAGCATGGTGTGTATGTATATATCATTGGATATACACTGCCTTTGACTGCAGCTTACGAGACCTGAAATCTGATTGGAGCACTGGTGTAACAGGTACATATGGTTTTGATGGTATTTATGTGTGTGCCAATATGTATCAATGCCAAAAGATTACAACGTCCAATTATTTATGTTTTGTTCCCAGTCAGTAATTTTTTAAGGGCCGGCATCTACATTCCCTGCGCTCTGTGCATGAGCCAATAAATCATAAGCTCATCTGTGTGTTTTTGAATCATTACTGACAACCGATACACTTCACAACCACAATTTAGACAAGTGCTTCAGCCCAGATAAACGTTCCAATGAGAACTCTCTTCCAGGGAGGTTGTCTGAGTAAATAATCAATACCATGGACTTAGAAGAACTGTATACCGCTGCATATTTACTAAGACTAGTTTTGGATAACCTCATTGTATGTTCAGCAAACTTGTGACGCTAGATTGAAGTTTTCAAGAAAATTGCAATGAAAGCAGTGACCACAGACTTTGGTCAAATTTGGCAACAATGTGCACCAACTGGGTAACCTTTGATCTGTCCCAAACTGATGCCATCTGCTCCAAATTAACCATTTTGGCTTCTCAACCCCAGAAAACATTTCAGACTAAAACCAGTAGAAAACATTTATCAGGAAAGTTGCTGACTTTGGGAGTAAAAGGTCAATATAAGCAATTGTAAGTGTTGCTGTTGAGTACCGCACCCTCTGCCACCTGGCAGAGTGGCCTCCTAAATACGGCTGTTTAATATCATTGAGTTACAGTTGCACATTCAGCGTTTTGCGATACATGTCTCGTGTTTCCAGGATATGAATGAATAGACGCTGTCTGGCTTACCAGTAACTGTATATTTGCCTTCTATTCAGGGAACAAATGATTCAAACTATCCATGATTTTGCCGTAACATTTCCCGTACATGCAAACAGCTCTGTTTCTGTTTATATATGTATAGCCTACTAAAAGGGCACATGTTTTGCTCATTTCTCAGAAATATTCCCCCCTTCATTCTCTAACACAACTTTTTAAGCTATTGTGCCTATATATAGCACACACTTAATGACATTTCCATACACAGTCACTACCACAGCCAGCAGCCAGGCCTGGAAGCCCGCAGCTGCAAGAAAACTTGCCAGGTGTAGCTTGCTATGACTTATAGGTATATCTTACAATGCCATGCCTCTTGCAAAATATTTCTGATTTCTGGCACACTCCTGATTCATACAGTGTCCTGCATAAACTGTAGCCCTACTATTAATCCTTTCAGTGCCAAATTTTGGACTGAGTCAACAGATTTTCTTGGCGCACATTGGGCGCAATGTGCCCACTGCATGCCGAGGAAAGCTGTTGACCTGGTGTATTCTCTCTGGAACTATAGTCATACTGGTACATGAAATTAAAGTCTTTTTACAAGGAATACGAATCTAGGATCCTAGTGATAATTCAGACTAGTCTGACTTAAGTAGATCGACTTAAGAAGTGATTGGCACTGGAAGAGTTCATTGTTTTTCCCTTGGGATGGGGGTTGGGGTGAAGGTGAGGGGACTCCATGGTGTTATGAAAACTAGTCATACCTTCTGCATATGGAGGGGCTTTTGAAACACAGCTATCCCTGGAAAATGATATGGTGTATCCTAGATACTATATGTACATTTCTGTCTGATGGCTTAGTATACCTGGTTATAAAAGATGCAAGTATGTGGTCTACTTTCATCCCTTGAGGTTTTCGTCAAGTAAAGTGAGTCAAATTTGAATAAAACGTGTGGGCAGTGCTGGTCTGGCCTGTCATGTAAAGTGAGTCAAATCTAAATAAAACTTGTGGGCAGTGCTGGTCTGGCCTGTCATATATAGTAAGTCAAATTTAAAAATAAAACGTGTGGGCAGTGCTGGTATGGCCTGGTGCCCTTCTGCCCTGTGTGCTACCCATTACTGTGCCCAAGGCCCCTCACTGTCTCATGACCACCCAATATAGTCTCTTCACCCATCCATCACTCTGTCCATTGCCCCTCCCTGTCCCATGACCACCCACCATGGCATTCTCCTCCATCCATCACTCTGTCCATGGCCCCTCCCTGTCCCATGACCACCCACCATGGCATTCTCCTCCATCCATCACTCTGTCCATTGACCCTCCCTGTCCCATGACCACCCATCATGGCATTCTCCTCCATCCATCACTCTGTCCATGGCCTCTCCCTGTCCCATGACCACTCATCATGGCCTCTGATACCTCCTTGGTATCGCTGTGCCCCCAGCCCCTCCCTGTCACACAAATACCTGCCATGGCCTCCTCCCCCACCCATCACTGTCCATGGCCTCTCCCTGTCCCATGTCCACCCACCATGGCCTGCTCCCCCCACCCATCACCCTGTCCATAGTCCCTCCCTGTCCCATGACCACCCAGCACGGCCTCCTCTCCCACCTGTCACTCTGTCCATGGCCCCTCCCTGTCCCATGAACTACCCACCATGGCCTCCTCCCCCACCCATCACTCTGTCCATGGTCCCTCCCTGTCCCATGACCACCCACCAAGGCCTCCTCTCCCACCCATCACTCTGTCCATACTTCCCTCCCTGTCCCATGACCACCCATCGTGGTCTTCCCCTCACCCCCACCCATCACTCCATCCATAGTCCCTCCCCATCTCATAACCACTCATCATGGCCTCTTCCCCCACCCTTTACTTGTCTACCCACAAAGTATGGCAAATTCATCTTTGCTGCAATGTGACCCATGAATATGTTGGACTGAAGTGAAATTCTAACAATGTCATCTATTTCTAATCACAGTAGTTAATGAATAGAATGTAAACAAAATCCTTGCAGGCAAGTTAAAAATATTGGTGCAAGAAAACCTGGGTGCACCATAAACATAATTTAAAACAAAATCAGTGGCTATGCCATTTGCAATGAACCATATTTCAAAAGTAAACACATCCCTGTGGCAAAGAGAAATAATTTTAGCAAACTACAAATGAATGTGCTCATATGCGTGCGACAGAAACTGGCCGATACACCCAACTGAAAACTGGAGCACACATGTACATTATTATACTCATATGCTTGCTCAGTGTTCATTCTTGGGTGCGGCCTTGCGGGATTAGCGCACTTTTTTCAGGGAAGACGCACATTGATTTGAGTGACGGGGCCTGCTGGGCGCAATGTATAAATTTCTCATTTTCTAATTTTGTTGTAACTTGTGAATACTTAATGAACATTTGTAATAAATTCATGATTTCCAACCTAAGCGCATAGGTTTTCAAAGCTACAGAAATCGAGTGAGAGTCACGGTGTTTTGCATCGTCCATGATGACCATGATTATGCATTATACTGGTGGAATTCTCTGATGTTCGTCTTTGTTTGTAGCAAGCTCTCTTATTTGCTACAAAAAAATATTTCTGGGGTATTCCTGCAAAAATTTACGTCATTTCATCTCATTTTAAATGTGCTGAGAGCATTTCCAGGTTCCTCATTGGGTGGATTCGATCAAGTGCCGCTCACTGTCCAATCGAACTCGTTATTACCCATACATGTGCCTGTCTCAAGTCCGCTATGTTGGGGAGGAATAAGTCGTATTAAAGCGAAGATTATTGGACCAAGATGTTTAATTTTCACATCATATCTTCACCAAAAAGACTTCCAACGAACAAACCTAGATACAGATAAAGGCACGAATGAAAATTTCTAACGGAAGGCAAAGGAAATACGCAGATTAGTCACCACATGGACGAAGCGAAGATTTGCGTAAACACGATGCGATCATGTGTTGTTGATTGCTGTCTCCTATGCCTCACGTCGTCGTTGGTGATTTTTAACAAAATTTTGACATTTTGATTTTATTACATTGTTTGAATGGAACAAATCTGTATGACAGAACAAGAGAGGAATGAAATTCACCATCGCAGGCCGAAAAATATACGCAGGCCTACAACACAGCGAAAAATCATCCATGCCTGTGACAGGCTGTGTACGCCTGCTTGTGTTGTGTTGCTCAGTCAAAAAAAGTGACCGCACTTGAGATCAGGCTCTTGACACAACCTATGGCATCAAATTTTTCAGGTAAATTGAAATAGAAAGTGCACAGAAATATAAATCATGTAATTTCTGACCATCTCGTGGAATGAATCGCAAAAATAACAGCCCAGGCATGCTCAATATTCATGCCGCTTGTTATGCAAGAGAATAAAAAAATGCCAGATGGCACAGGTGTGCGATATCAGATACTGCCCCTTTCTACCTCCATGATCATACCAAATAAAATCAATCAAGTCACACAAAATGAAGTCTAACTGCACCCATCGACTCAGTCCACGGGCTCACTATTTTTTCTGAAAAAGAAGAAAGATGGGTCCAATGGACCCACACTGAAAAATCCTTAATGTGACCCCTGCGGCAACACAAGATTGAGATTTATAATTTTATTACACAAATGACACCGGGTGTCATTTATGTAATAAAATTATATATCTCAATCTTACTTGTGTTGCAGCTTGATTTATTCATGATTTATTCATTATTGTGAAACACTGAATATAAAACTGACATGAGTGAGATTTGAGTGAAATGTCATGGATATTTTCTGGTGTATTTTAGGCACTTGAAGAATTTTTTCTCCTTTGCTGCCTTGTTGTTGAAGTCTGTTGAAGCCAACAGTTATACTGGAAACTTGTGGCACTGCTGGTAGATAATTTTATCCAACTTGCCCTAGTACAGCCAGCAGAGATAGTTTCATCGAACTTGTCATACAAATAATTGAAATACTAATTACAGTGGTAACTGATAACATCATATATGATATCAGTTCCCAGTATTGTTTATATTTCATTTATTTGTTGGACAATGAAATTGGCTGTTTTGAGTTTAAAAGCTTCCTGTACTTGAATATTTTTATGAACTTCAAGAATCACATGATAATGCAACTGTGAATGTCTGTGGAGTCTGGTCATAATTTTTGCAGTTCTGAATCTGCGCATGTTTTATCAGAAGCCTTTCAAATTCATTCACACTGTAACAAAGTTATGGTACATTAAAAGCCCAGAGAAGGCTATTTCACTCTGACTCCACTTGCTATGGCCAGGCATGCACTGTGACTGGCAGTCTAAAAGTATAAAAAATAACCTTTATATGTGCAGAATTACAGTTGGATCTGATCCGATCCTTCCTGGTGCAGTTGATAAAATTTACATGATTCATCTACTGCTGTACAGGAATTAGTACCACTGAACATAAAAAACTGACCAAAAAAGACACAATTTTCAGTACACAATAAAACCTTCAAAATGCTTGATTTTTGCCTCAGAATGCACCATTTGGCATGCTTTATTTAAAAATTTTCCGGGGTGGGGGGCATGCCGCCGGACCCCCCCCCCTAGCTTGGCCTATCCCTTGCAGGGATGGGCTTCTATTTCACAGCCTTATGGGGCCCATGGGCCCCATTCTTTACAGACCAAGAATGAACACTGCTTGCTACAGAAACTGGCCAATACACCCAACTGAAAACTGGAGAACACATGTATTAGTCATCTCCATGTACTGTCGGGCTACACAGATTAAATAAATACATTTACACCAAAACTGTTGAAAACAGAACATGCTCTCTTTGCAAAACTGGAGAAACTGACAATGAAAAACATGGCATTTTCCATTGTAACTAGATGTAGATAGCTTAGGGCAGGACTTGTTTGAAAAACAAGAAGCTGATGGTGGAATATCCAAAACATTAAGTGATCACAATATATTCATATAGCTGATGAAAAAGCAAAACACATGTTGGCCAATATTCAATTTTGCAAATACATGTATTTTACAATCAAGGAGACACCATATAGGATTCTTTATATACACTGTCTATTTCCTTTTTATTTTTATTTTTTTAATCAGCCTCATCAAACGTGGGTGCACCCAAGCCTTACTTTCTGTGTGTGTTTTTTTCTAGTCTTTACTTGCTTGCCTTTCTGTTGTGTTAACTCATATATGTATCACCTTATGTCTATATAGCATAAATAATATCTGGGACTGTATCTTTCCAACAAGGTCATGGCCCTGAAAGCTTGCTTTTTCTGATTTTAAATATCTGATGTGCAGAATACATATCAGGTGTCTTATAGATGTTACGCATAACAGTCGTTCTGCATAAGCATTTAGACAGGCCATAAATATAATACACAGCACTCTTTGACAGCACTTTGGTTTTTACTGGTCTTTCATCTCAAGACTAGCACCTAGTGTCTGAAGTATGACAAAAGCACTGAAAATATGCCTCATATGATAAACTGCTGCCAAGGAACAGCCATCTTTTTTTGGGGGGGGGGGGGAGGGTGTTGAGATTGGTATTTCATTACAATACTTCTGTAAACCTGGGCCTTCAGTGCTTATATAATGCATTTTGAAAGTAGTTAGCTTTAATAATTAATTAATTAACAGTATTTCTTTTTAAATCTCAACAAATAAATAGGGCTCCAAGGGCACATACAAGATGACAAGTCACTCTCCCTTGACCATGTTGACTGCCTCTTTTAATTAATTTCCACTATTTAAATTGATAGCTGGTACTTTTACCATATTTTACCTCATTGTCTTGTCTTGAGGTTCCCTGTGTTAAGACATTAGACTTTCAAATTACATGACAGTTGATCACTTAAAGTTCAAACCAGATCAAATGAATGTGGCACTATTTCTCAGCCAAATACATGTACCGGTATATGTTCTTGTGTCCACAGTGCATTGTTACTATGCGTAAACAGGTCTACTATTTTGCCTGTTTTGCTTGCAGAAGCCAAGGCAAAAAAAAATTGAAGTCATGTCAGTAAAAAGATGCTTGAATGTGACAGAAAAAAGTGCATCTGATTGATACACACATATCTAATTCTAAGGTGCTTTCAGTCTGTCTTTGTAAGTGTGAGTATCTACAGCGTACGCGTTCACTGGTTTTTCATTCATAGAGATCACTTTGGTTGGTGAAAGATATTATGGAATATTTCATTTACATTGACCAATCAGTGAACAGAATGAACTTTTCATTGCAGAAGGTCTCTGATGTAAATGTGGTCAACACAATGCATTATTGTATGAAAGTAAGGCAGGATTTTGAATCAAATTAGACAAGTTCATAACAAGTGGACTAAAAACATGTCAGTTTAAACAATAATATTTTCCAAATATGACACAGTAAATATCATGTAATAATAATTCAGCACTATTTGTCTGCCAGAATGCTGCACAAAAGTCAGATGACTGCCATCTACATGTATCTCTTATTAAAACTGAATGCATCCCACTGTGACAAATTTGTTTTGTTCACCAACAGGAGAGCCTGAGGAAGGAAAAGTATAAACACTTTAACTCTTTCAGTGCCAATCACACCTAAAGTTGATCTGCTATAATCAAACTAGTCTGAACTATCATTAGGATCTCAGATTCGTATTCCTCATAAAAGGACCTTTCAATTCTAGTACCAGCATGCCTATAGTTCTAGAGTAAAGCTGTTGACCCAGTCCAAAATTTGGCACTCAGAGAGTTAATTTTTAATGCTTAGTATAATACACAAGCACCTGTTGAAGAGTTATGGTATTTTCAAGTGGTTCCTGACCACAACAAAGCAAATAGGGCCATTTTCTTCGTGCATTCAGCACCTGTAGCCTTCGGTGTCGTGCTGAAGTAAAGTCAAATTTGGCAGGGGTAGGAAAAGTTTCTTTTTGAAATTAATGCAGCATGTTAAAGTTTCTTTTTGAAATTAATGCAGCATGTTGACATGCTGCATTAATTTCAGAAAGAAACTTTTCCTACCCCTGTCAAATTTGACTTGACTTCAGCACGACACCGAAGGCCACAGGTGCTGAATGCACGAAGAAAATGGCCATATTTGCTTTGTTGTGGTCAGGGACCACTTAGACGATTGTGACTGCCACACATGGAATGACAATTAGCAAAACCACAAAAATTCTGAAAATAGATCATGCATTACAACATGGTTTCATGAAAAGTTAGGAACATTTGCACATGTTTTGTCTACTGAATGCAAGGCTGGTTGTACCACCCACACGTACAACAATCTTAAGTGAAGCATGACTATTTGAATTTGCTAGAGACCCAGCCAGGTTGCTGCCTATAATAGTTATATTTCCCATATGTGGTCACCATATTAAAATCTTTCCCTAATCAAATTGATAAATAAATTGATGATACAACGTAAAATATTAACAAATAAAAATCTTAAAATCACCAAACTGCAGGGCAAACTTCACATTTTATCTATTAAGCATGAAAATGGTCACAAGGGCAGATCAGTGGTTTTAGGGCATTCTGCAGTGGTCATTTTGTCACAGGGACAGGGTTGTGATGTTAGGGCATTATGCAGTGGTCATTTAGTGACAGGGACAGGGCAGTGGTGTTAAGGCATTATGCAGTGGTCATTTCATCACAGGGACAGGGCAGTAACGTTAGGGCATTATGCAGTAATTATGTCATCACAAGGACAGGGCAGTGATGTTAGGGCATTAATCAGTGGTCACTTAGTGACAGGGACAGGGCAGTCGTTGTAGGGCATTATGCAGTGGTCATTTCACGATAGGGGCAGGGAGTGATGTTAGGGCATTATTCAGTGGTCATTTTGTCACAGGGACAGGGCTGTAATGTTAGCGCATTATGCAGTAGTCATGTCATCATAGGGACAGGGCCGTGATGTTGGGGAATTCTGCAGTGGTCATTTTGTCAAAGGGACAGGGCAGTGATGTTAGGGCATTATGCAGTGGTCCCATCGCATAATTATTTCATCTGTGTAACCAGTGATCAATTTTTGGCGAGTTTCTTTCAGGCTTTCAGAATTTTATTGCTCTGTTGTCATCATTTACTGCTTGAATCTTGAATTTATCAAAAGTGAATGTATTATGGTTGAGCTTTGAGATCTTTTGAACAGGTTCCATCCAGTGACTGGTTTGTCATTCAGTATATGTACTGCCAACCTTTCAGGCATGACAATGAGTCACTGATGCTTGGCACAAGTTCATCTTGTCAATAACTGCAGCAACATAAATTCCATGAAACACTGAAATATTTTTTATCAAATTTCATGTATTTTGTGCCTTCAACAAGAACATGTTTTTTTGCAAACAATTTTTATTGGCTCCTTTGGAATCCCCGATAACTCTGACCCCAGGTTGTTTGCCTACGCAAGAAAGCTACAACTGAGCTGGCACTTGAGATTTCTGGCACCGTGTTATGGATTAGAGTCACCTTTTCCTGTCCCATGTACACAAGCCCTACTACACATCTTGCAAACAAGCAACTTGCTTGCAACTGGGTCACCAAATCTTTGTTTGGGACAAAAAAAAAAAAAAAGAAAAAAAAAGAAAAAGAAAATGGAAAACTTAAGGTCTTGGGGTGCCCAAAAGTGTGTCCCTGCATCAATTTCAAATTAACTGACTATGTGGTTTCAGAACAGATGACTGTTCAACAATTTTGAGGGGAAAAAACAATAAAACAAGAACCTAATGCTCTGCTGACACATTAAAGTTATTAAAGATAAACTATTCACAATTAAAGCAAAAACTACGAAATTTACATCAAGCATTTCCAAAAAAGGCAGAGGTATCTATTTGTTTGAAAGATTTTCTTGAAAGATTTGTCATTTGTCCTATAGGCAAAGCTGGTGACAATTTTAAAACTATTTGTAAAAAATATTATATTGACGTTTTAAAGAAAGAACTTGGTATAAACAACAATTTAGGCATAAAAGGTAATGATGTTTACTAATAACCAATACACCAACATAAAGATGACATATTAAATTTTTACGAAAATTACTTGTTACAAATTGCAATATCAAAACATCTGATAAAAATCATTCACCTCCTTTAATATTCTGGATTCCTAAACTGCATAAAAATCCTTATAAATCATGATTAATAGCAGATGCATCTAATTGTAGCACTTAACAATTATCAGTGGAAGTAACTCTTTGTTTAATTCAGGCATGTCACTCAGAAATTTCAAAATAAGTTAATTTGCACAAGGGCTGACCACCAACAACTGAAATTTTTCAAGATAATAGCAAATTCTGAATTCTTGGACTGAGATCACAACTCTTTGTTTTCCTACATTTTCAGAAAAAAGGTGAATCATTGCTGATAAATGAATGAATGACATGCCTGTTAATTACAATCAGAAAACATTTTCATAAATACTGTTCTGCAATTCAGAGGTACACAGGTATTAATTGTTTCTGGAGTATTAATAATTCAACAAAATTTATTTATTTCAAAAAATAAAAAATTTGAAAGTTAAGAGTATACATACTTTTGATTTCTCAACACTTTATACCAATTTACCTCTTGAAAAAGTTAAATTAATATTGGAAAAAATAATTATCAATTTTATTGTTCAAACACTAAGCTCACAAATATATATATATCAATTTTTTTTAAAAAACATCTTTTTGGTCAGAAAAAATGAAGAAGGAAAATAATTGGAAATCTTACACCATAGGACAACTTTCCAATGATCTACAGATATGGTGAAGATACACTCTTTATAAACATTTCAAAATCTAAGCAAAGATTACCCATGTAGAAGCACAAGCACACTCTTATTGAGTCTCAGTGTCCCCGCAAATTTTCAATTTAATATATTTCTACCCAGTATTACTGGCAGGGCTATATCAGGGACTGAAGATTCCTCTTGGTTAACATGTCTGACAAGGAGGACAAATATTTTTGTATTAATTATTTAGCATAAATTTCAACTTCCCAAGTCAAATCTTTCTTGAGAACTTTATCGATTTTACATGACATGCCCATGTGACCTTGAATAATAGGTCAAAGGTCACCCATCTGCAATCCCAAGCAAGTTCTTTCAAATTTAAACTTCCCAAGTCAAATCTTTCTTGAGTTATCACATCCACGTTTGATTTTTGACGAAATGCCCACATGACCTTGAAAAATAGGTTAAGGTCATACATCTGCACTCACAAGCAAGGTCTTACAAAAGTTTTACATAGAAACATAATCACACAAAAATGTCAACCTCTTTAGGCCAAATCTTTCTCGAGTGCATCTGCAATGATTTTTAAAAAGTGACCATGTGACCTTGAAAATAGGTCAAGGTCACCTATCTACAATCCCAACCTAGTTGGTATTATGGTACATTAACATGCAAGATTTCATCCTCTTAAGTCGAATCCTTGCAGAGTTGTTGCATTTTTGTGTCAATTTTAGATGACATGCCCATCTGACCTTGAAAAATATGTCAAGGTCACCCACCTGCAATCCCAAGCAAGATCATATATAGGAATAGCTTCACATAAAATGTCAACTTCCCAAGTCAAATCTTTCTTGAGTTATCATGTCCACATTGATTCAACACCAAATGCCCACATTACCTTGAAAAATAGGTCAAGGTCATACATCTGCAGTCACAAGCAAAGTCTTACAAAAGCATAATCACACAAAATGTCAACCTCTCTAAGTCAAATCTTTCTCGAGTGCATCTGCAATGATTTTTAAAAAGTGGCCATGTGACCTTGAAAATATGTCAAGGTCATCAATCTACAATCCAAACCTAGTTGTTATTATGGTACATAAACATGCAAGATTTCAACATTCTAAGTCAAATCCTTGCAGAGTTGTTGCATCTGTGTCAATATTAGATGACATGCCCATGTGACCTTGAAATATATGTCAAGGTAACCCATCTGCAATCCCAAGCAAGATCATATATAGGAACATCTTCACATAAAATTTCAATTTCCCAAGTCAAATCTTTCTTGAGTTATCACATCCACATTGATTTTAGATGAAATGCCCACGTGACCTTGAAAAATAGGTTAAGGTCATATATCTGCACTCACAAGCAAGGTCTGACAAAAGTCTTACATAGAAACATAACCACACAAAATGTCAACCTCTTTAAGTCAAATCTTTCTCAAGCACAATTGCAATGATTTTTAAAAAGTGGCCATGTGACCTTAAAAATAAGTCAAGGTCACCCGTCTACGATCCCAACCTAGTTCATATTATGATACATAATCATGCAAAATTTCAACCTCCTAAGTCAAATCCTTGCAGAGTTATTGCGTCCGCGTCAATTTTAAATGACATGCCCATGTGACCTTAAAAAATGTGTCAAGGTCACCCATCTGCAATCCCAAGCAAGGTTTTATATAGGTTTGTCATAAATAGGCCTATTTTTGCTACTGAAACACAACAACGTTGATCTGACCAGTTTTCAGGTGTGATGCAATTAATAACGTGACTCTTCTACATCACATTGTTATATTGGCGTTTTACTTGAAGTTGAGGTACTGGATTTTTATCATCTGATAGGTAGGCCCAGTAGGGTCTGTTTTCTCTTAGACCAAAAGTTGTAGGTAAGTGTGGGGTTTACTATACTTAATTGATTTTATGATTCAATTTTGGTATGCCTGATCATGAATGTTAGGTGTTGACTTAATCTTTATAAAAGTAGTTTCATTACATTTATGTGATGTGGACTCATTTTTAAGTAGGCCTATTAACAAAGGAGCATCATATTTGCTTTATTTCATAACACATCAGCCTAGGATGTTTGTATTGGAAATGCACACATGGTGCCATCAGTTAAGAGAATGACTTGTACAGGGATTAATGGCACCGAAACAAGTCTTGCGCTGGTTCCCTGCTGATGACCCGTTTTTATAAAGGCTTATAAAACCTACAACTTTCTTCTAAATTTCAACTTTTATGAATATGATATGTCCCTTTCACAAATTAATTAAAGATCATTTCCTGAAAAGCATTCTCCATGATCTTGAGAAATTAATCAAGATCATCCATATTATGCCACATCACACTTCCACACGGTATACACTTGTGGTACATTTGGCATCATTCACCTCATTCTTTATCAAGACTGTATTGAATTATATGTCCTTTTCTTAAGTGCTTAATGACCTTTCAAATAGGTCAAGGTCACACAAGCACAGTGTTTCCATTAACCCCCAAATGAGGGTATATTACCCTTTCAAAACCTCAAATACCCTCTTAGAAAATTCTAAAGGGTCACAAGTCTTGTTTAATTACATGTAAAATTGTTAAAAATATAGTCTTTTCTCCTGTATTCTGCTTCTTGTGACCCCTTGAAAAAAAATCCTAATGGGAAGACAGAAGCACTGGGTCAAGGTGACCCAAAAAGTAGGTCACCAAGGTGACCCAAAAAGTAAGTCACCAAGTAGACTTTTATGTACAATGTACAAGTGCAATTTTGATCTGGGGGCTAAATCCTCTTTGCAATTTTTGTGTCTCAGCTACACCCTGCCATTACAAAATCACCTCTTTCAACTTTACAAGACTGCTGACCTAAAAAAAATACGTCAACATTACTGATATAATATAACATATTAGCATTGAACATGATCTACATCCTATAAATTTGGCATGTCTAATTCACTTATTTTTGAGATATGGAATTTTAGTCAAACAGGGACTCACCTCCAATGCCCAGAGAAAGCGCCTTTGCTGAGGCAAGACGACAATGTACTTGATTGTTACATGTAGTTGTAACTTAGGCACTTGCCAAACAGCAAGGTTTACATGTAAAATAACATGAATATCTCAGCTGAACAAGTTTAAGTATGGAAGGAAAATGGCCTCTTAATTATCAATGAAACCTTGTATAAAATATGGAACTTAAACAATAGGTTAAGACTATTTTAGAGCAGTAAAGCTTGCCTTATCAGTGAAGTGCCTGCCACAACTGAAACAATGGCGTTTTGCCCTTTAAACACCACACTTGTATGAATGGTTATATCCCACAGAGCCATATGCCATGGCATCACAGGCACATGCTGCCAAAATATACTCAGTTTAAAGGTTTCACAAACTACTCTGCTGATTAACCCCACAGGTGTCAGACACCAACTGACACCTATGCATGCGTGGTGGTCCATACACAGACACTGCAGGACAGTCTCATTAATTTTGCCTGTGAAAAGTTTCTAACATCTTCGAATTAAAAAATGCCTGGTATATTACCGACATTGACAGGCATACTAATCAGAAAGTTGTACAATTTATGTTAATGTTGCTATAATTGACCTCAAATTTACTTTGAAGATTGGTATTTCGAACATGCATTACCCTGTGCCCACAAGTGTCCACCCACGCGATGCCCTCTCCAGTCAGCTGGAGGTGAGAAAATTCTATGCTTTGCTGGTTCTGTGAGAGGAGTCAGGGCAGATCCATGTATTCAGCATGGTCAAAAGTACTTTCTCAACAAAATGAACAACACAAACACACAATAGTCTTAAGAAAATGTATTAACATGTATTGGAAACATAAAGGATGTCTAAATTGATTAGAAATGGGCTCTCTTTTGGTTGAAAAGGTGTTATTTATGGATGTTTATGTAGTATATAATACAAATCTGCCCTGATCATGGTGGAAGCATCAGTCTGTTGCCCCGGCAACACGGGAAGTGAGCAGGATCGCAGTTAAATATGAATGTCTCCTATTAAGCATAACCACCTCTTTCAAAATGCATTGTATCAATACTGAAGGCTCAGGTCTAAAAAAAGTACAAGAATAAAACACCACTTCCAGCTCCCACACCTACCGAACCAAAACACGTTTTTTGCTGTTGCCTAGCAACATGACGTCAAATAGGGCAGATTTTGAAGCACTATCATAACACTGGGGGCTCACCCCAGCATAAAAAACATTTATGTCAATAAAGATTACACATGTGACACTAAACTTAGTGCTTTAATATATATGTACATGTAGTGTACATACCAGTATCTGGTACATGTGACCATGTGCAAGAAATATCGGAAGTTGCATGTGATGGCCCTGGGTCACGTAATACACAATGACCCTTAACCCAGAAGCAAATAAATGCAAAGATCCATCTCTGACGAAGTTTTGTGCACCTACAGTGAATCCATATTTTAAAATCTCTGTGAAAAATTAGTTTCCACTGGACCTGCACAAATGAGTCTCCGACACGCACCTATGCTTTTGTAGGGTTTTTGTAAATACGACATAATTTTATCAAAGACGCTGGGAATTATGTGAAGTTTCAATATAATTTTACGTGACACTTAACTTCCTTTAGAGTTAACCTTAGAACTGAATAATCAATCGTGCTGAATATTATTTTCAAGGAGTTGAGACACATCGCACCAGGCCAGGCTCATGTGCAGTAAGTGGTTCACAGCATGTAATCACAAATTTACAAATCACAATTATAGGCAAAATTCAGGATATTATTGAAGTGTGCATCATTATCTTACATGAGTGAAGCTGTTCCGAGGTGATTAACCAACTTAGAAATGATTGGAAATGATCACTGAAGCTTCCAAAGACAATCAGTTGAAATATAACCCTTGAATTGTATCAAAAAACACTAGTACTACAGCAACTCTTCATTGATGGAAAATAATGATGAGTGGGAACAACAGCGATGTCACTAATAAATGTTAACCCTTTCCCCCTAAAAGAGGCTAGTACACACCTCAGTGGCCAGGTGGCGTAATGGGGGCAATGGGCTAGGATATACTCAGGCACACCTTGGCCCTGTCCATAGTTCCCGTAACAAAAGCTATGCCTGACTGCCTCCGGCCCATTGCCCCCTTCAGCACACCAGGTGTTCTGAGGTCGTTAAATTATGACTGAGTCAATAGCTTTTCCTTGGTGCTTAACCCATGCCCAGGAAAGCTGTTGCCCTGGGGTATGTTATCTTGATAGGTGTCATCTGCAATTGTCATTCAAATTACTTTTCTCATTACCGTCAAAAATTAGTCAAAAACCTTGGACCTGACAACGTTTGGCCAACAGAATGTTTTGGCCCTTTAAAGCAGACAGGGTTAACATACATCTAGTGCAATGGAGTATGCAGTCATCTGGATGCAGGAACGGTTTATGGGCACAACCACAGGGTCCCCAATGCCAAGACCTTGATCACATAGTAAAGCTGATTATTATTGTAATTAATGAGTAGGTAAATCATTTATCCCCCTTATCAATGGATATGGGTTACAGTGGCTGGGATATATATATATGTTATATGTCCCCTCCAATATAATATGTAGTCCATGTCACAAGAGAGCACCTGCCTTACAAAACCACTTTTTTGTTGTAGCTGGGGTGGTCTTTGGTGACAGGGACCACTGTTCTCTATATCTGCATACAACATATGTATATGTATATATATATATATATATATATATATATATATATATATATATATATATATATATATATATATATATATATATATATATATATATATATACATGTATATATATGTCTATGTATGTACATATATATATATATATATATATATATATATATGTACATACATAGACGTATATATATATATATATATATATATATGTACATACATAGACGTATATATATATATATATATATATATATATATATATATATATATATATATATATATATATATATATACATGTATATATATAGTCCTGCAGCTGTCTGAAGAGAGCCCTGCTAACAGAGACTGTCATACAGAGTTCAACATCTCACTACTTCTATGTTATTTTTCCTCACAACGTGAAAGCCCATGTGTCCTTTTCCACGATTGGGGCATTTTCATGTGACATGGACCACTGCAGGCGTCATATGAAGAACCTCCACCTCAAAGAGACAGAATGGTCATTTTATCCTGACACTTGAAACACTATTTATTTCATTTTAACAACCGATACAATGTACACTAAACATCTCATTATTCAGATGTAATCCACCACAGTGGCTGGTTTAGGAAGTATTTATAACCACTGTAACATGATCAACCTAATGACAATGGCCATATTTGTCTTTAACTCTTGAACACTCAACAAGGCCTAAAATGCCCAGTTATCAATGTAAACTTGACTCAGTTTTCTACTTGAATGTGTTATAAACAGAAACATTTTGAATGACAGTTGTTGATGAGACCTGTCACAATGTAATTCCCAGGTCAACAGCTGTCTTTGCTGCAGGTTAACACTATGTGCCAAAGCATATCAATGAAACTTTCTGACTCGAGCTTACTCCGACTGGGAAGCCATGGCTTAAAAAGGGTTAATGTGCACAAGGCAAGGGAGCCAACAGTTATGGAGGTAGAGTGGTCCTAATGAAACCAAGAGTAGTGGCCTTTGTTACAATGGCCTGGGTTACAGTGGCCTTTGTTACAGTGGTCTGGGTTACAGTGGCCTGGGTTACTGTGGCCTGGGTTACTGCATTGTGCTCTAAGGTCTTCCTTCCAAGTTATCCAACATGGTACACCACTTACAGAGCCTTCTGGATCTCACCTGGGCCTGAAAAATACCATTTGTATAGCAAACAAATTCAAATTGCCCTATGAGGCCCACACCTTTTGCTCGAATATTAAACTATTACAATTATCCTCACTCAGTTATAAATGTTTAAGTCCAGCACCTTGGTTTAGGGCAGAGGGTAGTTCAAGGTCTGGTACAGGAGACCATGACTGACCATTGCATTGGTGTCAACTCCCAAAGACACATGATCAGCAGGTTCTTGCAAAAAGTGTATGAAATCGCAGGAAATAGTCAATTTTGCCTCAAAATCTCTGTCATTTTAAGAACTTTTTGAGTCTCCAAAATGGGAGACTCCCAGTGAAAACTGGAGAATTGACAGCTATGCTGTTGTTCCTACATTTCTGTGACAGTTGTTTTTACATTATTATTATATGACAGTCTGATCATGTCACATATTAAAATATTTTCATTACTGCCGTACTGTTTCTTAATGTCTCAAGAGATATGCATGTGAAAATCAACTGCAAACTAGTCAAGTTTGTATTATCATAGATAATTATCACATTTTTAATTCAGCTGACTTGTCAGTCAGGTGAGTGTATCATGTTTGAGGATGGTCTGCAGGTCATTCACCCACAATTCATTTTCCACTTCTGCAAAACAGTCATCCAGATCCACTTCAAACTTGGTAGCAATGTAACTTGGGTGGGTCTCTACCAAATTTGTTCAAATGGTTATGCTCCAGTGATTTTTGGATATTTTTATTTTTAATTTTTATTCATTTTTTGGCAAAATCTAAACTATTCTCTATGACCACCTTGTAAATTGCTTTGAAATTGCAGAGGGACACTTCTTGGGCCTTCTGGACCTTAATTTGTTCAACAGGTGGTGCAGTGATTTCAACACTATTTCATTTTTGTGTGTTAAAGCTATTTTCAACTTCTCCAAGACCGTCACTCAGATTGTTCTGAATCTTGGTGGAAATGTAGATTGTGGGAAGGCTAAACAACATTGTTCACTAGGTGGTGATACTCTGGAATCCTGAGTGTTCACAAAGTTTTCAATTTGGGAACCTGTTGGTTGATGCATACATTCCTATTGATTACCATGTACATGTAAGTCTATGGGGATTGCAATGGTAATTCACATGTTTTAGTTCTTCTCCAAAACCGTCAACCAGATTCACTTCTCACTTGGTCAGGATGTACATGTACCTTGGGTAGGTCTCTTCCATGTTTGTATAAGTGGTCATGTGCCAATGATTTCTAGATTTTTTACATGATTTTTTTTGTTCATTTTGGGGTAAAATCTTTAAAAAATCTTCTTCAAAACTGCTTTGTCAATTGCTTTAAAATTGCATATGGTCCCTTCCAGGGTCTCCTGACATCAATTTGTTTAAGAGGTGGCACTGTGACTTTTTCTTATGAAATTTTGTACATTAAAACTACTTTGGACTTCTCCTCCAGAACCACCACACAGACTTTGCTGAAAATGTGGTGGAAGTGTAACTTGTGGAGGGCTCAAATCCAGTTGTTACTTAGGTGTGAATAATGCAGATCTTTTATTTCATTATTTTTATTATTATTATTTTTCAATTCATACACTTGTTGTTTCATGCAGTCATTCCAGTTACAGTGCAAGTCAATGGGGATAGCAACGGTTATTCACATTTTTGACTTCTCATCAAAATCATCACCCAGATTCACTTGAAACTTGGTGGGGATATACTTTAGGTGGGTCTCTATTGAGTTATTCACATGGTCATGCTGCTGTACTTTTTGAAAATTTTTGTGCATTTTTTGTTCATTTTTCAGTACAATATGAAAAGCAAGAGGCCCATGGGCCTAACGTTCTGCTGGCACTGCAACTATATTCACCTACATCTTTATTTCAAAGATGCGAGTCCTGAGGTGGTGAACATAAAAATGTACAGCTTTATGATTTTAGTGTATAATTTGTCCACCAGGTCGCACTTCACTCCACATGGAATCATAGCTTATTTGTGCAATTCTTGTGATGGATATTGTTGCATGCCCCAGGACAACAATGAGTGCGTCCTTACGTTTATGTCCTCAGTGACCTTGGGACAGAAGATGAAGGTCATCCAGATGAGGTAATACAAAAGGCCCATGCCTGTAAAGTTGAAAGAGGCAATTTTGTAAGGGCAGGGTATATGTCAGTGCACCACCAGCCGATGTCTTGAGCATTTTTTGGCAAAAGTATGTTGGGTATGTGTGACAAAAAGCATACATCGATTTGTCCCTTTTATTTTGGTCATGCGTGGGAGGCTGAAATAATGAAATATTCACTAAAATAAACAGGAAGTTGACCATATTGAAATTTAAAATAAAATAGAAACAAATTATTGGGAAGGATACATGTATATGTTCCCATTGCTCCATGTATTATAGAAATAACAGTAACTGTGACACTGGCTTTTGTCTTAGTAATAGTGGACCCTAAACCCATATTTACTATTAACAAGTGCCTCTGGCTGTACCCAGGTAACAAATTAAACTGATGTCAAAGGAGGTGATGTGTAAAGAACATCCACTTAAAACATGTTTTAACAAATGTCCAAGTTAACTGAGGCCTAACAGAAATACATGTGTAGTTCCGGTAACCTGACTGACCCTAATAAAAAGGCCTGACCCTCAATAAACTTTATGAAACATAAAGCAAAAAAAAAAAAATATAGTTTCAAGCTGCCCTTCCCTAATTAAAATACATCAACACTGGCTCAAAGATTTTACTGAGAAAGTGGCTGTCATGTACCATTATTTTGCAGTGAAGTCAACTCAAACACAGCATTTTATTTCAACTTGTCTGGAGGGTAACTTGCACCAGGGTACAGCATAGCTGCATAGCCAAGGTTCAGTGAAAAAGCATAGGCCTGGTTGTTCGGTGATCGTTATCTTAATATTTTGCTAGGTTGCAGGTGTCCTTTCTCTGAGTTACCAGGGCAAATGGTTGTTAAAGTACATGTACTTTCAAAACAAGACTTACTATTTTAACTTTAATATGCCCGCTCGGTTGTGTCTGAAGCAGTTATCGTTAGTTACAAATCCAAAGGCAACACAATACCTTGAGCCGGCCAACCATACACATTGGTGAACACTATTTTGAACATGTCGCACTGCACTGTGGGACAGTCCCACAAAAATTCATTTGATTAGGATATCAAAAGTGAATCCCAGCCACAGCATATATCATATCATTATTGATGCTCTGAAATATTTGCATTGCTTTCATATATTATAAACCCTGCAAGATTGTTCCAATACTTTCCTCATTTACAAACCATTGGGTGCTGAATCTAAAATTTTCATGATGGCTGTCAAGTCCCTGGGTTAGTCCTGATTGGATAGTAATTTGAACAGGTAGTATCCACAATATATGTGTGATAAGTGTTAACAGAAGGTTAATTTGTCAAATAAATGTAATGTAAAATATATAATGGGACTTTTCCAGTGTGAGCATTGCCTTAAAATGTGATATACAATGCCTTGAAGTTAACAGTTGTTGGGGGTGGTGGGCCCCACAATAGGAATATTGTATCAGACACTGAAGTCACCCAAAGCTATGAATTAAGTAGCAGCACTAGGCATGAGCCAAGAGCTCCCCCTGAGTTCAAGTTGGAGCTTCGTGGAGAAGGTTGCCCCGATAGTGGATACAGGTCCAAGAGAATCAGCTGGTTTTTATATAATTGGTAAACACCAACTGGAAAGCACCTATAGGGTTTTGTTTCATGTTGATTTTGACCTTGAGTAACCTTGAAAGGTAAGCTGACATCTTAGCTTATATCTTAGTGATGGTAATTCCAGTCACCTTTCATCTGAAAAATGATGACTCCAACACAATGTGAGTGAGTGAAGGCTCTGATAATTGCAAACAGATAGTCTTACAGAAAAGTGACCTTGGTATTATTTCAAAGGTCACAGGACCACTTCAATCTCTGTATCCAAGGTCAGCTCAGCACAGGATTGTCACAGTCCTCTCATTTTTATTATTATTTTTCTGTACTTTTGTACTGCAAAATTCAATATCTTATCTTATGTGCACTTACCCACAGTTAGGACCACTCCCTGTGACCAAGGAGAGGCTAAATTTGATTATGATGTAAGCAAACTGATTTCATTTGTCCCATTCACAACCATTTATGATCCCATTGATTAAACGTCACGTCCAGGTGTGTGGGTGTATGTGTGGTAATGTTACAGCCTATCATCCTCTGTGCTTGGCCTACATCACAAAATCTGAAGCACACCGCACTGACTAAAGCATGACCTCACCAGCACGACAAAGTCACGCAACTGACCTGGCCACATAAATGAAGCCTGGTCACAATACGACTCCCACGTACAATTGATTCCTGATCAGACCTGCCCCATATGAGTGATCACAATTAACAAGGAAATTTTAAGTGCCTAGTGAAGTGTTTTAAATTTACAGATGATGATGAAAATAGAAACATCATAAATGATACACAGACATTTTGCATCTCGGCAGTTTGTACCACTATATCTATTCAGTGTCTCAATCTCCAACCCCCAACTGTCATGGCCGTTGGCATGTGTAGCAATTTTAAAAGATAAATTCACACAAAACATGCTTATCATATATTTTATGAAACCTACTGAACTAAACATTAGTTAACACTGATTCTGACAAATTAACCTTCTTGTCTTAGCGCTCTTCATGTGGTGTTTCCGCCCAAAGTGCCACCAGGGACCAGGCATTGCGTGACTTACCATCCCAGCCACACACATAACAATACAATAATTAACCTTTGCCATTTAGTGAATGTAAGCATGTCTCTTGAGGTGGAACTCAAAATGTATCAGAATTTATCTGCAACCCTCAATCTCTATTTGTTTTTGCTGGATGGAGTGAAGAATCTCAGTCTATCATTGCACATAAATACTTATAACCTCACCGTCTCTTTTGCCCACCCGCCCCCAAGTTTCTCTGAGCATTCTACAAACTTTTTTATTTATCATTATTTTATTTTATTTTTTTATTTTTCATTTTTGGAAGAAACAAAAAAGAAAAATCCAAAATTCACGTAAAACCTCAGAAAGGGGAGGGAGTCGAACACAATATTGTAGTTTTCACTAATATTCTGGAAAAACTTGCCTCTGAAGCAGACCCAAGCTGCATATATTATCTACTCCGCTGGGTAGTAACATAGAACTAATCTGCTTTGCAGGCAATGAAAAACAAAAAATACAGTTAATTTGCTTGAATAAAAACATGAACTAGGAGTTGTTTTTGTCCCTATTTGTACATGTAAGAAGTAGAAGCTTAGTGATCAAAATCTGATTTCAGAAAAAAGTTGATATTGAATTGAGGCGTGGGTTGGGGTATTTCCCAATTCAGGTTTTTATTGTATTTTCACAATGAATTTTTGTACAGTCTCTTAACCCTTCCCCCCTTGGAATTAAGACTGAGTCAACAGTCTAAGTGCCCAACCCATGCCAAGGAAAGCTGTTGACCTGGGCATGTGATCTTGATAAGTCTCATGTACATTTCTCAGTCAAATTATTTTTCATAACTGTTGAAATTAGTTGAAAACACTGAAGCAGACGACATTTGACCACCAGCCAGTTTTGGCAGATTTGAGATAGAAAGGGTTAATAGTCACACAACCTGTTGGTGGGTGTGAGAAAACATGACAAGGAGATCCATGTACACTTGCCTCATTTCTGACACCCAGCACCCAGTATTCCCACTATTCATATTTTATGAGTGGGTCCACAGTGCAATATTTTCACGTTTCACTTGTTCAGGACTATTCCTAACTCACTTGTCCCATGACATTCACACCACATGTATTTAACATAAAACACTTCAGCTTGTGTGGATTAGAATTTTCTTTGAGGTTAATTGGACACGCACATTGGCGGGTCCTGCCCACAGCTTGTTTTTGTCATATGACATGGTTAGTTATTACAGTGTACATGTTTTTAATCCATGTTTATCAGTAACACGCTGCATTCTAAAGACTCGCACCAAGTGACTCAACAACAAACATCATTATCGAGGAATGAAATATACATTTCACACTCTAAACTCTGTGTTGTGGTACACATATTACTGACCTGTATATCATATGACCGGGTAATAGTGCGTTGCACCATTTTACCTCAATATGCTGAGGTCCCAGACCCATGCAACATTTTGTTACAGGTTATTACTACCCATTTTGTAATGATCTGGGGATGTTTCAAAACAAAACTTCAGAGGAGAAAGCAGCCGATGATTCCTTCCCAATGGTCAAAAGCTAAGAAGCCCATTAGAATAATATAAATCAACATACAACACATCATGTATAATGTGAATGTATTTTATTTCATGGTGAATGATTTCACTTTCTAAACTTTCCACTTCCACACACAGCTCATTGATTTTTACTAAAATCTGTCAAAACTGCCTAAAAAAATCCTTTTCGCGGGCATTTCATTTGCCAGTATTACCCTCCCTGCACTGTCTACAGTTGCATTAACTCCCTGTGGACAATCTGCAGCTATATTAACCCCCTGCAGCTGTATTAACCTCCTGCAGACAGTCTGGAGCTGTATTAACCCTCTGCAAACAGTCTGCGGCTGTGTTAACCCCTGTCAGACAGTCTGCCGCTCTCCCCAATCACCATAATATGATGTGCCATTTGTGTGCCAGAGAAAGTGGCTGACCCAGGACATGTAATTGTTGGCAACAAAACAGAAGAACCGAACAATGTTACCAGGAGCTTCCTGGGCATTTTTCAAGGAAAACAACTGATGGAAGGCTGATACATCTCTGCACAGGGTGCTGGAGTTAAAACCTTTTAAGCTCTCTGCCAATGCCCCTGATCAATGACAGGTGAACTGACAGAGAGGCTGCAGTTCAAACAATGTGACCTGCCTCTCCAACTGGGGTCTGCAGTCCCTTCCTAGGGTAGGTGGCCCCCCAAATGGGGGTCAATGCTATTCCAACTCCACTGATGGACTTGTATATTGAGAGGTATGTTGTGTGAGGCCTGTCCTGCTGAACCAGCCCATACATCACACTGCTCTCCCTGTGACACCACATTCTCCGCTCAGCACACAAATACCTTTGCCGTCTTTCCAACAACAATGGTTTACCCAAGGTTTTTCTCTCTCAGTCAACTGTCAGTTTGCTGATGACATCAATCTCTTGTTCACTGACACAAATCCAACAAATCTGGCCAACAGCACTAATCAAGAATTAGGTGACATTTCCTTGCAGTTAAAAGCAAACAAGATGTCAATAAACATGTAAGAAAAGGAATGTAATGTTATTTTCCCAAAAATTTAAACAAAGAAATTTGTACACATGTACATGTAATACATTATAATAATTAAACTTTCAGCATTCACAATAAACATATACTGTGTTTCTCTTTGACAAAGTAGTGCTTGTCACGCACTTAGTATGCAATTAAAGTTTCCTCAAATTTGTCTTAAAATTCTAATGAACAAAAACATGGAACAACGTCCATATCCTTGAAAAACTAGAGAAAACTGGATTTAAATATGCTCAACAGAAAGATGAAGCCAACCTTTTTACCCAGTGTTCTTGTTTCAATTAAGTCTCTCTTTTCTGATTTTGCCCCATCCTCAAACGTTTCCATTTGGTATTTATTCTGGAAAACTATAGTGCTGTTCCAGAGAGAATTGACCACTCTGTTCTGTATACTGTTACTTTCCAAAACAGGGTAAAACAAACAATGTAGGGTTTAAGCCCCCCCCCCCCCCCCCCCCGGCCAATGTGTTTTCACATTGTTAATATCACGTCATCAGTGTATTGTATTTGGGCCTACTATTTATCTGATCTTGCTTTATGTATATATCTATGTATAGTAGTACCTGATGTATGTGACTACTCTTTCTACCACAAAAAAAAAAGTGGTAACATACAAGTGGGTTTTCACCACAGGTAAATTTACAAAGAAACTGACTTCTGGGGTCCAGACATGTGGCCACAAATGGCAGGTGGTCTTTGTCGGCAAAGATCAGATAAAGCAGATACCGCACACGTTTTACGATTAAAATTTTTGTGCAGTTGTATATGACTGTATTGATTAGCAAGCTAAAAATGTATCTATCAATATAACATTGTTCTATATTTCAGTTCACTGCAGACTAATGTTCAGCACTGTACACATGAAAAATTACCCACACTGAAAATCTATAACTTTTCCACCTTGTTCTCATGGTAATCTTCAGTCTGATACAATAGTGTCTATGTGAACCTTGCAGCTGAATACATTAATTGAATCAGCATTCACAGTGTATCAATTATGGATCTACATGTTGTATCTACAGTACATTGATTTTTAAAAGCTAGGCTGGGGTCAAAATTTCAAAACTAGAACAGGCTGATTTTCCACCTGAAAATCAAATGTCTCCCCAGCTGTCACCCTTATTTTTACAAATTCCTCATACTAATTCTAATGATCTACAGATACAGTCCAGGTAAACTCTTTATTGAAGTACATAATCATACAAAATTTCAACCAAGTCAAATTCTTCTGGAGTTATCATGTCTGCGATTGTTTTCAAGGAAATACCCGTGCCCTTGAAAACTTGGTCAAGGTCACCACATCTGCAAACTCAACCTAGCTCTTATACAGAAAGGTAATAACACAATTTGAAGCTGCTACCTTAAGTTTTTCTGGCGTTATTGCATCTGCAACTTCAACGAAGTGCTTTTGACCTTGAAATATAGGTCAAGGTCAAACATCTGTAATCAAAAGCAAGGTCTTCCAAAAGTTTTATAAAGACACACAATCACAAAAAATTTCAACCCCCTAAGTCAAATCCTTCTCAAATGTGTTTGCAATGATTTTTAAAAGTGGTCATGTGACCTTGACAATAGGTCAAGGGCACCCATCTACATTCCCAACCTAGTTTGTTTTGATACATAGTCATGCAAAATTTCAACCTCTTAAGTCAAATCCTTGCATAGTTATTGTGTTTTCATTGCTTTTAGATGAAATGCCCATGTGACCTTGAAAAATTGGTCAAAGTCGCCAATTTGCAATCCCAAGCAAGGTCTTACATGGGAACATATTCACAAAAAAATTCAAATTCCCAAATCAAATCTTTCTTGAGTTATCGCATTTTCATTCTGCAACTTCAAGCAAGTGTTTGTGACCTTGAAAAATAGGTAAAGATCAAACATCTGCAATCACAAGCAAGGCCTTATAAAAGTCTTACATGGAAACATAATCACGCAAAATTTCAACCTCCTAAGCCAAATCCTTCTCAAGCACGTCTGCCATGATTTTTAAAAAGTGGTCATGTGACCTTGAAATAAAGGTCAAAGTCACTCATCTACAATCCCAACCTAGTTTGTGTTATGGTACATAATCAGGTGAAATGTAAACCTTTCAAGTCAAATCCTTACGGACTTATTGCAGTCGCATCAATTTTAGATGACATGCCCATGTGACCTTGAAAAATAGGTCAGGGTCACCAGTTTGCAATCCCAAGGAAAGTCTTATTTAGGAACATATTCACAAAAATTTCAACTTCCCAAGTCAAATCTTTCTTGAGTTATTCCGTTTGCATTCCACAACCTCAAGCAAGTGCTTGGGACCTTGAAAAATAGGTCAAGGTCAAACATCTGCAATTACAAGCAAGACCTTATAAAAGTCTTACATAGAATCATAATGACACAAAATTTCAACCTCCAAAGTTGAATCCTTCTTAAGCGAGTCTGCAAAGATTTTTAAAAAGTGGTCATGTACCCTTGAAAATAATAAGGTCACCCCATCTACAATCCCAACCTAGTTTGTATTATGAGAAAACCAGGCAAGTGCCTGAAGGCTTGGGAGTCAGTTGCTGAAAAAACTGAAATTTTCAGGTTTTTTTTTTTTTTTTTTTTTTTTTTTATTAAATTGGCAAGTTTGTATTATGGTACATAATCATGCACAATTTCAACCTCATAAGTCAAATCTTTGCAGACTTATAGCGGTTGATTTTAGATACAATGCCCATGTGACTTTCAAAAATTGGTCAAGGTCACCAATTGGCAATCCCAAGGAAGGTCTTATATATGAACATACACACAAAAAATTTGAACTTCCCTAGTCAAATCTTCCTTGAGTCATCACGCTTGCAATGATGTGTTGAAGAACAAGAAGCTGAAGAAACAGACACAAAAAATATATATCTCCCTGTTGCATGGGGAGATATAATTAGTAGACAAAATTGTATGTTTCTTGAAAATGATTCCATTGAAATTGAATTTCTCAAACCTGTACAACAAAAAAGTTTACTCAATATTTAGTGAACTAAATTAATATAACTTTGGCTTTTAAAACTTACAATTTCTCTGAAGGACACTTTTTGGGTGAGAAAGGGGTAACTAGCCCTACCTGTGACAGAGATATGCTTGTCTGTACTCTATGATTGACAGGCCTGAACCTGTACTTTGTGGTGGGAGACTAATATGCATGTCTCCTATACAATGTGGTGAAATCTTCTGGGGCTGGCTCATTGCATTGTATTGATCAGTGCACTGTGGTGTTAACTATCTCCACACTCTCGTAAATACAATATGTCAGTATGTTTTCAAATTTAAACATTAAACACAGTGTAGCATAATATTTAAAATTTCAAATACAATGTGTCAGTATGTTTTCATTTTTAGTACTTATAAAGTCCACACCAGCTTGTTTTTTCCATTTTGAAACACCATGGACTAGCTACCAGCACACTTTTAATTTGCAATTCAGTGTATCAGCACATTTTCATTTTAAAAACAATGTACATGTAGCAACATGTTTTTGTTCTAATTTTTAACCCAGTGTATCAACATGTTTTTACATTTGAAAGCAATGTATTGACATTTTTTCACTTTTAAAAATAATGTATAAGCATGTTTTTAATAAAAACAGGTATGAGCATGTTTTTAATTAAAAAAAACCCCCAATGTATCAGCATGTTTTGCATTTAAAAAAAAAAACTGTCAACATGTTTTTCATTTTGAAGACAATGTACACTTGTCTCGGTATTCAGAGAAAGACCATTTACCTTAAAAGGCCACCTGTTGAGAACACTTTGCTCAGCAAGTCATATTATATATACATCCTTTGAGAGACCACCTGTCTCAAGAGACCATAATTTGGTCATCCCCAGAGACGGTCTTTCAAGACAAGTTTCACTGTATCACTTTAAAAAAAATAAAATAAAATGTATAATTTTACAGGTAGCCTAGTTTATCAGCTTCTTTGACTTGATGCATTGTCTCTGAACACATAAATTATAAAGGTTAATACTATCTTATCAACATCGGATTCACTGTTATCAGAATTCTTCAATTGAATGCAATTTAACCAACATGTTTCGCGCCTAATCACAATGAATGCGACAATCTAGTTTACCTCCTAATATGCCAGGTGTGTGAGAAACAGCCTGCTCGACAAACCATGGCTCTCCAGAACTCACTATCCAAATTTTAGACTACATGTACGTACGCCACCAATTCTGAGCAACACTCTGAACTTCACGCTTGCAAGAGAAACACACTGGATCCACCAATTGTATACTACAGAACTTTTTTTGTCTCAATTTTATGGGCACATGAATGCCTGGTTCAGGCACACACTAAATTTTTACCCTCAAGTTCTTCTGCCTACTACTTTGAACATACTTATAAGATACGAGCTAAAGAACATGGCAAGTAGCCAGTAGATGAGGCGGCTGTGGTGTGCAACATATTTTGACTCGTATGATTCTCATCAGGCACTGAAGGGATCTCCTTAAGGCTGTCATTTTTAACAACAACTATGTTGCACCTCGCTATAAAAATGAAAAAAAAAAAAAAATTATGTTGCTACGTTACGTTATGTTACGCAGAGGTCTGCTCATGCATAATGGGGACTGAAGTCAAATTTCTGTTTCGTAACCATGTAACTCACTTTCCAAACAAAAGTTTCAAATTGTTTGTTTACCAAATATGGTAAATTAAGAGCCTGTTTCAGGTCAACTAGTGCCGTTTGACGGTTGTGTTTTAAATACCAGGTGAAAAAAAAGAAAGAAAGAAAAGAATTTTGCACCCAATGCCCTACCACAGGGGCAGGTAGAAAGAAATGGAATTTCGGTATCTGCATCCATAGGTAAATAATATTTGATATCTCTTTGCTTATTAACGACACTGACGTGTCAATAAAAGGTTCTGGGGATCATGAACAGGTTAGCTCAGTGTTAAAAATTTACCATTATGCAGAGCGAGTGAGCTCACCTCCCCATGAAGATGAGGTTGAAATACGAGTTTCCTGAAATAATGAGCTGTGGTAAATACTGCTACTGTGAATACACTTATTTTCAAGGGCATTTATTTTCACAGTTTTGAAGCATCAGTGAATGAGCAAAAATAAGAACACAGCAAAACTAAATGAATTCACAGTATTTAAGGTGGAGGCTGTCATATCACACCACTGCCCTAATACACATTTGACGACGACCTGAGGTCATCCAGGTAAAATGAATATCGCAATCGTAACACCCACATATACCCATGATGCATTGCAAACGGGCTTAGACTTTACAATTGGGCCAATTCGGCAGTTGTGTTGTCACATCACATGTGCAAGACTGAACACATGGAACGCACACCTGGACATTAGTTACTTGTATGTTACACCCAAGTATACAAAGCATGCACACACAGCTCTTACGTTAGCCTGGGATGGGACATAGTGGTATCAAAACTGGTCACATATTTTTGGCGAAGGAACTGACATTTTTGGTCTTGCCTTTGTGTACATTTGCTAATCACGATGTACCATATGTACCTGTGTATGTTTCCAGGTTAAATACACACTTTCAGTTTGCACTAGCCTTGCAAAATTGTTTCAAAAATTGAATGTGTCTAACATAGAAGCACCACAGGTGTAGAGCTTATGGGGCAAACAGACAGCTGGCCAGGAAGGAAGGTCTTGATTCCAATTGTTAATGTTGATAACCACCTGACAACACTGTAGTCATTGAACAAAAATAGGGGAATCCTATAGTATACTGTGAATCACATCCAGTGTAAAAAAAACAGCTTTAAACAAGGGTCATGATGAGGAGAGAGCCCAGAACTAGCCCCACTTTGGGAAGCTGAGTATTTCTCCCTCATCAGATATAAAGGAACTGCATGTAATTTCCAATTTGAACCTGAGCCTTCCATCCGGACCAACCACCAGTGTGCCCCCATGAACTCTGCAGCTGTGACACAGCCACAGTACATGATCAGATTCAATTTTCACCACAACTTAACTCTTTAAATGCCAGCTGTGACTGAAGTTGAACTACAGTGCTCCCTCTTTATAACACCCCTCGTTACATGGTGGTTTCTGATATACCGGTAACATAGTGTGTACCATGGCTCCCACTGAAATAGTTTTCCCATTACTTCAACGTTAAAAGTCCCTCTGTTATAAGGAGGTTTTGCTGTAACATGAAGGTTTTGCTATGACCCTGTGGTCCCCAACACCAGTGTTATAAACATGTAGCACTGTACTTAAAACAAATCGCTACGAATTAAAATATGGGGTGCTGGATTCATGTTGCTTGTAAATAGGCCTTTCATTCAAGTACCAGCATGCCTGCTGTCATGGCTATCCAACTGGAGCATTGTAGCAAAATTTTGCTACAATGCTCTTCAAAATTGTTAAAAAGTTTCTCAAAAATAAGTGTTTTTTCATGTGAATATTGGTTATTGGGGATTTACATTCACTTTATGTGTGTGAAGAATTGGAAAAAAGGCTACAAGTAAAGAAAATTTTGCTACATAGATTTTCAGCTGGACAGCACTGGTTGTTACATACAACATAAGAGTCCAGGTCAGCAGTTTTCCTGCGCCCAAAAGCATGCTGTGGAAAGCTGTTGACTGAGTCAAAAAAATGGCACTGAAAAAGTTAAGTCTACAGAAAATGCACACATTGTCCATGGTGTAATGGCATATTGTCTTACCGTATGACAGCCATCTCATAAGCTTTGGCAACTGATTGTGATTTATACAATTTCATGGAAGAGTTGTACACCATTTGAACTCATCTACACCTGCCTGCTTGCCTGACAATTTATGTTGCAGTTAGGACTCCAGGTATACATTGTCAAGGGATGGTGGAATATATTTAGCAAGTATGCATTTGGCACAGGTTTGCCTTTTCTGAAGTTTGGACGCATGTACATTCTCCACCTTGGGACAGTGGAAAGAGACAAAACTACAGGCCTGTGATCAAAAGTATCACTTTGTTGCTCTGTTATATAGGTAAATACACAGTAAAAGCTCTCCAACGGAACACTTCTGTATACCGAACACCTCTCTATACTGAACACCATTTCTTCCAACGTAAGCAAACCTCCCTATACCGAACACCTCACTACACCAAACACTTTCTTGCAGTCCCAAGGGTGTTCGGTATAGGGAGGTTTTGCTGGATACAAAAAGTATCACTTTGCTGCTCTGTTATGGGCAGGTATATGTCAAAAGTATCATTTGGTTGCTCTGGTATAGGTACATGTAGGTATATCAAAAGTATCACTTTGTTGCTCTGTTATAGGTAGGTATTTGTAAAAGTATTATTTTGTTGCTCTGTTATAGGTAGGTATATCAAATGCATAACTTTGTTGCTCTGTTATACCTGCAGTTATATCAAAAACATCACTTTGTTGCTATGTTATGGGTAGGTATCAAAAGAATCACCTTGTTGCTATGTTATGGGCAGTTATTGGCGGCCTCACTTGTTGCATGTGTATGAAGCTGAACTCTCATTAATCTCCGAGAAACCATAGGGCCACCCCCACCCCCGATTAATACTGAGTCAACAGCTTTCTGTGGCATGGTTTGGGTGGTGGTAGGTGCCCAAGGAAAGCTGTTCATCTAGATCATGCTATCTTGATAGATCTAATTTACATTCTTATTCAAACTGTACTTTATTACCTGATTAGTGCTGGAATCAGTTGAAAACATTGAAGCAGACGATATTTGACCAGTGACCGCTTTTGCACGGTTTACTGGGAAAAGGTTAACAAGAACAGTTGAATTGTCAGCTGACAAATATTTGTCTGACAATTTGGCATTATATTAACCATCTTCCACTTCTGTAATTTGAAAAATACTCTAAAACTCTGCTTACTTTATATAAAAGAAGCCATTTAACCCTCAGCCTTTTATCTTCCTTAACCGACATCAAAGTAAATCACTTTGTCATTTCAAGAATACGTATCATCATGCATTCCTTGTATCATCATCCTTTCTCTTGGCAGCCCTCAACATAGAATATTATACTAACATATTTTGGGAGCAAAATAAAACCACCAGGATTATTTTTTTCAATGACCATCAGTGAGCACTATATCCAATTTTTTTTCCACTTTGATGATCATCTTCCAGCACTTTAAATGTTGATATCCAATAAACTTGCTCAAATGGGATTCAAAATAATCCTGTCATCTTTACAATTTGAAAATCAACATAACATATACAGTGAAACCTCCCTATACCGAACACCCTTAGGACCGGAAATAGTGTTCAGTATAGTGAGGTGTTCGGTATAGGGAGGTTTGACAGCATTGAAAGTATATATTTAGGAACGAGAAATGGTGTTCAGTATATAGAGGTGTTCCGTTAGAGAGGTTTTACTGTACTTAGCAGAGAGGCCTGCAAATACTCTCATGAAGATGATGAAGTCCACAGCAAATCCCTGCCTTGCCTCTGTAGTGGTAAGCATACCCAATCCTCATGATAGTTCTGACTTTGTTCTCCTATCCCTGGTCCACAAAGCAAATACTGAGTACAAAATGACGATGGTTTTGTAAAGACAGGGACACATTACAAGGTGAGCCTGATGTAGGTTCAAAATTTTTTTTAAATATGTTGGTTATATTTGTTATTTTCACATAATATCAATTCCATTTTAGATAACTCTTTTCCATTTTTTTTTTTTTTTGGTCTGTAATTCTGTTACTGGACAGAAAACTGACACATTGACAAATTTCATGAAACTGTTGTCACTTGTTGTAGAACAATGGTTGCCAGCCATCACTCTGGAGGCCACTCACAGCACCTTCTAATGAACCATTTAAAACAAAAACAAAACTCATCTTGGGAATTTTCTTTCAAGTAACACTCTCATCCATTGTGCGGTTCATTTCTGAAAAAAAAAATAGTGTGACGTGTTGTCAATTCTTGAGATAAATAATTATGAAATGTTATTCCATAAGTCACTATGCTCCAAGCCAATATACACGCCACACTTGTAGGGCTAAGCTGAGTTTGTATGCTGGTAACTTGACATCACCTGCATAATACTGTTTGAATGACCATGGCAGTTGCCAAAACATTTGGGATGTCCCTTGCAAAGACAATGTATCAGTATGCTAGGAGCCTAAACACAATGTACACATTGTTCAGGTAATTAATACAATATAACAATATACTTTTGGCCTGAACACAATGTGGAGAATGTCAAAGACACTGTATTGATGCAGGTGCTATCACACTGTCACAGATGCCATCTTGCCCCAGCCATCTCATCCAATTGTGTTAAGTAGGCCATTAATACACAGTGTGGACCACTCAGGCTTATTTGTCAATTAGAGCAAACAGCACTGCTTGCCTCTTGGTGAGCAGATGGCCTGTATGGCTATGTCAAGTCAACTGTAACCCTATGCATCTCTCTGCTCTTATGATTTGGTGGATCTTCTGATCTCTGGGTTTCCTTCATACATAAACATGACATTTGGTCTACCAGGCCACTTGCCTGCTCAACAGACTTTCTGGAGGGCGATAGACTGGTGCCCCCCCCCCCCCCCAATTTGACGGGGACCACAAAAATTCTGCTAAAGAGACAACCAGGCCACTTTGAGCACATAATGGCAAATGAATTAATCTTGCACAATTTTTTACTTATCTGACATTTTTCTTCCTGTCTGATATAAATGGAAAATACAATGTTTGTACAGGTGTGACATGATAGTATAAATATTACATGTTTTGTAAGCCATTTGCATGAATATGCCACAAATTAAATGCTAAAATTTTACAGCCAACTTAAAACCTTTCGTGTATGTACATTTAATCAAAACTGAGACCTGGTTTCAAGTGTTCGCATGGTACGTGTGCTACATGTCAAAAGGATGACGATTGAAGGTCAATGTGTGCAGTGTTCTGCTACAGAAACAAGCCAGTCACTGTACATATTGTACACTCTCCACAGTACATATTGCTGACAAACGTGGCTGTGGGTTTAGACCACAAGCCTCTTATTACCATCGCTTGATGTGACTGCAAACCCTATTGTTGGGGGCATGTAAATTACCAGGCAGGACATGTAGGAATGTTGAGCTGACCGCTTGAGTCAATTGTAGACAAAGAGCTCTGTAGAACAAGTACCAAAAATCCTTAATGTTCAGCCCCGCTTAGATATATATATTTTTTTTCCACCATTTTGAAGACTCTGATGAAGTGTTATGACATGAGCAGACAGAGATAAGCTGCTCCAGTCCAAAATTGTACAATGCATAGTTACTTCAGAAATTAAAAAAAAAAAAAAAAAGGAATACCTACCCCCCCCCCTTTCGAAAATGTTGATAACACTGACAATGCTTGGTAAAATATGCATACAAAAATTGCCTTTTGAAAATTAGGTACCTCACTACAAGGCTTTCATGTAGTGTGATGTAAATACCTTCCTGTACACAACCTTGTAACATGAAATTTACTGATACATCCTACTTAATAGTTTACCTGACCAGGCCCACCCTAAGTACACAAAAACATACAGACACACATTAATCATGTATATCATTAATAAAAATTAATAAATGATCTCATTTTGATGAACCTGCTACCCACCCCTCTTTTCTCAAGTCAACTCTCCCTTTTGTAAACGCAAGCTATTCTGATAGGTTCATCGTCCAAATTCGCAGTGGAAAGCAAAGTCTGCTGTAGAAATTATCATCTCATGGCAAGACAGTTCAGACGGGCTGATGCCATACCCCACCAAATGGCAGGCCTACTAGAAATGGACAAATTCTTCGGACTTCAGATGTATCAAAAGCACACAGTTGATGAAGAAAATCATGTATTATATATGTATCCCCTCACTATCGCGGGGGGGGGGGGGGGGAGGAGAGGGCAGGCCTGTTGTTTGTAGTGTGATAAAGGCTTGCTTGACACCACAGACCATGAGAGAACATCAAGCGAGAATCCCAGTGTCAGCTCAGGAAAGAACAATCAAGTACTGCAAAAAAACCTGTGGAATTTTTTTCACTGAATCGAACAGGAAAGGTCAGAATTAGCTCTAAGGTGTGTATTCGCCCCCAATACACAACTGAATACACAAACATCTGGAGAGCTAGAGCTGTATATTCCCATTAGCTTGTATGTTAAAACAACCTTGAATAAACTAGTCATTTTTGTAGCTGTGGTTATATGATTTTTGTGAGGTATTTATATATGCATCTAGATTTACTGGCTGAAATTTGTTGTTTCTATGTATAGCAGTTTTCAAGTTATTAAGTTGCAAATTACAATGTAAAGCAATGGGAACACACAACCCTAGCCCTCCACTGACTGCAGTGCCCTCTTTTAGGCAGTTCTTGAACCTTCTGTTCTCGCCCCTGCCTATTATGGTCACCTGGCTCCATGTAGTGATTTCTGGTTTGAAAATTTAAATGCATTCCTGTCAGTGCCTGGGATAGGTTCCCAAGCAGACTCATAAAGAACAAGACAACCCAGATTTTGAGGGCTTTGAAGGCACATTCCTTTGCTATTTGTATCATATATAGATCTGGCACACTTTGCAGGGACCCAATAATGAAGTTTCATTGTAAGAGGAGATAAGTGGCTGCTTGTCAGGTTCACAGGCTTTGTGTGCGATGACGTGAGCTGACAACACAAGCTACAGTCACCTATATCCATGACAGGCAACACAGGTGTGACATGACCAGGAACACATCAACAAACAGAACCTCTTGACCTTGTGGACTTCCTTAGCATCCTGAGTGCTCATAACGAAAGTATACTTTCACCTGAACTATGGTAGGAAACATCCCGAGTGGAACCTGTGACACAAGACGACGACTGGTTCATAGTCTCCCCAGGTAACTCTCAGGGAGACTGGACCAACAGCTTTCCTCACTGCACTTACCAGGGTTTCCGCCTGAGGTTAAAAAGGGTAAAATAGCATACCCTAAAAAATCTAAAGAGTACTTTTGCTTACCTAAGATTTTAGCACAAAAGATTCTGAACAATTATTTTACCATATATTACCCTGAAATACCCCATAAGGGCTTCATTGTTAGAATTTTTACTTGAGAATATAAAAATTTAAGTACCCTAAAATTTCACTCTGGCAGAAACCCTGCTTACATGTAGTTGCAGGCATCCACATTGCATGAGGGGAAGCTGTTTACTAATGGCCTATGTCATTCTTGACGACCGAAAAAACTAGACATACGTTCAATGCAAGTATTGAATGAAGGGTCTGCCATTTGCTCAAATTGGGTCATGGTGACACCAAAATCTAATAAGTTCATCTTGGCATGCTAGATAAGCATACTGCCAAATTTGAGTAAAATACATTGGACCAATCTGGAAATATTGTGGTAACAAGCCCTAATGAGCGTGTGATTATGCTGCCATTTGCTCAAATTAGGTCATGGTGACACCAAATTCTTATCACTACATCTTGTCAGGTAAGGTAACCATATTGCCACATTTGAGCAAAATACATGCAGGCATTCTGTAGATATCTTGTAATGAAAATATGCACATCTGGATGGTCATTTGGACGGACAGACAGCCAACCCGAAAACACAAATGGTCTGCCCCCCCCCTGCCCCCCAAATGCAGATGTCTAAGCTTTATGTCCATGTCTCCATGACCATTACTTACTCATAAAAGATCCTCTTTAAGCTTACAAGTGGTCCCCTTTGCCAGGATTACCTGTACTCTAACCTGCCCCCCCCCCCCCACACACACCTCCATTATATATCTCTATACCCTTCTGCACAGTGTTTTTGTGAGTCTTAATGCATGACTTAAGTTACACTGTTAGAAAACTGATCAGGCCTCCAAATTAACATATAAAATTTTTGGTAACTTGCCAAAACTTGCACTATGGACTGAAATATTCACAAACCAACTCCAGATTTTTAACAAAAGCACTTAAAACAGAAACAAGATGACCATGAGCCTAATGCTCTGCTGATGACCATCACCAAAAAATCATTACCTAAAATGCATGCTCTCAATGACCTGGAGAAATGAGACAGTTATCCATATAATGCAATATCAAACTTCCACATCGTACACATTTGTCGTATCAGTCATCTCATTCTTCATCAACATATTCAATTAATGGTGCTTTTCTTCAGCTTTAAATTAACGACCTTGAAAAACAGGTCAAGGTCACACAGCATATATTACAAAATTAGACCACTGGCCTAATGCATATTTGGTGTAAGCCTTCAATTTCGCAAGGTGAAGAATTTCATACATTTTACCAAATAAGTCATATAACCCATTCACCTATAGGTGGCAGGCGCTACTAACAGTTAGTTCTGTTCAGATTATACATGATTGCATCCAGAATATTTCTACCACATTTCATTTGGATCCATTGAAAATTAAACATACCAGAGCATTTTCAATTTGTTCACATTTTGGCCCCTGTACTACTACATAATCCACCAAGCAGCACCACCAATAACAAACCAGAGGCCAGTGGGCCTGGTGTTCTGTTGACTCAAGGTAATCCATATCATATAATATTCTACTTTTAGTTATGGTACATATCCTAAATTTGGTATGACTACATGTAGCTGCATTCTTTGCTGGAATAATGATTTTATATATCAGTTTCAATATATTTTGACTCATAATATTTCCCTACAACTATAGGTGGCGCCACCAGTATCATACTTGATTCAGCTTTTGACCTGCCCCACCATCAAACCAAATTTCATGAAGATCCATAAAAAACAAATTAAAGATGTTGCAATATTCAGAAGATTTTCACATTTTGACCCCTAGAGCCTATTACATAATATTGTTGGTGCGCCAATATCATACTCATAAAAAGTTTTATTTTATCTACTTTAATTCTGAAAGTTATATGTGTCTCCATTGATATCTGTACAAGTTGTTGCATTTACAACTTATTTTCATGAACATGCGTTGTCTGGTGACCTTGAAAAATAGGTCAAGGTCATTCATATTACAACAAATTATGAGTCTTGACACAAGGTATCTTTCCTTTAAATTTTGTAATGTAAAAATAGGGCATTGAGAAAATTATCAATCTAATGTGTTTACCATTTATTTTGCAAATTATCCATAAAATACAAGAGGTGGTGCCACCAGTACTTCACGCACAATAGGGATTTGTCTCTGTAATAAATATGTAATGATTTATTCACATCATAACCACAATTAAATATACAATGCCGACCACTAACTACTCACCTCTATCAACTTTATAGTTGGACTTCAGGCCTTGAAATTAAGGGCAGCCCGGTTGTCTGGGGCAACCAAATTTTCAATGAGGGCAACCAAAACTTTTTGCCCTATAAGGGACTTTAACCTAGGGGGTGCCCCAAAATGTAGAACAAGTTTCTGGGGGACAACCAGTCAAAAAGCTTAATGTCAACCCCTAATAGTCCTGGTGACCTTGAACAAGTAAGTCAAGGTCATCCATAATGTGCACCATTCTAGTTTTAGCCATGATACATATATGTATCCGATAAATTTGGTAAGACTAGCTGCATTCTTTGCTGAAATAATGAATTTATATACGTTTGAACACATTTTGACCTATAATTTTGGTACAACTATAGATGGCACCACTTGTATCCACCTTGATTGAGTTTTTATCACCTCCCCAATAATCCCCCCACATTTCATGAAGATCCACCAAAAATTAAAGATGCTAGAGAGTTCACAAAATATGCAAATTTTGACCCATATATTACATAAGACTGCAGGTGGCACCACCAATATAAAACATGACCTAGATTTTCATGTACCCTATAAGTCCTGAAAGTTACACTGGGTTAACTTGAAAACTGAGGATGATATCACGCTAACGAGCAAAAGTTTACGGGCGGACAGACAGACAGACATGAGCGGTCACATAAGCTCTGGGACCTTAGGTCAGTAAAGCTACAGAAACCCTAGAATTTTATACACAATATGCCAAAAAATTTTTAAGAGGCTAGTTAACGTCAAAATTGTAGGTGCTAACATGTTGCAAGCAAAAGTTTGCGGAGGAATGGACATTCATGAGTGATTGCATAAGCTCTGTGACCTAATGGTCAGCAGAGCTAAAAGTGTCAAAAAAAAGTGCAAAGCCAAGTATCTCCAAATTTGGTCTGTCAAGACAGGGATCACAGGATCAATGTCCAGACCAAACAACTCTTCTGTTCAAATCTGAGTTTCATGACAGCAGAGGTCTTTTGTACTGACCGACTTCTGAGTCAGCCATGCAATCACTGTTTTTTCTCGTTGTTAGTATTTTTTCAGTGAGTGCAGAGGGGAAAGCAATGCTGTGCCCAGTGTGTTGTTAACACTGCACAGCTGCAATGTTTACATTCTGATTCATGGCAAACACAATATTCCCCTGGGCTAAACTCCAGTTGTGCCCGCAGGGGCTGCAGCTTGGCCTCACCACCCAGCTGAGGCAACTACAAAAGCCCTGGTCATGCAAACACTGACCCAGAAATTACAAAATTGCCTCCCTTCACCTCAGCCACTTTCTTTCCTGCAAAATGAGTCCCCTGTGCAGGTCACCAACTGCACAACAGGTTATTACACCATCGGGACCCCTTGGACTTATTCTCAAGTCAACTTAGTCTGAAGTCTTTCCGTGTCAAGTTTTGAACTCTGTCAACATCTTTCCAACTTTTCACCATTAGATACTCCCTGTAATGACTGTTCAGGTAAGATTATTTTGAAACCAACATGTTTTATTGGGTCTAAATTTACGCAAATTGTAAAACATGGGTTAGGTGGTTATCCAGACATAGGGCAGGGTAAATTCCTACAAAATACTTTAAATCCTGGCCTGATTTCAGGATGAAAAGGTATCTTGCCCAAATATTTGGCAGCATGGACTGTACTGATAAATTGAGCTTGATAGATCATGTAATAACCACCGTAACATGATGATCACCAAAGAGCTTGATTAAAAATATTCCAAACTGTGCTATTTATAAATCTCCATTCCGTGAGTATCAAGTACCTGTGAGTACAAGATCCACAGTCAATTAATAGACAGCTCCAGTCCAGAAAGTGTGAGACTATGAAAAAAGTTATGACTCATGGACATATATATTTCAAAACTTTTTTTACTGCATATGACGTTACACTTCATTACAAATTTGGAGTCCCGTGGTGCCAACTTTGCATTGCAAAAACAAAACTGCATTTGATTGGACTCATTCCAAAATGGTAACAAATTAGCTGAGCTGTATATTGCCAAATCCATAGATTAACCCTTTCCTCTCACAGACAGACTTGTGCTGCTTTTCTTGGCAAGAGCTGGGTACAAACAACATTCAAGAGCTGTTAGTGTTAAATGCATTGAACTTAGGCAATGTTGTCCGTAATGTACTTGTGTACTAAGAGAGTTCAGACAATTCTGATTTCAGAGAATATGATATATATGTATACACAGGCATCTTGATCAAAATTAGATACTGTACACCACTTGTACTCAATATTGGATTGGTAACTTGTCCCACATCAACACACTTACACAATCATACACATCTGAAATGCACTTGCAACATCTCAGATGTTTAGACAGCTGTTGTGCATATATATTTTAACCACTTTCTTCTCGAGTAAAGACTTAAAAAGGAAACTTATGACTTGTCACATGATATGATCAAGTCTTCAAACAGTTCCTTAAGTACAGTATTGTGCATTAAGTTAAAAGGATTGATAAAATATTTAATAAAATGTACCCCTTGAACCCTGATACACAGTTGGCAAACACTGAAGGGAAGGCTCTCATGAACCTTAGATTCTAGTTTATTAACATCATGGACATATAAATGAGGTTATATGTCTATGTTAACACAGTCACCCTGATATGATATGTGTTGAAGTATTAAGACATTTTTTGTATCATATTTTTTTTTAGGAAGATAAAATTGACATTCTATCAGCAAAGTGTTCCTCTACCCTCCTTGGATGAAACCATGCAAAGATTCCAACCAACAGGAATGTTGTGCATTGAGGTTTATGGAACATCCATTACATGGTAACTACCACTGAGTAGTGAACAGTATCTATGGTGCAACTCTGCAGAAAAATGCAACATAAACAAGCTGCAGCACACCACACAGTAAAGTGTCATAAGGTCTATGTACTCGAGCCTGGCAGATTACATGAAGCAATCAGGCATAAGAACCAGCAATTAATTGACCCATTGTGTTTCCTGGACTTATTGTGTTAACAGTTGCTCAGCCTAGTCATTGATAAGAGTTCTGCTTTTTCCCATGATCCTTGAAGAGTTGCACATGATGCCTGAAGATTCCTTTGAAGTTCCATACACCCTGTGCTTACTGTGATTAAGACAAATCTAAAATGGATCGCCCTCTACGAAATAAGGCAAACAGGTTGAAACATCATCTTGCATTTTTCCACATGTTAAGTCACTGTTAAAGTACTACACCAAACATGATAATTCATGAGAGCGTTCCTTTAAAAAACACAACACACACGTGCATAAGGATAGTAATTGAGCTTGACTGTTTCCGCTACAGAAGGATAAGTGTTAATAATTCAATATTTCATTGCTCAATATTCACAGCTGTGAATGCTGGCCTGACGTACTGACCTCCACATGTTAACATCAGACATGTTCTTGGCTGACCCCTGTTTGGCCAATGAAGCCATGTTGAGGAGGACCAGCTAACACTGGTCCTGCCAAAATCCTTGTCCCCACCACCCTGTCCCAGATGGACAATCAAATATTCTCTGTGAATGACCTGAAGCTTACGATGCAAATCCACTTTTGGGTCACACAGGAGTCAGTACACAAGCAAGGCTTTGGACTTCCCTGACCTAAGGTCCCTTTGCTGGGGCTGATGTCCACCTTGCAGGTAAAATATATCGTAATCTCGGAGAATAAAATCTTACTGAATCACTAGAGTAGAGGCATACTATGCTGACCTACTTTCCATTATAAATGCACTGTTATGCCAGTCGGTCTGAATATTGACAGGTCATTCAATCTATTTCTATAAATTGCTTTAATTTCACTGTACTCTTCTTTTTGCTGAATTTACTGATGGCACAAAACCATGAAAATAAAACCACAGTGAAATAGTACTGTCACATTGTTTGAATCCAGGAATTATTTCCAAAATAATGAAATTAAAACTACAATGAAATGTCAAAAATACAAAAATTGTGAAAATTGATACATACAAAAATAAAGCAATTTACAGTATATGCTAAGTCATTGTTTACTGGTTCAGTGCACTGGGAGCTTGTAGGAGTGTCTGTGACTCACATAAACAGTCTTGAATCACCTGAACATAAGGCAACAAAGTGCTCTTGTGGTCAAATGTTGCATGGAAGAAAATTCACAGCTGAAGATTCTAGCTGAACAAAGTGAAGTTATGGTGGAAGTATGTATCTTCCCATGAACGGCCAGGCACAGGTCGACACAGAGGAAACAGAGTCAGCAAATCTAACTGACTGACGACCCAAGTGGGAAAAGTCACCCTCTGCTCTGGAGAGGACAGTGGACTTGGATGACCCATAGGGGGTTGCTCTTGCCAGAAGAACCTGAATTTTGTGTGGACTGTGACCAGTACACTAACAGCAGACTGTCTGGACTTTACTCAGTACCAGCGAATTGTGGTAATTTCTGGAATATTAAATCGTCAAATACAGATTTATAGCATGCACTATGTAATAATATCGTAACCTTATATTAATTATTGTTATAATTGACATAGTTATCAAAATCAGAATCTTTGTGATTCTTTCTGAGTTCATTCATACCTTCCCGCCACACTATCTGGGCCATTCTACATCACTATTTCATAATATAAATACATGTGCTGTCATTTTTTTTTTAAACCTGAAAAAAAATATGAAATGTGCATATCAAAGCATGTTTATCAGTAAAAAGCATATTCAATCCATCAAACCCTTCTCACAAGGTAAAACATCAGATCCCCCCTTGATCAAATGGCAGGGTTTCCGCCAGAGGGTAAAACAGCATACCCTAAAAAATCTCAATGATACTTTTGGCTACCCTAAGAATTTAGCCCCCCAACATTTAGCATATATTACCCAGAAATACCCCATAAAGCCTTCATTATTAGAATTTTTACTTGAGAATATGAAAATTTTAGTATCCTAAAATTTCACTCTGGCAGAAACCCTGAAAGGGAACCTTAACCCATCAAACTCCTCCTCGCCAGGTAACCCATCGAACCTCTTCTCATAAGGTAACCCATCAAACCCTTTCTCACAAGGTAACCCATCAAACCCCCCAACAAAAGGTAACCCATCAACCAGACCTGTCAAACTTGAAAACCGGAGGCCCATGGGCCTAATGTCCTCCTGACAGCCATCACCAAAACATCAATTCTTGAAATGTATTCCCTCCATGACATTGAAAAATTAATGAAGGTCATCTGTATTATGCAATACAGTAAAACCTGTGTTAAGTGGGAGCCCTTGAAACTGGGCAAAAGTGCCCACTTAAGACAGGTGCCCACTTAAGACAGGTCCATTAACATGGGAAGTATAGGGAACTGGGCCAGGCAACTGTACCCACTAAACACAGGTGCCCACTTAGGGGAGGTGCCCACTCTGACAGGTTTTACACTACATGTACATGTATATCAAAATTCCACATTATACACATTTGTGGTACATTTGGTATCATTCCCATTTTACTTTATCAAGATATTGAATTAAATGTCCTTTTCTTAAGTCCTTAGTGACCTTCAAAAATAAGTAAAGGTCATACAGTCATTGGGTCATGGTGACCCAAAAAGTAGGTCATCACAGAGTTTTATATACAGCGTACTCAAGCACAATTTTGACATGTCGTGCGTGATCGCATATATGTAAGCACTGCGTACTTTGGTTAGCAGAGCTACAAAGTGTAAAAAATGACCCCAAAAAGTGTACAATTGGCCAAGAGAGTGCACAATATTCCTTTTATACTTTATGACAGTTATTTCCAACAAAGAATAAGTTTGTCTTGAACATTTTTATGTGTCCTAGATTACAAGAACACCCACTGAGAATTTCTTTATGTGTCAAAACACATATCATTGGTTAGCAATTCACTATAATTTATTCACTTAATTGCACTATACCTATGTTTAGTGCTGAGAAAAAAACTTACAATTTTACCATAAAAATTAACAGGTATAGGATACAGCTGAAAAGTGCACATTGTAAGACTTAATCTCGCAAGTTGGCAGGTTTGTCAAACCCTTCCTTATCAAGGTAACCCACTGCACCCCTCCTCACAAGGTAACTCATCACATGCATTCATACTGGCAACTCCAGCATGATAGCACAGGGATAACAAGGGAAGCAGTCTCTATGGCTGTCTGTGTTTATGATTAGTGGGTAGAACTCAACAAAATAGACAGTGGACTAGTGAACGCAAAGTGGAACGGTGCATTTCCAACTGCTCCAGACATGTTTGCAATTCACAAGGTCAATATTGGATGTTCAAGCTGTATCATTATCACATCTTTACTGCAACTATATGAGGCAACAGCCTTTCAGGGACACTTTACGACACAAAGGTGTTAAGTCCATACATTTAACCCTTTCCCCCTTGAATTAAGACTGGGTCAACAGCTTTCCTCTGCATGGGTTGGGCACTAAGTGCCCAACACATGCCGAGGAAAGCTGTTGACCTGGGTCATGTTGTCTTGACAGGTCTCATCTTCAATCCTCAGTCAAATTGTTTTTCATTGCTGTTGAAATCAGTTGAAAACGCTGAAGCAGACGACATTTAACCACCAGCTAGTTTTGGCCGGTTTAAGGGGGAAAGGGTTAAAATTCTTTCTAGAAGGAGCATTGTACATGGTAACAATGGGTTAACCTGTGTCCCGACAGGTCTTCACACTTAATTCTTGAAGGAAAAAGTTTACACCTTCAGCATACACTCCCATGCTATAGGATACTGGAATAGAAACCTGTTTGTGTAGTGCAAGCCATGCCACAAAGATACATGTTACATGCCTGTCACCTGCAGCATGTGTAGTGCAAGCCATGTCATTAACCCTTTCCCCCTTAAACCGGCCAAAACAGGCTGGTGGTCAAATGACGTCTGCTTCAACATTTTCAACTAATTTCAACAGTAATGAAAAACAGTTTGACCGAGAATTGCAGATGAGACATATCAAGATCACATGCCCTAGGTCAACAGCTTTCCTTGGCATGATTAGTGCCCAACCCATGCCAAGAAAAGCTGTTGACTCAGTCCCAAATCAAGGGGGAAAGCATTAAGATACATGTTCGAAAATATGTCTGTAAACTGTAGTGCAATATGCCTGTAAATTGTTGTGAAACCCATATCATAAAGATACCTGTTGGGCAATATGTCTGTACAGTGGTCCCCCTCTTGTAAGGCCCCTCTCAAGACAGGCCACCTCTCTACAAACGCCACTTTTCCATGCAGCAAGTATGCAATTTTTATTTCCTCAAGAAAGGCCACCTCTCTTATAAGGCCACATTTTTATGCATTTGGGGTGGCCTTTTAAGAGGGGACAACTGTAAACTGTAACGGCGCAAGCCATGTCATAAAAATACCTCTTCCAGGACAATATGTCTAAACTGCAGTGCAATACATCTGCAAATTGTAGTGAAACCCGTCTTAAAGATACCTGTTGGACAATATTTGTAAACTGCAGTGCAAGCCATGTCATAAGGATACAGGTCTGCTGGCCAACATGCCTGTAAATTGTAATAACCACAACATATTTGCAGAGCACATATCTGGGAACTGCATAAATTGTAGCATAAGCCATTCTATTAGTATTAGATATTAATAGTTTATTCTAATTTATTTACATTCAATTCTTAAAGAAAAAAAGGGCATGCTCTTACCTTTCAAAATGTCTTTCGCAAGCTCAGGATCTGCACCAGTTAGCCCCACAAACTGGTAGAGCTTGCTGTCCATCACTTTCTGAGTGGGTGGAGAATACATTGCCTGGCCACACCTCCATACACACAAAATGCCATATATGGCACCACGGTGTCAACACACCTGTCAATCAAACCAAACATTTACATCACTCATTGTGAGAAAGCAGAAGACAAACCATTTCCAAAATTTGGAAATATCTGTTTCTAGGAAATGAATGGATACACTCAAGACATATTTACTACACCCTTCCTACTTTGTCGATAGGAAGAAGTAGAATCTTGTAAGCTCAAAGCCTTTTAACAATAGTGCTTATGTTTTCCACACGAGTTCCATTATTTTTCAGTTTTTGCGATGCTAGACCATAATTTAACAGGAGGGCTGTGTGAACAGCCCACTCTCAGCTGACATTGATATTCAGCCCATAGTAAGTCCCACTCTGGTCTAGGGGGTTGGATTTTGGAGAGGAAATTAAAAAATGTGAATTTCCATCGCAATCTCCATTGACTTACATGGTAATCAATTATAGAATGCATGCATGCATTAACCAACACGTACCCCCACATTAAAATAATTCGCTAAAAATCAGGGATACAGAGTATCACCACCTGGTGAACACTTTTGTTTAAACCTCCCACAAGCTGATCATTTTCACCAAGTTCCAGAAAGATCTGAGACAAGTTTAGTAAAAGAAGTCGAAAATGGGGAAAACACCACAAAAATTGTAAAAAATAAAAACAAGGAGGCTATAGCCTAGGCTCAGCTGACCTAGAGATTGATCACACTTGTGGTTCTGAGAACTTGTGACAGGACAAAATAGGTAGACACTTATCAAACGTACATCCCTACCAAGTGAGACACAAATCTGGCCAAAACTGTTTAAGTTAAAACCATTACAAGAAATTCCCATGTTTGATTTTCCAATTAAAACCTTTAAAAGATTTTCCAAAACATCATAAGAAATCCAAAAATCACTGGAGCATGACCATTTGAATAAACTTGGTAGAGACCCACCCAAGATACATTGCGACTAAGTTTGAAGTCAATCTGACTGACAGTTTCTTCTTCGAAGTTCAAAATGTGAATTAGCATTAGAATGCCCACTGACTTATTTAGTAATCAATAGGAAGGGTGCATTTACCAATAAATACCCAAACTGAAAAAACAAAATCATTAAAAAAAAAAAAAATGCACAGCAATGCCAATCTTTGTTTGACTTTATCACAAGGAACATATCCACAAAATTTAAGTGTAATCTGAGGGATGGTTCTGGAGAAGTCAAAAATAGCGAAAAAAACACACAAAACATCATAAAAATTAGGAAAAAAGGTGCAGCATCACCTGGTGAATAAGCTTAGAACTAGGAGTCCCCAAAAGTGTTCCTGTGTAACATCAAAGCAATTGATGATGAGTGGTTTCAGATAAGATTTTTTACGATTTGCCCAATAAAAGAACAAAAAAGTGCATACAAAAATCCAAAAATTACTGGAGCATGACCCTTTGTACACACTTGGTGCAGACCCACTCAAGGTATTGCCACCAAATTTGAAGTGAATCTGGCAGATGGTCTTGGAGAAGAAGTCGAAAATGTGAATTGTGCAAGGACGACAAACGAAGAGCAATGGCATAAGCTCTGCTGGCTAATAAGCCAGCTGAGCTAAAAATCATTGGAGCATGACCATCTTAATAAATTTAGAAACTCAACCAAGGTACATCCCCACTTAGTTTTAAGTAAATCCAGCTGATGTCTTTTGAGAAGAAATCAAAAATATGAATTGTCGACGGTTGGATGATGAGGCTAGACAAACAGACATCCTTTAACAAAAGCAGACTGAGAAGTCAGCGGTGCAGGGCTCGACAATTTTTTTTTTGAAAAATAACTTGTCCACAGGGCAAGCAGATTTCAAAATCCACTTGCCTGTATGAAAAAATCCACTTGTCTGAATATAACCTGACAGCATAAACGAACGTTTTTTCATCAATCCATAGACAAAGGCCTAGACAAACCATCTAACCTACATTTTATTTGCCGCTTATTGTCGCTTGCAAATTCGCCAAAAAAAATGTCAAATTTTACAACGATTCTAGCTACGACCGTTAAAACAGTGAATCTGGCAAAATATTAATGATACAAATTGAAGAGTAAACTATTTGCATGCGGTGACTTACAATGGAAAATTCAGCATAATTTCTGGGACTATAGGAGTCAGAATACCCTGTAAACTTTGATAACTTTTAAATGGTTGCATTGCTTTCAGGATCCTTTTTCTTGTTGCCTCTGATGCTGTGATGGAATACATACATACCATGAATGCTATCGGTACATCATAGTAAATTTGCGTATACAGTATTTGCAAGACTTTTGTTCCTTGTAATAATTGGGTGTTCTTAATTAAAATTCAAACGCAAAATTAAATATTTCAAATCAGAAATGGAGTGTGCGCACTGTCACCATCTTTTCTCCACAAACAGCTGCTTTGGCCATGTGGTCTGATGCACAACACATCACCTGAGTGGTCAAATTGAGTCACAATGCAAAAATGAGCCAATCACGACTCGTGTTACTGTGTTCATCTGACATGGCTTCTGCCCAGTGAACATGTGTGAATCTGCCGTAATTTAACAGAGGGAACACACAAATGGGATGCTTTGTTTATATTGGAGCAGCGAAAATAAAAATTCCAATGATTACCATAGCAACAATTATTTGGAGTCACAGGAAAATACCCAAAAGTAGGGGATAGAGGGAACTCCTAAATGTGTCTCAAGTCAGTCCGTGAGACTGGGTCCAACGATGGTGCCCATTTCACCGCAGATCCACTCCATGATGTCACTTGCATGTGACTGGCACTTGTGTGGTGTTGGCTGCTGTTGTAGCCGGGGAAGTCATCTCATATAGCACCTATACATGATCTTTATTTTTCCAACACTGTTAGAACCACCGATAAATGGCATTTGATGTTACCTTGCAGAAGAACATGCAAATTCAAATATTTTTTGATGTTGCTTTTGACATGGTTGGGGCAGACCAGACTGATGGTGAGTTACTGTGGCCCCACTCCATAAGCCAACAACTACTGGCACCTTTGATCTCGTAATGGTATGCACGCTACAAGGACAGAGAAAATATCTGCTTGTTTTGACACAAATCAAGTCCTGCTGAATACAACTGCTGACCAAGAAATTGTTTAAACCTGAAATGTTTACTAATTAGGGATTATTATTACCTACTGCCTCCCCCCCCCCCCCCCCCCACATGCCTGTGTTCACAACACAGACTGCAGTGATCGCCAATATACTGCAGGTCGCAAAAGCTCTAACTAGACCCCGGTAGTTCTTCAGCATGCACACAGTGCTCTGACTTCAAACACTACTGTGACAATGGATTATCGTCACCTTCTCCCACCCCGTTGCCAGCCCTACAAAAATCTGGAACTTGTCACTGGGTCATTAAAACTTGCGGAATAGGAGTTCCCAGTGAAAAAAAAATGGTTTTCCGACCGGGCAAGTATGTATTAATTTTAACTTGCTCGAGATGAAATCTGACTTGTCCCGGGCAATCGGACATGTGGATTGTCAAGCCCTGGCTGAGGTTAAAAAACAAACAAACAAAACAACAGGCCCATGGGCTTACTGCTCTATGGACATGCAAAATATTCCTTTTCTGAAATGCAATCTCTCTATGACCTTAAGAAAGTTGTTCAAGGTTATCTGCATTACGCAATATTATCAAACTTCTACATGATACACGTACATGTATGTACTGATTTGTGGTATACTTGGTACAGTTAGCCTTATTCTTTCTCAGCATATTGAATTTAGTGCTTAGATGTAATGACCATCACAAAAATATCATTTCCCTCTATGACCTTGAGAAAGTAGGTCAAGGTTATTCACATTATTCAACATCAAACTTCTACATATAATACCAATTTGTGGTACATGGTATTGTCAGTCTTATAATTTTTTCTCAACATACTGAATTTAATGTCCCTTTCCTTTACGTAACTTGGAACAAGTCAAGGTCATCAAAAGCCAATAAAGTTTGGCCAATTGCCCGACATGTATTTTTATGTGACCATTAGCTTAACACACATTTAGCATCAATTTTGTAGTTCTATCTAAATTTAGTATCACAACAATGAATTACACTGTAATGTGTACAGCGATCTAATAACTATGACCTCAGTTCCATTAATAACACCAATAGTGCCACGTCATACATGTTCATCTGCATAATATTCCTGCCATGGTATTATGTACACAAGTTCAGATGTAATGACCAACATCCCTCCTCCTCCCCCCCCCCCCCAAAAAAAAAACCAACAACAACCTGAAATGCATTCCCTCTGTGACATTGAGAAAATAAGTCAAGGTCATCCATAATATGAACATCAATATTCCTCATATGATTGATCAACCTAACTCTTTTCCAAAATTATAAATGACGGTTTAATGTGTTTTCAACACATTTCAGTCTATGTCATCTGTAATATTGCAGGTGTTACTACCATATTTCCTTCTTTTTTTTCTCTCTCTTTGCTCGATCAATATTGGTACGAACTTTCATGATGATTTGCAGAAGATTCCTAAAACTTTAGGTCATTCTCAAACTAGAAGCGACAAACATTATGCATCCCCAGACCAGGTCCCTCTCACCAAAGGCCACCCCTCTAAGAGGGCCACCATTCTTTTGCAGAAATTTTGACCTTGACCTTTGACCTCAAGGTCACCTCTGAGCAAATTTAAGGGCAGTCTCACCTGGGTAAATAATGACCAAGTTTGATGGACTCCAATCATACACATTTGAAGATGTGGCAGGGAAACCATTTTATTTTGCAAGGCATTGTGACCTTGACCTTAAGGTCATCCACAATCATGTCAAAAGATTCCCAAAATCTATCGAGCATCTGTACCCAAAATTTCAAGTGAATCTGGCTTATGGTTTTGAACAAGTCAAAATGTGAACTACCATTGCAAACCCGGGCATTGACTTACATGGTATTCAATTGTAAAGCAAAAATTACCCCCCCCCCCAAAAAAAACCAAAACAAAACATTAAAACCCCCAAAATCATTCAAACATGACCATTTGAACACAGGGGGATGCATAAATATGGCATTTTGATCCGTATACTACATAATACCACAGGTTAGGAAAGGTAGCCATGAGACTGGTCCACACTTTATCACAATGACTGAAGGCTCTTCTTGTCAGTCTTCCAGGGTTTTTTTTTTTTTTTTTTGCGGGTATGTTGGGTGAGAGCACTTTTTTTTATAGAAATTGACATAGTCTATCAAGAAAGCGACAGCCAGTTATCAATGTGATGTAAATCTCATGGGGAAAGCGTGACAAGCAGCCTGACAGCAGCATGCTTGCCACTGAAGACTCCTCGCTGGCCTTTATGCACACCTGACAGGAACCAGTCTGTGCATGTGATGTGCCGGAGATCAGGCGGTCCCAGGTTTTTTTCAGCAAAGGAAAGTGTAGAATTGTTATAGGTCACTGTATGACATGTAACAAGACTGTGCTATGCAGCTGTTTATAATTATATTTGAATATGAATGTTATACATTTGTCTCTGTCATGAAGTAATAACGTCCAATAACTCGACAATCTCAGACTAATGTAGTGGACCACCTGCAGTGAGGCTATGTGTTTTTTAATACTTACTAGTGCCTCCAGCTGTGCCCAGGTAGCAAATTAAACTGACGTCAAAGGAGGTAAAGTGTAAAAGGGGAAAGGTCATCCATTTTAAACACTTTTTCAACAAATGTCCAAATTACCTAAGGCCTAACAATTTTACTTATGTGTGGTTCCGGTAACCTGACCGACCCTACTGAAAAAGCTCGACCCTAAATAAATTATATGAAACAAGTGAAAAAAAACTGTTTTCAGTCCGCCCTTCCCTTATAAAATTTGATTGACCCTGGCTGAAAAATGTTATCAAGCAAGTGGCCGTTGTGTGCCGTTATTTTGCAGTTAAGTCCACTTAAACACAGCATTTTACTTCAACTTGTCTGGAAGGTTAACTTGGGTCACATAGCCAGTGTTGTTTGGTGAAAAGGCATAGCCATGGTTGTTCTGTGATCATCATCTTAATATTTTGCTAGGTTCCAGGTGTCCGTTCTCTGAGTCACCTGGACAAACAGTCATTAAAGTACTTTTAAAACATGACTTACTGTCTTATTTTAATCTGCCCGCTTTTTTGCATCTGAAGCAGTTATCACTGTTAACAAAAAATCTAATGCCACATGATACACGTACCTTGAGCCTGTAAATCATACACATTGGTAAGCACCACTTAACATGGTGCAATGTATTGCGGGAAAGTCGCACAAAAATCCATTTGATTTGGATATCAAAGTGAATTTCTGCCACAGCATATATTATATCATTATTGATGCTATGAAAAATTTTCAAAATATGTATTTTTGATATCACATATGATAACCCCCCCCCCCCCCCCGATCTTCCCAATATTATATTCATTTAAAAACCATTGGGTGTGGAATCCACAATTTTCAAAATAGCAGCCAAGTCCCTGGGTTGGTCCTGACTGGATATTTTGAACAGGCAGTATCCAAAATATATGTGTGATTAGTGTAAACGAAAGCTTATTTTGTCAAACAAATCTAATGTAAAATATATAATGGGACTTTCCAGTGTGAGCATTACCTAAAAATGTAAATACTATGCCTTGAAGTTACCATTTGTTGGCAGTGGTGGGCCCCAGAATAGGAATATTGTATCAGAGACTGAAGTCACCCCTGGGCTATGAATTAAGTAGCAGCACTGGGCAAAGGAACCAAGAGCCCCAACTTTGTCAAAGTTGGAGCTTCGTGGAGAAGATTGCCCAAATAGTGGATCCAGGTCCGTAAGTATCATGAGTATTGGAAGGTGTTTATATTTATTGGTAAAGACTGCCAGATCCTTTACAGCTAGCTGTACTGTGCAGGCACACAAAACAAATTTGTTTGCAAGCAAATTTTTTTCTAGTTTCAGTATGTCTTGCACCCACTTCAAAGACAACTGGTGGTCATGAGGAATTTGCATTTCAAGTTCAGTTTTAACTTAGTCTTGTTGCCAGACCAATACATGTAAACAGTGGTAAGGCCTAGATGTAAACACTCAACAGATATAGTCCAGGCAGGATCTTTCTCATATCACTCAAGTTGTTATTTACTCAAATTTTTTTTTTTTTTTTGGAAATTCTACGCTACCTACCCACCCCCCTTTCAAATCATTAGGTAGTAATAGGAACCCAGACTTTCATGTAATTAGCCCATTTGCACTTTACCAGTACACTGTGACTCAGACCAACTGATCCAAAAATAACTACCCATGCGTGCTCCCAGAAATGATTATTCTTATGTACTGCAGACCACAAAAAGCTCCAACACCACGGAGCCTCATTCAACTGGGGGACCATTGGGGAACTCCACAACCAAGGATAATGTTGAAGTGGCAATTAAAGCAAGGTTCTGTACATGACACTTTTCTCTTCCCCATTTTCCATAGACCTATATGAATACAGTGGTACCTGCTATTTAAGACCGCCCCTACAGTCAACAAAAAGTGGTCTCATACTGCAGGTGGTCTTAAATTGGAGGTAAATTTAACCAGGCAATACAGCAAAGGGTCTTGGAAGAGTGGTCTTAAAAAGACGCGGTCTTAAATTGGAGGTGGTCTTTAGAGCAGGTACCACTGTATATATTTTAATGGTTGCTTTGTTTAGTAATTTGAAGAAAAACAGCAAATTTGAGTTTAATGTCTCTGATATGCACATTTATCCAAAGTACCCTATGCTTAATGTAATACAAGAGTGCCTAAAATTAATGATGTGGTCTGAGACTGTCTTCAAGGACAAGACATGTCAGAGACTGACCCTTCCATAACATTAAACATAAATACGACAAAACCATTCTTTCTTTGTCTATAGTGGAATTCTGATAACATAAAAAAATGTGAACATTAAATTACAACTCTACAGGATAGAGTTAATTACATTTTCAATGCTTAATATTGCAATGTACTTCATGTTGCATTTTTCACAAATGTATAAGGAACATTAAATTTAAAAATTTACACTAGAAGAAAGACCTACTACATATTTTGTGCATGCATGATATATGAGAATAAAATTTGCACAATTACATAACAATAAAACACATTATATGCATACTGTGTACCCTGGATGAAATACACATACATGCACTTGTATTTGAAAATGTGTAATTAAAATTCCATTCATTTATACGTGCATGCCTTTTCACTTTAAACATAGATAATGTTTCTTTACCTGTGATGAATCTCACACAGTAGCTACCTGCTGACCTCTGCAACATGCACATTGGCAAAGTGTGGGAGTCAACATTCTACATGTTTTGGAACTTCATGGGGAATCTGCAGTTCAGCACAGAGATCAGTTTCAGCATGTCAACACACCTGTTCAAACTCCCTGTAAAGATGAGCAGCTGTTTTTATTTAGCATGCTACTATTTTATGAAGCACCTGAGCCACAGTTCTCAGTGATTTCTAACTTGAGTCCATTTTGCTGGCATGTACTGAATGTGTAAATCTTGCAGGCGATTTCCAGCCTAAATTACTATTAAGCATGTGTTAGGGCCTGTATTTTTCAGTTTGAAAATGAGTGTTTTTCCGTTTTGGGAAACTACAGATTCCGTTTCATTTCCGTTTCACTAATTCTAGGGCTCGATTTTAGCACTGGTCAATAAAAAAGGAAAAACAGTTGATCTTATCGCCTCTGGAAAATGTTGATCCATCAACGAACGGCAAAGTGACTCCATATTGTTTACTATGTACGTTGACAGCCTCCACCTACAGACGGCGCTATTATCATTGTACCTCTGTTGCGCGTTATATCTATATGCCATGCAAATGAATGGATATGGTAGTAATGGGGTCTATAGCGCGCAGGTGTCCGGCCTGTCGTTAAATTTGCTCCACGTGGTATCGATAACGCAGCCGACTCGTCAAATTTGGATCCAAGTCCGTGTGTCTTGCTTTATGCGATGACATATGTGGTGATTTTGAATTATTTGAGAGGCAAAATTCACAAATTCCGCAAAATTTCCGTGGCATTTGCCAATTTCCGCTCCAAATCATAAATTCCGTTTGAGATCATGGATTCCGAAAATTCCGTCCGTTTTCCGCGAAAAGTACTGGCCCTAATGTGTAGTGCACTCCATAAAATGTGGTTGGCACAAGCCTATTCTCAGTGTCAAAGCAGCATTGGTTGCAAGTCTGCAGTTGAAGACATTGGTCTCTGAAGTGCAAGCAATTGCAAGAATAGATAGATTCTGCATCACACTTTGACTATGTTACCTCAGAATATTTCATAAAATGTGAATAAAATACACAATGAACTTATTTTTTCCTTGCAATAGACAGGATCTATAGCAAACTTGAGACCTACTTTACCATACTGTTGCTGGCGCTATCAGTTAAAACCTCATGTATGATGTGCAGACCTGTTTGGTCTGTTGTGAAGCTTCTGACTGCAATGGACATGCTGGAAGCTGTAAGAGATGTACAGCCCCAGGACCACTAGATTTAAAACCAATATCACAGTTCGAGACAGTTTATGATGCTTTTCTCCACAAGAATCTGTGACTGTATATACAATGAACGGATTGATTGTGGAAGGTTTCTGCTCAAAATGAAGAATCAGGCCTAGACATGTGTCATCATGTTGCGTGATTTACAAGAGGAGTCAATATCCACCACACAAGTCCACAGCGCAATCTACTTGACTTGGGCCTGCTCAAGCTCAAGAACCAAGGGCGGCCATCCAAAGGAGGACTTAACATTCTTCACAAAAATTCTAGGCCCTCCCATCACTATATAATGGTAATGAGTTGTTTAACTTTTCATGTGGCAAATACATACATGTACATAGACCTAGTTTTTTTCATCTCCTCAACACAGCTTTGCTACATTTACCTGTGTAGGGAAAATAATTATATGCTGAGGACAATGGAAGGACCAAAGGTCCTTTCTGTATCATTTTTATACTGTGCAGCCTGATGATGATGACTATTAAATGACAATATTTCCACATGCAATGCATCATTAACCTTTATAGGAACAGCACAGAGATGAGCTGAATGATCTTCTGAAAGTTTTTGTCACTTCAATTTGTTTGGGAATTGGGTCAAGAGCATTTCAAAGTGATGCCCTGAATCATGCACTAAAGATTTGAATACAAGAACATGCACAGGTAGATAAAAAAGATTATTTTCTTTAGCTTCAAAAACAATCAATTTTTAATTGTAAATTCTTATACTTACATACCTCTGTGGGGGCTACTGTATAAATCAGGCATATACAAATGGTACTATGTCCATTGGTCTTGATGTCACCCATGCCCTCCCCCTCCCGTCAAATCTAATTATATGACCAAGGTCAGCATGGTTGGTTAAAAATAAGTATTACATGGCAGGCAATTTTGGAAATAGTCCACATAAAAGCAACATCTTTCACTGATGGTTGAAGCTTTTCCAGGTATACCATTTGATAATCATGATAATGTTAAGTGATTAACCACAGGAATGCTGGGATAGCCACTTCCAACCACCTCCCCCCAGCTGTGCCCTTGTATGTAATTTTGCAGTTGAAATTAATTTAGGGATCATTTGAGATCACTTTTTATCCTATCACAGGACTGAATAACAAAAGAGAACATTTAAGTGACCAACTTGTTTAGCCTGGAGGGACAGCCGGGGCTCCCTGCAGAAAGCTGTTACAGTATTTATGGTCAGTTATGACCACTGTGTTCACTTAATGTGGCGAGTAAAGAAATCGAAAGGTCACACTCATTTGTTAACAGTATCACACACAGCTGTCATGTTGGGCTTGACTTAGGTTTGTTGTCGAGTGTGGCTGAAATGTCAGGCTTTTTTTTTTTACCTTTAAAATACAGTGAAACCTGTTTTGAGAGACCACCCAAAGGGCAGGCCAAAACTGGTCACATAAGACAGGTGGTCTCTCAATAGAGGTACAACATGGGAAAGATAGCAAAAGGGATATAGTAAACATGGTCTGAAAAGGCAGGTGGTCTTTCATCCCAGTGGTCTCTCAAAACAGGTGTCACTGTAGTGGTTTCATTGGCCAGCTTGCTTCACATCTTATTTTTGCAGACAACTGAATATGAAGATATTACTATGTCAGACAACGCTCAGCTCTATCTTCAATTAGTTTCATTTAAAGTAAAAAGTCTAGGTGTTACTATTATTGCTATGAAATACAATCAATATACAATTCTTAATAATAACTGACCAATATAATTGAGGATGAAACAAGTACACCGATTTTTGTTTGAAGGAAAGAGTTTGAAGCGATAGCAAATAAGTTATGTCTTCCAAACAAGTTATTTGATCTCCTGTATAGTTATTTGATCTCCTGTATTTATATGGAAGTTTTTGTATGTGGAGACAAATATTGTAATATGGTCAAATTTTTGCTATGTAATAATGCTCTTTAGTTGTCTTCGTTTGTCCCTGACAAAAATTTGTCTCAGCAATGTTACTGAACAATTGCATGTATATGCATTGAAATTCCATACATATAAATTGTATGCATTTGATGAGGTAAAATATTCAGAATGGCAATTTCTAATACCATATGTACACAGAAATGGCTTCTTGGGTTTCATGGAAAGACTCACAGAGACACTAAAGATATGGTGTCCTGGTTACATCAATGAACACACACCAAAAACATTCTTTGTTCAATTTGAAGGTCTGATATAATCATGATAATGACTATATACTTAAATGAAACTGTTATGCCACAAAAGGAATACTTTTATTTTGTTCAAATGTTTCATTTGTCTCAGACAGTCTCTAACATTAATGGATTGTAAGGATGTAATATCGAAACAAATCTTCTCTGTCAAATTCTTGGTTCCCATGTTTCATTCAAGTGCATGCATCCATGATGTAACATACAGTGCTTGTTACATCTGGAAATCATATATTGGCTTTCTTTATAGTAATTTTGGTTTGTCAGTTAAAATGATTTTCTGAAGTGTTGTTAAGTAATATATAATTCCTATCTTGAATATATGACAGGCCAAGAGTCAAACACTATTTATTTAACAATGAGTCTAGGCTGTAAACATATTGGACACCAAAGTGAGTTCAGAATTAAGAAGTTCCATAATCTCTTTATGTACTATGTGATCAATTTTTCAGGAGGACTAAGCAAATTAATCACCATATACACAATATCTACACATCTTCTCTGATTTTTTAATCAATACAGTTTCTCACAAATATGGTGAGTCTAGGATGTAACAATTGGACGCCAAACTGTTACATCTACATCCTGGTGATGTTTTCAAAATTAAGATTTTACAGATAAATAAATTTATTGTTCTTTAACAGTAGTTACTGACTTAAGACTATGTACATGTATAAGGGTTTGTTTAATCATAGAAACATACTGATATTTTCATAAGATTCATAGTTTCTTATCTATGTGATCCAAAAATTGGGGCTAAGTTAGGTGGACACCAACAAAATTTTCATGGTGTCCTCTAAATTTTATATGTTTATATTACACAGACATGAAAACTTGCCAGTTATCTCACATACTATAACACATTTAATTTAATACACACCCAAAGGACAGAGTTTTCATTGATTTTGAAAATACATTGTAAATGAAAATTACTGGGACATAACAGAAATTGGATGACAGAGAATTCTTAAACATATATATATATATATATATATATATATATATATATATATATATATATATATATATATATATATATATCAGTGTTCTCTACATTTTTTATATTTCCATTGAAAATATTATGTATATTTACATTATACAGACATGAAAACTTGCCAGTTTTCTCACATAGTATAATTTTTCTTAATACACACCCAATGTAACATCATCATTCACTGATCTTGAAATAAATGAAAATCACTAGGATGTAACAGAAATAGGATGAATTGATAAAGAATTCTTAATCATATATATATATATACAGCAGGTGACCTGTCACCACAGGTAAATTTTACAAAGAAATTGAATCTTATGTCCCAGGCTAGTGACCACAAAAAGAAATGCGGCTGCTTACGGCAGTGGTTGCATACAGCAGGTACCACTGCATATATATACATATATATATATATATATATATATATATATATATATATATATATATATATATATATATATATATATATATATATATATATATATATATGATCACATGCACACAGACTGTAGTAATTCATTACAGACACTTGCAGACAGGAGTCCATGTCTGTACAGGTGTCCCTGTGTTCTGCCAGTGATGGTTGTTGCTAACAAGACACAGGACCAGAAAACGTTGAGACTTTGAGCTGGCAACAAGGCCACAGTGAAAGAGTGTTTCTGAGGGGAGACAACAAATGCACAGGGGATAACATGTTGTGGGGATATAACAGCTCCTACAGATCTCTTGCACAGTAATTTTGCTAAAATTCTGGAAGCGCACATTAAAAGCTGGATGTGATATCAAGAATTTGGCAGTGCAAAACACACCCACAGCATGGCTTACTAACATACTACTGCTGTCACTATCGAGATGGTGTATCACGGTTTCCACTTGTAAGGGCTTATTTCTGCTTCATCCCCGATCAACCACCTACTCCCAAGACCACTGCAGACAAGCTTAACTGCTTAAGGCCAGAGAAATACCGATTATTATCAGGCCCACTGACAGTAAAGAAATAGTGCCCTTGCCATCAATTACTTTTCAAGATATGGAATTTTATATTTTAAAACACATTTTGGCTCATAATTTCTGTCAAATTATAGGAGGTGCCACTAGTATCATTAAGAACTTAAGACTTTGACCTCCCCCACAATCACACCAAATTTTGGTGAAGATATGCCAAAAATGAAAGATCTATCTAGAGTGTTTCCAACTAATTTTATATTTTGACCCCTATATTGCATAATATTGTAGGTGGCACTACCAATATCAAAATGGACCTAGATTTTTATACACCCTTTAAGTCCTCAAAGTCATATTGGGCGAACTTGAAAACTGTGGATTGTATTTCGGTCACAAGATTTTCACACTTTGACCTGTATATAACTAGTACATAATACTATACCAACATTGATGTTGACAAAGATTTTTATACACTTCATAACTTCTAAACGTTATATGGCCCTATCTCTAAAATTGTGGGGTGCAGCGCATTCACAAGATGACCCCTATATTCAAACTGGCCATTTGACCTTGACCTTCAACTCAGATTAAAAAACTGTTACTATTCAAAATATGCACCCCACATCCAGCTTCCATATACAGTGGTCCCTGTCTTGAGAGACCATCTCTAAGGCAGGTAAAATGTGGTCTCTCAAAACAGGTGGTCTTTCATTAGAGGTATAATAACATGGAACAGAGAGCACAGTATTATGAGAGAGCAGTCTTAAAAAGGTATGCAGTCTCTCATTGGAGGGGTCTCTCAAGACAGGTACCACTGTATATGGTCTATTTGTTCAAATTAGATAATAACTTTTAGACTTATTGATGAAAAACAATGAGCTTGGACAAGTGCCAAACCCCATAAAATACTGGGTCACAGTGACCTAAAAAGTATGTCACCAAGTAAAGTTTTATGTACATGTATTATGTAATCAAGCGTAATCTTGATATGGAAGGCCCAATTCTCTTTGCCATTGATGTCCAAGCTATACTCTACAATTACAAAATCACCCCTTTCAACTTTAATACAGGCATGGTGACCTCAAAAATATATGTCAAGGTCACTGATATTCAAAATTCTAGCTTTCAAGCATGGACTACATGAGTATAAATTTGGCAAGTCTAATCCAATTAGAAATTTAGACTTTGTCCTCCCCCACAATCCCATCAAATTTGGTAAAGATCTGCCAAAAATTAAAGATGCCAGAGTGTTCACAAGTTTTTTCACATTTTGACCCCTATATTGTAGGTGGCCCCACCAATATCGAAAGGGGCCTAGATTTTCATACACCTTATAAGTCCTGAAAATAATATTGGGCTAACTTCACTGTGGACGGTATCGCACTAATGAACAAAAGTTTACAGACCAAGGGTTGCAGACAAGCGTTCGCACAAGCTCTGCAACCCTTGGTCAGCAAAGCTTATGAACAACAAAAGGTAGGGCCTGTATTTTTCCGTTTCAAAAAACTAGAAATTCCGTTTCAGCAGCCAGAAATTTCCAAATTCAGTTTCAGTAGTTCTCTTTGTATGTAAAACACATTAAGGCAAAACAGCAAATTCCGTTTCAGAGGTGACAAAAATCCATTATTCCGTTCCGTTTTGGTTAAAAACGAAAAATACAGGCCCTAAAAAGGCAGTACTTATTTCTGTTGTATTGTTTTATTTGTTAAATTAACAAATTATCTTTCCTCTCTAATTTATGTCACAATAATAGATTTACAATCCCATTCTTAATTTAATTCAAAAATAAATTGGCTGCTTTTTTGAAATTTTCACATTCTGAATGTCACATTGGCAGAAAGGTCAACACTCAACATTTTACAAGGAATCATATGATCATTCAAAATGGTGGACCTATAGAGATGTGAGAGCCCTCACTTTTGCAGGTGAGTCGTCAGACTTAATTAGTTTGACTGGTATTTAAGGTATGTATCGTGATATGTATCGTATCATGGAGAAAAATATCAAGATATGTATTGTAAGGTAAACAGAGTGCATCATCACAGCCCTTGCATCTACATGATCTAGTCAAGGTGAAAGGTAACCGATGGTTGACAGCCTATCTCCAGCACGAGCACCATTAATTTTCTTATACTGAACCAACAACAATTTAACAAAACAACTGTTTTGTCAAACCTTCCCAGGTGAGCCAGCTTGCCTGCTTTGCAAAAAGTTATCTGTGCATTTACTTTAGGGTCACGGTCAAGTTATGCAGCACCCTCCAGAGGCACTACATGTATGCGCAAGGGTTAACAGAACATGCAGTTGTGGACAACAGGAAAAACTGTAAGCCACCTGCTCAGCCAATCACAAGATGAGATTTCTACCTGAGGTACAAGTGGTGTGCTTAACTTATTGAAGATACCAAATGTAATCCTGGAAAGAGGGTGAGAGAAAAGGTAAATTTTATGACAATCCAGACCAGTGCTGGGTAAGCAGTCTTCACATTTAAAATGTTATGGCATGTGCTCATGTTCTTGGCACTAATACTACACAATTAATGTCTGTTATAATGATGCCATCCCGGCAACATACTAATCTATTTTCATGGTGTTAGGAAAATAAATGGTTTCCTTTCTCATGTTTCTGTCTAGTGCTGCCATGGCACTGTGAAATACAAATTGATTTTCATTACACCATGAAAATAGGAAACTGCTCTGCCGTAGAATATTTTTCTCGCCACCAATGTACCATTAAAATAGTCTACGGCAGGAAGCTGTGACCAGGATACAGTAAAATAAATCTGCAGGCTGTTGGTATGCTCTTATGCCATGGCCCTGTCATGACTCACAGCTGTCAAAATGGATGCATCCAGCCACCCATTCATTTTTATTTTGATCTTGTTCCATGACCACTCTCAGTGCCACACCTCCTTGCAGCCAAATGATCTATTTCTAGCTCTTGAAGTAAACGCCAATATGAAATTTACTCCCATTAGGTATTCCATCCATTTCATGATGACCTTGGAAAAATCGGGAAAAAAAGATCAATGTGATTTCTACAAGTTCTGCTGAGCCTGAGTAAGCACGGTAGGATATCATGTGGACAAGATACACACTTTTAGTCACAGCTAGGGTTGGACTTCCGCTTCTACTTCATGTTTCTGTCAAACCTCTAACCATTATTTTTTTTTTTAATCTCAGTACACATTTCTAGTATAGGCAGGCATGTGATTGCCCTTTCAAGACAGGGTCTGGTTCTGTGCAAAATTACTGAAATTTGTCTTTATAACAAGGAAATATAGTGCTTTTTGCACAAAAAGAAGGGTCTCAGAAAGACAATTGGGAAGGATTTCAGACTTATGGGGGGTAAATCACATCACTGTGTAAGCAAACCTGAAACAATTTAAGAATTAAAAACCAGGAAAAATATGAAATGAATATTCACGTTACGTGAACATAAATGTAAACAAGTCTGAAAAGTTTAATAAGGGAACGATTTTTTCGCACTTTGCTCGTCAACACTAGCACACCAGACACGGTGTGAGCCCACTCCCTGACCACAGCACGCAGACATTGGCTCATGTTCTGATCACAATAGTGTTTTAAGACTCAAACCAAAATAGAAATCCCCAGCGGACAACATCCCAAGAATGAAGTCTGTCGTTCCTGCCCAGTCTCTTGACTGACAAAACATGCACAGATCCCCGTTTCACACGAATGAAATGGATGCCAGGGAATCAAAGATGCTGTGACAGTAATATCTCTATGATCTTAAGTGTTTGGAAGTTGTTCTTACCTTTAAATGAACATAATCCAACAGTAACTCACTGGACAACGACAATTTTTCAGAGCTCCAACTTCACCGTATACTGGCTCCCCGCCGCCATGTTGGAGACTCAGTTTTGGACGGGACTCCCTGTCCCTCAAATAGGTGCTGCCGCAGAGCGACAAACTAGAACACTATATTTATTCGCAATGGCCACAAGGTGACAGCACTATTATCCTAAAATTCTCACATATCACCAACTTAAAGTATCTCTGATATTAAGAGAGAATAACTGTCAGGTCTAGTATATTGAGTAGTAACACAAAAATAATATAAATAAATCTAATGTTCACGCACAAATACATAAGCGAGATTCAGCACTGCAGCTTGGTGGTGCTTTGAGAGAGCTTCACATGACAGTTCTTGAGTAAAAATAAAATATAAGATAATCCACTGAGTCATATAAGCTGCACAGTGTGAACTACACAGTCTAACAAAAGCCTAGAAGCCCAAACCAGGGACACACACACACACACACACACACACACACACACACACACACACATACACACACACACACACACACACATATATATATATATATATATATATATATATATATATATATATATATGATATGTTGTCTGATACAAGGACCTATAGTTTTTAAAGAAAGTAAGACGCAGCCATGAAGTTGCATATTGACGGACTACATGCTAGTAATATCTACTACATGCATTATTTGCTCGGACTTATCAGACTATATATAACTATACTATAATCATAATTTGGGAACTTAAATGTTACAAATACATGTGAGGAAAGACCAGATACTTTAAATCAATATTGGCTGTAAATGTTCAAGATTTATTTTATACATGTAATAATGATAATGATAATGATAATGATAATGATAATGATATTGATAATGATAATGATAATGATAATGATAATGATAATAATAATAATAATAATAATAATAATAATAATAATAATAATAATAATAATAATAATAATGGTCTGTGCTATAAGTGCATGCAATGGTTAAACTTATGCATTTTTTTAGGTACACAGACAGATTTGCTTTGTAGAAAATCTTCTTTCTAGTTTCCTAAATGCATAATCGACAATTGACACGTACTTTGCTCAGGCATTGCATATTAGCATTTGTCCACAGATGAGCACAATACATGGCTGAGCAATAAGAGTTAAATTATTTGATCTTTACATCATAGCTGCATTTAAAATAAATTCTAATCAACATATTTGCTTGCATATAAATGACCGTGTTTGGCGCAACACTTCTTCATTATCCTTTGATGGATTTAACAATTTTACCCCCCAAATACTTATGTGACTCAACAAACTTTATATAAATTTCATTAATATAAACATCTGGTATATATTTTACTTATTTCTCGACCTGCCAGATAACATATAGGATGTTTTATTGGATAGGATTGAATATCATATCAGGCTTGGTTCATTAGTTAGCACACATATTGATCAAAGTTTGTAAACAAATTTCGAGACGGACAAAGCAGTAACATGTGGCCTGCATATTCGTGCTGAAGGAAATGAGATTATGATCATTCACGTGGTAGTTCGGTATACATATGCTCACTAGATGCTTCAAAAGCCTTTGATAAAGTTAATCATGCTGTGTTATTTTCTAAATTATTTGACAGAGATGTGCCTTTGTATATTGTTCGTCTTCTGAGTGTAAACCGCACGTATACTGTGGGGCAGTTGTTCTTCTTAACCTTTTAAAGTATCAAATGGTGTGCATCAAGGCAGTGTTCTCTCGCCAAAATTGTTTAGTATATCCATTGGTGACCTTAATGTTAAATTAAGTTCTAAACTAGTTGGATGTAGTATCACTGGTACCACGTTTAATCATCTCCTATACTGCATTTTACAGCAATGTAATGTAAAAATTCCCATTGCATTCGAAACAATGTTACTGAGTGGTATTGGCCTATATATTATTTGTACCAGAAAGATAACAAGCTTTATTTTTCAATATAGTCACCAAAACCGATTGTACCAAGTCTTCCTGTGTGTGACCATGAATTAACATACTGGTAAACAGCATTGATGGCATAATATGTAAACTTGGGCTGCAGAATTTTCAGCACTTAAAGTATCATTACCAGCTGTCTTATATCTACGTAAGTCAGCTATAGCTGTACCTATTTCAGAAGGAGTGACTGTGAAAAGCTTCTCAAATAACACATTTAGATGGGATGTGCAGCGTTTTGGTTTTTAAACACTTGCGGAGCTGCATTAAAGAAGGGGGGTGGGGGGGTTCAGTACGCTGGGACAGGTAATTATTTTTCAAGAGTACGCAGTACACAAAATAAAAATCTTTCAAAATTTTGGATAGTAAGAAGTACATAGAATAAGAGGGCTTCCAGTACGCCAATACGGTAAATAAAAAGCCCCAGTACGCCAGTACGGGACACCACTTTACCACCCTCATTAAACACTTTCTTGTAATGGTTACCCTACATATGACTATGAGCAATTTGCTGAGATCCTGTGGCTTCACCAGTATAATCAGCAAGAGGAATTTTCTTATTTTCCATGCTACATACCTTTTTTTAATTCCAAAATTGCCGCTAGTCATTATGCACAAAATTACTAGCAAGAGCATCAGCTTTCGCCATGTTCACCGGTTTTGGAAACACAAACATGACCACCATTCAAGCAACGATGTACTCGATCAGTCAAACAATGTGCATTGCTTATTATACAGAACGCCCAACGCTCGGCGAATACATTTGCGCTAAGCTGTATAAAATCTCTCTACATAAGGATCAGAGAAGTCCCATAGAACGCACCGATACAACGACATACAAAAAGTTTTGAATAATTTACATTTGGCATCTGAAGCTTTGGCGAATTGAGATAGCAATGATAATAATAATTATTTATTCAGATAAACTACCCCTTTACAACGGGGGCATCAGCAGGCTAGGGTATACCTGCGATGCGTCCAGGATAAAATACATAGTCAAGAGTACACATAAAAATCTTTGAGATAAGAGAGATCAAGTACACATAAGATGCTTTTATAAAAATGAAATAGAATAAACCACTGTGATAGATCGAGCTATGTCCCGTCAACCAAGGACCCACGTAAAGACCACGACTGTTTCATGTATTGCTTGCATGCACCATCAAACATTTTTGTAACTTCAATTCCCTGCTCAAATGCTGCATCCCCAATGAGTAAACTTAACTTTGTATTAGTAGAGGATCCAATAAAATATTCCCAAATGTACAAATTATTAGAATTAATCAATTTGGTCTCGAGCTCGTGCAAAATCTTAAATAGATAAGTTGCCTCTACTGTATATATCAGCAATGAAATGATCGACTTGGCTCTTAAGAGTGTCACTTACAAGTCTATTCACAGGGTGCATATCACTGCCCACGCACTTCATTAATCCTCCATTTATGACGAAGTCATTGCTACCACATTTTTCACAAAAAAATACAGTTTACTGTTAAAGAGGTTAAACATTAAAGTAATTTTTTTACTGAACTCATTACAAATTAACACCTTTTTGCACAAAGCCGTCCTTGTCGGTGCTAGTAGAGTAATATCTTCTGGGTAACTAAGAGCATCCATAAGTATTTCTGCAATATCGTAGCCAAACTCAATAAGTAAAGCATCCTAATGAATCGCAAAAAGGACAGGCGAAAGAACCCCGACTTGCTTTACACTATTGCTAGTTGAAAAGGACTCGCTGGCAGAATCCTTCCATCGCGCTCTTATTAACTGGGGGTGGGGGTGGGGGTGGGGGGTATACAAAACAGTAACGAAACGCACAGTAAGTGGACACATGCCTTTCTGTAACAACAATTTAACATATTCCACCCGGTCAAAAGCTTTGCTTGCATCAAGCAGTAAACAATGCACTTTGTTAACTCCATTGCAGTAATATTGTATTGACACTAAAAGTACACTGAACAGTAGAGTGTTGACTCTTATATGCGAATTGCATATCAGTGGATCTAAGAACATCACAGTCATTGTTAATGATGTCCAATCGAACGTTTTGCTAATTATGCTGCTGAGAGCAACCCCCTTGTAATTTTCGAAATCACGTGGTGCTTTTCCAATATTTCTTGGAATTGGAATAACAGTAGACAGTCATAAACCATCCCGTGTAAAACCATGACAAAATAAGCTAGTGCTGTATGGCTGAATATAACTTGAGAGGTTCGGTACCCAACTTCAAATGGTCTGTGTAGTGTCCAAATGCACAATGACTTTCTAGATTTCAGAGACCTAATAGAAGAATCCATGTCACCCAGGGGTACAAAGCGTTTATTACAGCATATATTGGCATGACAACAGGAAGATCTGATCATACTTCCTATGTCCCCCAGTAACTCATTCATATCATTTGTATTGTAAGATACGCTATTATAAAGAATTTCGTATTCATTTCGCAAATAACATACTCGTGGTCATTACCAGAAACACCATCCACACATATAGCTGTGCCAGCTGCCTTATCCCGATCCCGTTTTACTTTATTCCAGAAGTTTCTATCACGGCCATTGTTACATAAGGGCATAAATAAAACGAAAGGCCTACAATGGAGAGGTATTAAAATGATAAGAAGGAACAAAGAGGTTGAATATAAAAAGAAAAGAAAAAAGACGGAAGAATCTCACATGATGACATTACAGATGAGACGTCATGCAGGAAATTTACGAGTACGGTAAGACAGGTGTGTAAAGTAATATTACGTTCGGTCCAAAGTTTAACATTAGAGAAATTGGATTTTTCATTCCCTTATGAACTTAAGGTCATGAACTACAACGGCGAATCACATTGCGCACTTATGTATCCATTGATGCGGCACTAGTTTTGTCAAAAGGACATGACCCCGGAAGAACATAATGGCAGACAACCACATAAACATTATTAAAAAAAAAAAAAAACCAATATTTGCACGTTCTTTGATTACCGTTACACGTCATCTTTTGTTATGGTTGTTCTGTCTAACATGTTTACTACAATGAAGTTGTTGTGAGTAAATTTAGTAAGAGTTTAACAGGTTGTTTTTTTTTTGGGGGGGGGGGGCAGATTTTAAACTGATATTTATACAGATAAATCTAATTATAAGCATTGAACGCCCGCATTTCGATCACATGGACGAAATGACTGACGGGGCTGTTGAGGCCATTCTGCGTGACTCGCGCAGTTAAATGGCCTGAACAGCCCCTACATTCATTTTGTACATGTGCCTCGAAATGCGGCTGTTCAATTCTTAAATCGATGGACACACGGACCTGGACAGCAGAACACTAATGCTTTCACAACTGCTGATGTGCATCACAACACAAGAGGACACACGCACAGATTGCAATGTGGTAAGTCAATGCAGAATTTCCAAGGGGTGATTTCGTGGTTGGCCGAAACACTCTTCTCCCCCAACGCCTAAAAAAATAGGGAAATAGCCCCCCTCCCCTCCCCCGGTCCAGACAAAGAACAAGAAAACATGGTCGACATCATGGCATTATTTCCGCTTGGGCACAGACAACCTGGATCAACATCCAGATGTTCCCCTAATTTGGGGCAAGTATTCTTAATCCTTCGATTTCTGAAACACCATCACGCCGCTTGGGACCACAAATGTCTTTTTGGCACAACGGGAAAAATGGATGCAATACTAGATCAAGGCTGTGATCATTTACATTTTCTTTCACTTCCAGTTTGCACTCAGTCGACTGGTGGGTGGGCCTGCGTCGTAGTGCAGATGAATAGGGCATGTCAAATAACCGTGCATTCTGCTTGTGGCAGCCCCTGCTGCCTGTATCACATCAGATCTTCAACCAATGAATGAAGCAGGTTTTGATTATTCCCCAGGTGTCTTCACCTGCCACAGGTGGATACCACTAGGAGGTTAGGCTACATGTAGTGCCACCTACAGGCGATATGCACCATTAGACCTGCATGTGAAAGGGTTTGGTTTGAAGGACCATAACCACCACCGGAAAGGGAGAAGTCGTGCTGTCACTTGTGTAAATTACTGGGAAAGCTTTGGATGGTTGGATCTATAGTTCTAAAAAAGTGTGTGTGAGAGAGAGAGAGAGAGAGAGAGAGAGAGAGAGAGAGAGAGAGAGAGAGAGAGAGAGAGAGAGAGAGAGAGAGAGAGAGAGAGAGAGAGAGAGAGAGAGAGAGAGAGAGAGAAATAATTTTCGGTCGTCATATTCCGAGGTATCTGGGTCCACATTCCGGAATAAAAAAAAAAAAATATGAAACCAGACAGAGACATATCACTCACTTGAATCCGTCTGTCATTTGAAACACATGCGCTATTACAGCGTGGAGTTTCTTTCATAGAGCTTTTATGCTGGGGTGCTTGTTGTCATGGACGCCTTTTCGCAGGGGTCTTATCTTCACAACAATTTTTTTTTTTTTTTTGCCAATTAGGCTACAAAATAAACATAAGAAGGGAACGAAAGAGGAGGGGGGGGGGGCTACGGAAAAATACCGAATTAGTAAATGTGGATCATAATTTCATAAAGGGAGAAAAAGTGGTTGTGTCGATGAAGCAACTTATATAATCGTTATTTCATGTCGAGTTTACAAATAAAAGACATTAGCGCGACAGCACTGTTGTTCGACAATGAAAAATAAAATGTAAAAAAATGAAATAAAGGCAAGTGATGAATTGGTATGTACAATGAACTCACAGTGAAACTATGTACAGCCGGTCCAACAAGATTTACAGAGGTTAGGAGGATATTTGATCCTCTTAACTCCTGGTTTGACATAAAATGCACATAGAGCAAGAGCACGACGGGCCAAGCCATGCTTTGATTAACTTCTTAAAGTGGTTGACATTGGTAGATTCTTTGATATGTGGAGGTAAGTTGTTCCACAGCATGGCCCCTTGGTATCGGAGAGAATTTTTACCTGATGTTATGGCTTTGTACTCAGGCTACTCCTTTTTGCTTTTCGTTATTATCTTGTAGATAAAAAATTGTTACCTTTCTCACGTAAGTGTCATTAAAGAAAGATGGGCTTATGTTACTGAGGATTTTGAAAACTGCTGTAGAAAGTGTCCTGATTCTACTGAAATACTGTGAAGGTTATTTCAGCTGGTCCGAGTCAATTTTGATATGCAGATATAGGATTATTATAGACAAAGTGAAGGGCTCCTTCTTAGGTCTTGTCCATTTTTAAAGATAGCGTAGGTCCACATAAATGGCACACGAGCGCGTAATAATTAAAGTTAGAAAGAATAAATGCATTGAAGATTTGGAGCTTTTCCTTTTCAGGGCAAATATTGCTGAACCTACGGAGCACACTTATTTGTTTAGAGGCCTGGTTACAAGTATAAGAAACATGATCATGAAACTTTAGTTTATTGTCAATATTCACACCTAGTAGTTTTCCATATCTTTCCGGTTTTATGGTAACAATATTCAATTTCAAAACAGAAGTCATTTTCTATTTGGCGGTCTAAACGTGGGCATAAGATCATAGCCTGGAATTTGTCAGGATTTGCCTTCATATTATTTTCGATAAATCATTTGATACCTATATTACCAGCATTTTCTAAAGACAATTTAACACTTTGTAAGTCATGATCATGAAAAGATAACGTGTAGTCGTTGGCGTAGTTATAGAGACTACAATGCCCTTCCATAACATAAAGTCATTCACAAAGATATTGAACAGCAAAGGGCCAAGTATACTACACTGTGTCACTCCCTTTAATACGTTTGCCCAAACACTGGAAGTGCCATCATACTTGACCCTTTGCTTTCGGTCCCTTGATTTACTACCTAATAAATTCCATACAGTTTCAGAAAGACCATAGGATCTAAGTTTCTGTAAAAGTAGCTCATGGGGTAGGCAGTCGAAAGCCTGTGATAGATCCATTATATCACACCTACATATTCATGGTTATCCAAAGCGGATTTCCAGTCTTCAATGATTTTAAAGAGTAGACTTTGGCAACTGTAATTTTCCGAAAAAGCACAAAGAAGAGAACTTGGTACATCGTTAGAAAAGTGAACCATCTAATCGTTCATTAGACCTTCAAAAATTTTTAGATAAAATTGACAATACACTGACTGGACGATAATTGCATGTATTATTTAAGATGTATCTTGATGATTCCTACCATCATGATCACATTGCTCAAATGAGGAAATCTGTACATCATGAAGCAGAAGGTACATGTATGGACAAAGGTGAAATACCGCGATGCAGAAGACAAGCTTTCCTCCCATAATCGCAACTCTTTGGTGCACACATGGTCACATGAGGGCGCCACCCTGATGTAGCCTGTGATCAGTTCAATTTGCCCATGCGATGGCCCCTTGAGGGCGTTTTGTTCAAATAAAAGTATTCTCTCACAATGGAATGAATGAACTTTTTATTCTTTTCTTTTTCTGTTTTTGTTTTTTTGGTTTGTTTGGGTGGCAACTCAAGCAGTCTGCTTTTCCCAGAATTCTTTCTTTTCAGCTGTAACAGCATACGTTTTTAGCTGTTTTCGCAGCCTCGGACACCGTGCTACAGAAAATCTTCCACTTGGCATGGTTGCACCTTCTGACACGAGGTTTTGCCTTTTTATGAGGTCGAGTGAAGATGATGAAATTTTATTTGAAGACAAGTAGCAATTAAATTCCAAATCTTGAACGTCTTTAAAACTATAATGGTTAGAATTGTTATTCCAACTTCCACAGTTCTGTTCTTCCCATTATTCATCTGATCAATATTGAACAAAAGGAGTAGCATTTTAAATTATGCTAATCAGTGACATAATTATCTCCAAAACATGATTAAATGGATCTGCCTCTCCAACTTACACCTACTCGACTCCCATGTGTGCATGCACACAGATACATGTGCTGCTAAGAAATCCTTTTGCAGTTAACGTTTTGACGGAATTCTAAAAAAAAAAAAAATGACAGCATTATGTCTGCTTCGATCATGTGTGGCACATCTACAAACCACAAATACCTGGACTGCCGCCTCTTTTTGTCAGTTATCTATATAGGTGGGTTTTTTTTTCAAAGGTGGTAGTATCTGTAATCATATTTGCAGGCCTGAGTCAAGGAACAAAAACTGAAATGAAACCGTTACCTTTTTACATAGAATACGAACGTTTCCCTTTCAAATTTCATGTGCAGACTTACGTCGAAAAAACAAACAAACAAAACAAAAAAAGGAAGAAAGAAAGAAAGAAAGAAAGAAAGAAAGAAAGACGACTGTAATTAAACCGTCACCATATTTATCTGGAGCAAAGATTTCTCTTTTCAAAATTTACATTTTATCAAGCTCAAAAGAAATTTGATCTGACAAGAATAACAACATATGAAAGCACAATAAAGGACATCTGCAGCCTTACCTTTCCAGTTCATGTACGACTCCAGCTGAAAAACTTCCATTCAGAGTGTCATGTAAGGAATACACAGAGCCATGTGCATTATAAAATATTATCTTAAACTTTGTGCAAAATTACGATGAAAATCCTTTTGTCTTATCCCATATAAATTGCCATAATTGTTGTTTTATGCCTACCCAGACAAGAAAAATACAAACAAATCTATGTGCACTGATTTTCTTAAGTAAATAAAAATTGAATTTACCTTCAAAGTTCAAAAATTCTGTTTACACTAGTCCGTACGTTCTGAAACTCTTTCCCTACATGTCATTGGGTGTAATGAGACACACAAGAGTAACGCTACAAACGGTGTTGTATCGTTTATTCAGTGCCCAGTACATAATTGTACAAAGAGAGTTTCCGTTAAAGAAACAGTCTGCCAGGACCATGCATTTGCATACAAAAAAAAACACACAAGCGTAACACAACAAACCGTTTTTAAGTTTTTGGCTCATGATATTCCACAAACATACGTGCGTGGTAATTAGTTTTTTGTCCTGTCCTCGCAAGAGACCTTCAAACCATTATAAGTGTTTTTAAACCTTCCCACCCAGGTTGGGATAATAGACATTCAAAAATACTCATTTTAATCTACATACAGTGAACTAGCACCTTCACTTGGATACATTATTGTAAATATATAACTGAGAACTAAAAGGTTTCTTGAAACTTGCAAGAAATACCACTATATAAAAGGGCGGGACTTGGATATAGTCAACAACTACAAACCTGATTTAGTTAATTTTCTTCTTTCTCCAAGATTTTTGAATTACTTACTAATCATTACTGTATATTGATAAAACAGATTATTTGCTATATTTTGGGCGCACCGCGATAGAAATGGTTTAAATCTTTTACTGGGCATCAGTGGGTAAGAACGTTCGAAAATCAGCTTAACTTTATTTCATTTGGGATAATAAAAGGGGCGGAGAACAGGTGACAACACTTGCATGAGCTCCTCTCCATGTTATATGAAAAGAGTGGAGAACAAGTGAAAACCCTTGCACTGACTCCTCTCTGTGTTAACTGTGTAGAGTGGAGAACAAGTGAAAATACTTGCATTAACTCCTCTCCATGTTATGTGCACAGAGTGGAAAACAAGTGACAAACCTGGCATAAACTCCTCTCCATGTTATATGTGTAGAGTGGAGAATAAATAATAACACTTACATTAACTCCTCTCCATGTTATATGTATAGAGTGGGGAATAAATGACAATCCTTACATTTACTCCTCTCCATGTTATATGTATAGAGTGGGGAATAAGTGACAATCCTTCCATTAACTCCTCTCCATGTTATATGTATAGAGTGGGGAATAAGTGACAATCCTTCCATTAACTCCTCCGCCATGTTAAATATATGCTTTTCACATACACAAAAATGACACACAATCAGTATACACAGAAACATGTATATGTTAGTACCATTTTAATGTATATAATCTAAAGAGCCTGGGATTAGAGTGAAACTGTACAATTTATTATTTTTTTTCGATGATGAATTCTTGAGACGATTCAAATGTGCCTATTTTGACAGTTAACGTATAATTTTGATCACCAAGAAGAGCATATGTTGTGATGTTAAAGTTGATAGTGATACTATTGACAACAGTAAATCTTTTCTTCACGGAAATGTTGTACAGCGGACAATCAAGTAAAGTGCTTTTGCAATCTCTGTTTTGTGATCACAAGAACATCTGACATTATCACTAAGTTTTTTTTTAAACAAATGTTTGTTAGGTTAATTAGATTCAACGCGTAGTTGAAAATGTGATATTTGTCGCCGTTGTGAACCCCAAGAGTACAAACTATGTGCTTTTTTATTGTGTTATTTATCGTCCTAAATCAGCTGAAACTTAAGGAAACTTTAATTTCACAAGCAATGAATTCCGCGAGGACACGGTTCAAGGAAAGAAGGAGTCTTTTCTCAAGTGTGTTCTGCAATTCAAAAGTGGAATACCATTTTCAGTCATGTCCTGACTGGATTGGAGATGAGATCCATGTTTGAACATAGACAGGGGAATGTACATTTACTATTTTGTGCACTTGAACCAATTGCATTTTCTTGGCTAGACTGAACCATTTTCCATTAAGTTCGGAACGAATCTTTTTTTGGGCATGTTTTAGTCGCCCACGTTACAACTCTTGCGGCTGCCAGTTGTACAAGACGATTTGACCGATTTGCGGTGCAGTTGTGCCGCACGGCATCGGCATGATCATGCAAAGGTCTGATATATGAGAGGTTTTTTCAGTGTTTATCTATTCAAATTAAATTTGAATTCTCTAAAATTTTTCATACACTTCATTTCAGTTTGTTAAAAGACTTAGACCTAGTATTTTCTTTAATACATTTGTTGTCAAAAAGATCTAGTTTTGGCGTAAGAAGAAGAGGGATTGGAATCTAAAATCAAATGTCAAATGCCGTAAACTGTTACAAGTGACATGTTCCTTGCGCATGTTAACCAGTTTCGGTACGTCGATATATAATTAACCAAGTTCTGGCTAGATGAAACTTTCGAAGGGCCGAATGACCTTGACTTTTGACCTGTAGACGTTACATATTAATTCCAAAATGTGCAGTGTTGCAAAACCTACCATTTGTGTCCAACATAATTAGAATTGGCTGGGAATTGGCCCAGTTATGGTTGGATGAAACATTCAAAGGTCCAAATGACGTTGACCTTTGACCTTTAGAGGTCACATGTAAGTCCCAAAATGTGCAGTGTTACAATAGCTACAATTTGAGCCCAACATGAGCAAAATTGGATAAAAATTGACCAAGTTATGACTAGAAGAAAGCCAACATCGAAAGTGGCCTTTGACCTTAAGATGACCTCTACCTGAAGTGAGCCTTGGCCTTTAAAATATTTTGACCAAAAATTGACCTTTGACTTTGACATGACCTTGACATTTGAGATGACCTTTGCCTTGCTATGATCAAACTCTTAAGCACTGAGAACCACATCTACTATAGTATATAAGATATTGTAGATTTAAAACTTTAATTACCCCTCATTTGCATTATTTTGAAAAGCATGACCTCTCATTATAAAAAGGCGAGACTTCATCTATAGAAGTATAATTGTGCCAAGTTTGGAGTTCTACATGTAATACTTTTCAAATGAAATGTCGGACAAATTTGCCTGTAAAGAAAGAAAGAAAGAAAGAAAGAAAGAATTCATAGAAAACCAATATGTCTGTGTTGGCACACAGACATAATTCCTAGAAAAACATGTCTGTGTTGGCACACAGACATAATAGCTCTGTGTGCTAATCCCTGTTAACGACAGAGATCCATATTGGCTTGAGATCTGTGTATTGAACACTGTCAATGACACAATATAATTGTGAAAAATATATGGATATGCAAATGGAAAAATCTGTGTGCTAATCTCTGTTAACGACACAGATCCCCTTTGGCTGTGAGACCTGTGTATTGAACACTGTCAATGACACAAAAGTATCATCACAAATGTAAAAGTATGAAAACAGAAAAATCTGTATGGTAATCCCGGTTAACCATATATATATATATATATATATATATCCCTATTGACTGTGAGATCTGTGTATTGAACACTGCCAATGACACAAAAGGACTATCATAAAATATACAAATATGTAAACAGTAAAGGGAAAATATGTGTGCCATACACTGCTAGCGACACATATCCCAATTTGCTACGATTTCTGTGTATTGAACACTGTCAATGACACAAAAGTATCATCACAAATGTAAAAGTACGAAAACAGAAAAATCTATATGCTTATCCTTGTTAACAAATACATATCCCTATGGATAGTGAGATCTGTGTATTGAACACTGTCAATGACACAATATAATTGTCAAAAATATATGGATATGCAAATGGAAAAATCTGTGTGCTAATCCCGGTTAACCATATATATATATAACCCTATTGACTGTGAGATCTGTGTATTGAACACTGTCAATGACACAATATAATTGTCAAAAATATACGGATATGCAAATGGAAAAAACTGTGTGCTAATCTCTGTTAACGACACAGATCCCCTTTGGCTGTGAGACCTGTGTATTGAACACTGTCAATGACACAAAAGTATCATCACAAATGTAAAAGTACGAAAACAGAAAAATCTATATGCTTATCCTTGTTAACAAATACATATCCCTATGGATAGTGAGATCTGTGTATTGAACACTGTCAATGACACAATATAATTGTCAAAAATATATGGATATGCAAATGGAAAAATCTGTGTGCTAATCCCGGTTAACCATATATATATATAACCCTATTGACTGTGAGATCTGTGTATTGAACACTGTCAATGACACAATATAATTGTCAAAAATATACGGATATGCAAATGGAAAAAACTGTGTGCTAATCTCTGTTAGCGACACAGATCCCCTTTGGCTGTGAGACCTGTGTATTGAACACTGTCAATGACACAAAAGTATCATCACAAATGTAAAAGTACGAAAACAGAAAAATCTATATGCTTATCCTTGTTAACAAATACATATCCCTATGGATAGTGAGATCTGTGTATTGAACACTGTCAATGACACAATATAATTGTCAAAAATATATGGATATGCAAATGAAAAAATCTGTGTGCTAATCTCTGTTAACGACACAGATCCCCTTTGGCTGTGAGTTCTGTGTATTGAATACTGTCAATGACACAAAAGTATTATCACAAATGTAAAAGTATGAACACAGAAAAATCTGTATGCTAATCCCGGTTAACCATGTATATATAACCCCATTGACTGTGAGATCTGTGTATTGAACACTGTCAATGACACAAAAGGACTATCATAAAATATACAAATATGTAAACAGTAATGGGAAAATATGTGTGCCATACACTGCTAGCGACACATATCCCAATTTGCTACGATTTCTGTGTATTGAACACTGTCAATAACACAAAAGTATCATCACAAATGTAAAAGTATGAAAACAGAAAAATCTGCATGCTTATCCCTGTTAACAATACATATCCATATGGACAATGAGATCTGTGTATTGAACACTGTCAATGACACAAAATGACTGCCATAAAATATATAAATATGTAAAGAGAAAATATGTGTGCCATACACTGCTAGCAACACATATCCCAACGTGCTATCATGTCTGTGCATTGAATACTGTCAAAGATATAAAAAGGATTATCACAAACACGTATATGTGCAAATGTACAATATGTTACTGACATAGCACATTGGCTGTGGGTTCTGTGTATCGAACACTGTCAATGACACAAAATGACTATCACAAAATATATAAATATGTAAAGAGAAAATATCTGTGCCATACACTGTTAGCGACACATATCCCAATTGGTTATGAGGTCTGTGTATTGAATACTGTTAATGATACAAAATGATTATCACAAATGCGTACATATGAAAATATATATAATGCAAGCCAATTTCTGTTACTGACATATAGTCCATTGGTTGTGAGATCTGTGTATTGAACATTGTCAATGACACAAAATGACCAACACAAATTATATAAATATGTAAAGAGAAAATATGTGTGCCATACCGTGTTAGCGACACATATCCGAATTTTTTTTATCAGGTCTGTGTATTGATTACTGGTGATGATACAAAAATATTCTCACAAATAGGTGTTTATGCAAATAAACCATATGTATGCAAATCTCTGTTACCGACGCATAACCCATTGGCTGTGAGATCTGCGTATTGAACACTGTCAATGACACAAAACTATTATCATAAATATATAAATGCACAAATATGAAATATCCCTGCCAATAATTGTTCATGACACATATGCCTATTGCATACAAGTTCTAGGTATAAAACACTGTCAATGAAACCACTGTCAATGACACCTGATGATTATTATGAACATGAAAATATACAACCTGCATGTCAAGCTCTGATAATGCCAAAAGTTAAAAAGCTGCCTGATCTGTGTATTGAACACTGTCAATGACACATAAAATATACACACATCAAATATGTAAATGTAAAATGTCAGTTTATCTTAGTTAACTATAAATCCGCGTTGGCTGCTTCATCTATGCATTGGTAACTATTAATGATACAATAATATGTGAAGCAAAGGAATGTGTTACTATAAATATAAACTATTTTAACTGATGCATTAACGTCACACAGGTTTGTACTACACATGTCAAGTATTTCAATTGACTGTTAACGCTACACAGGCCTGCTCTACACATGATGGCATAAGCAAATTGAACAATGTTAATGAGAAAAGCCGACAGGACTCAGTATCGCAGATAAATATACATCTGATTCATATATTTGAGGTATACTTCAAGGATTTATATCTCTTTTTTATTTTGTGAAACAAGATAGAGGAATGTCCAATATCCGACTTGGCATATCTCTAAAATAACAATATACGTTGTGTAAAGAACAGGTATAACTAAAACCTGCTTGTCTGGTATCAATTTTTACAGAAATTATTAAGACGAATCCCAGAGGATATATATTTGTTCAGTCATTCCTAAGCTCTCCTTAAATTCCAGATGTTTATCAATCCATTGTACTTGCAACGCAAGGTTCAGCCTTTTTCCGCGAAAGTAACAAACTGCGTCTAAAGGTTGCTTTTCAACTTATCAAACTGATTTAAAATTTTGGATGGCTTGGACAGAATGTCCATTCGGAATTTTCTGTGCTCCTTGTACTATATAAACCTCAAGGAAAACACAAAACGAATAGGTGGACAACTGTTAATATTCCATCCTTATCGGATGTATCATTCTTGAAATGTAGCTATGTGTGCAAACTTTTTTTGAGAATGCCTCCTTTTGAGATAATTTGCTTTCACATTGACGTCATACGAATGATGACGCGGCAAGACTTCTTGCGTCAGCAGGAATTAACATTTCTTTGCAAAGGATCACATGCTCATTAATTCAGTTGTTAACTGATGTCAGCTTATCACGGCCTGACTGTGCTTTTTCACTTATAATGGATAGTATAAATTTTGATACCAGAAGAAAGTGCGTACAAGGAACAGATAAAAGGCGTGAATCAACTGAAGTTGTTGAAAGTGTAGTGAACGACGTTTTTATGGACAACAAAAGTAAGAATAAAATAAGGTATGCTTTAAAGGTTGCGAAAATGTATGCATTAGAAGTGCTTTTTTGTACACCTGACTTTACTATCGCCCCCAATGGCAAACAACAGAACACTGTCGAAACTTTCACAAATCCATTGGTTGAAACACTTTCACTTTTCTAGTATGGATTTTGCTTCAGGGCTCGAGGAGTATAATAGTGGAACTTGGTAAAATCTTGTATATTCAACCCTACTAGGGACTTACTAGCATATCAAAGACTAGTAACTTCGGGATACCAGTAAATATTTTTGTTTTTTAGTTTATCTCAGGAATGAATTTTGATAAATAAATTACACGAAAGTTAGAACAGTTGAAGGGGGATCTCGAGACAGTGTTCTTAGACATTTTTTTTAAACTTTGAGATGCTCTCAAGCAATGCATATAAGGTACTCAAGTATACCCTAAGAAGATTCCAGGGTACAAAATTTTACCCATTTTACCCTCTCGGGGGAAACCCTAGATTTTGTTGCACTTCATTTTTGGCAAAGATACCTTGCACAAGCTCAACCATAAATGCATTTCAGGCTTGAATATACTTTGTGCCTCTTCAATAAAACTGCTGCAACTGCTGAGTTGCACGTTGCTGAATCACGTTGACTGGTAGGTTGCAAGGTCCTCAAGATGCCATCCTTGACCCGTTTCTTCCACACTCAGTTTCGGCTTGTCCCAATACTGTCTCACGTTCTTGAACATTCTGCCCCAGAGTTGTTTCACCTTATGGCTGCCAGATATGCTCAACCCTGCGATGCTGATTGCAATACAGACTGAGATGACAAGCAGAAAGCCCTGACTACCCTGTCCATTTAATGAGCCAGTCACACCTATAATGAAAAGAAGAATATCACAAATATGACTGAAGATCAGCATGTCCCCGCAAATTGTGTCAGGTATAGCCCATACTTCACAGTTCATTACCCACCTCATCGAAACAGATTGATCTGAGAGATCAACTCTTGCATGAAGCACTTGAGAGTAAAACTGGATATTATCTCCAGCCACATTGATCTTACTGTGTGGCAACTGGCAGCAACACATGTTACAGGGCATATTATCCTTATTATGTCTATGTGACAACACAGACATACTGTTTTTCTAGGAATTCTTTCTTTCTTTCTTTCTTCACAGGCAAACGTGTCCGACATTTCATTTGAAAAGTATTATACATAGAAACTCCAAACTTGGCATGATTATACTTTAATACATGAAGTCTTTATTTTTTGTAAAGAGGTTCACTGGTTTTCAAAATTATGTTAATGAGGGCCATTTAAAAATTTATATCTTGAGTATCTCCAAAACTATTATAGGTACAGGTAACCAATCCTACTTCAATTAATATGTTTGTCACACTGCACATTTTTGCAATTTACATGTGACCTCTAAAGGTCAAGGGTTATTTGGACCATTGGGGAATTTTCATCAAGTCATAACTCAGGCAATTTCTATCCATTTTTAATCACGTTGGGCTCAAATTGTAGCTATTGTAACACTGCACCTTTTTGTAATTTATATGTGACCTCTAACGTTCAAAGATCAAGTTTATTTGGACCTTTTAAATTTTCATCTAGTCATAACTCGATCAATTTTTATCCAATTTTGATCATGTTGGGCTCAAATGGCAGCTATTGTAACACTGCACATTTTTGTAATTTACATGTCACCTTTAAAGGTCGTAGGTGAAGGGCCATTTGAAAATTTAAATCTTGAATATCTTCAAAACTATAATAGGTACAGGAAACCAATCCAACTTCAATTAATATGTATGTAACACTGTACATTTTTGTAATTACATGTGACCTCTAGAGGTCAAAGGTCAAGGTCATTTGGACCTTTGAAATAATCATCTGGCCATACCTTGATCCCTTTTTATATAAATTTTGATCATGTTGGGTTCAAATTGTTGGCATTGCAACACTGCACATTTTTCAAAATTAACATGTAACCTCTAAAGGTCAAAGGCCAAGGTCATTTGGCCCTTTGTAAGTTTCATTCAGCCATAACTTGGTCAATTTTCATTTGATTTTGTTCATGTTGGGCTTAAATTGTAAGCATTGTAACACTATACATTTTTGTAATTTACATGTTACCTCTAAAGGTCAAAGGTCAAAGTCATTCGGACTTTGAAATTTTTCATCCAGCTATAAGCTGAATGGAATGTGTAGTACCAAAGAACAAATGTTGTAGTATTTAATATTTACAACTTTTGAAGGCACACAGACAGATTTGCTTTGAAGCAAATCTTTTCTAGTTTTACCTGTTTTCTTGACAAGCCACCACTGCTTGCTTCTATTCTCATCTACTTGTTTGTTTGATTTTGTTAACCTTGTGGTTTTAGCAGTCTAAGTGTGCTTGACTTAGAGAGCTGTTGTCAATGTAGTTCCTCGCCCATCAGGATTCCCCTTTTACATGACAATTTGGATTGGCCTAATTGAGACAAAGTGCACAACATGGCGTACGACAAACCATTAACAAACCTATCCAGCCATTGCGTGAGACTCAACTCCCTGTAAAGTATGCATGAGGGCATTTCGATAAATTGTTCTGTTCAGATTTGTTTCCAGATACTTGGGAGCAACTTCAAACACGTGAATCCACACCAGTAGGCATTCCACAAATGTGCAGCCAACCTGGCAATTTAACATGCCGTTGCCACGACGGCAAATATAGGAGCCCCATGGACTTGCAATGTTCCACATTACAGCCCACCTCATGGTCCCACACTAAGGCTTCATCATCTTGTATTCCTGGTCACCATAAATGAGCTCTGAAAAGGCCAGATTAGGTCCTTGTTATCTGTATATGAAGGTGTAGACACGAAGCCACAAGAACGCATTTTTCATTTCAATGGGTGACACCCAGACCTATGAGAAGAGCTGCGGGTACCTTATAGTCCTACAAGTCAATCACCGGAAACCGTCACTATCCATACTAGTCTTTATACCCAAACTGGGACCCATGAGGCTGTTTCATTTGGGTATCCAAGCACAATACAATACATTTGCCAACATAGGCTTGCACAATGTGACAGCCTTCCATGAAAGCCCCGATTCTGGAGGATTTATGCTGAAAATATCTTCCTCCTTGTCATCATTTTCCAGGCCCGAATCATGCCTGGTGTGGCTAAGCCAGGATCAGAGGTCTAAGCTCAAGGGACCAGGACTAGGCTATGGAAACAATACCTCAAAAGTTGAACACAGTTTGTTGCATCTCACATATATGGTCAGATTATTACTGACAAGCTGAAAATTATTAGTGAATTCAATAATTACTTTATAAACATAAAACCCAAATTAGCGGCAAAAATTAATGTTCCTAAAAAAGACTTACTATCGATTACGTGACAAATCCAACACACAATGAGCTCTTGCACCAAAGAGGTTTCCCTTCTAACTTAACTGACAAGGGCGTGATAGAGGTGGTGAACGACAATAATCTCCATGTTGTTACAGGTGATGGAGATAAAGAAATGGTACACTTGCCGAATGTACAAGTCTCTGCAGGATGAACATACCTGATATATCCCAGCGCGTGTTCGTTCATTTTGTGGAATATCAAATGCCTATAACTGAGATTATCATGCCCTAACTGACGGTACATACCAACTGATAAGCTTACATACTACGCGCATCACCCACTGTATATATCTTAAAAATTCATAATATGTTCTCCTTTTCTTAACATATCCATGCAACGGTATGCTTTTCCTACAATTTGCGATCTAAAAAGTTCCAAAATGAATATGGTTTGTGAAGTTTTGAAATGATAAAGGTGCACGTTAATTCTAACGTTATGGGAATAATTGTATGTTCACTTTATTGACTAGTCTTATGATATATATATATATATATATATATATATATATATATATATATATATATATATATATATAAGTTGTGGTTGGACTTTGTACCTGGGGTGCTCATGCAAGTCCCTGGCCATCTAAAACATCAGATTGTAACTTCCTCCATCGTCTTTATCGCATGTGAAATTCGCCCCAAAAATTGTAAGCATTTATGCATCCCATGCAAGACACCAGCATTATTGAGAGCAGAAAAATTACAAAATGAATACAATTCTTTTTAAGTTAGATCAAATCTTGCTTACCAACATATGTGACACTAATACCATCTGTGCCTATCTGAACGGCAGGCGATGCGATATACGCAATGTATCGTCCTGGACCGTCCACGGTTTTGTTCAGCTGGGGAAGAGCCAGATTGAGGTGGAGGGTGTCCTTTGTGTGACGGACGTTCAGGGCAGCGTGTCTCATCCCATGATGTCTAAACGTATCCAGTCTAAATTCACCATTTTGAATTGTTATAGAACTGATAATCTGGCGAACTCCAAGAACGTCCTCTTTGACGATGTTCACAGTTTTCATATCTGTATTCAATGGGATTTTTAGGTCAATGCTCACCATGCCTGGCTTTTCCGCAAAACATGCATCTGAAACACACAAAATATAACTCAGGCCTACTGATCATACATTTCTTTGTAAACTGATCTCATTCAAATCGCTTGTTATTAGCTAATCGCAATAGGATCTTTCGTTGATATAGATTGTAGATTATTTATACAGTTTCTTACTTTTTAAATGGAAACAGGTCTAATACATTATCACAGATGTTGTTATCGTTTTATTGTTAATTCAACTAAGTTATTGCTCTTACCTCAGGCTGAACTTTTACATAATAGTGAAAATAGAATTATGCTACCAATGAATTTCAAAAAATGATTCTATGATGATATACAAAATAGTGATTTATTTTTGACATGGGAGTGACTCCACGTCAAGAGAGGCAGGAATTACAGAAACCTTTTATAGCAATAACATGCTTTGTCAAATGTTTACGAATGCAGAATAATGATCTTGTGTGGGAACGTGTGTTACCATGAAGTCTGTGCAGTTTAGATTTAATAGCCGGTGGGATATGCGTGATACGACAGGAGCTTGTAACAAGCAAATTGGCGTGTCTTGTCGGGAGCTTACATGTTGTACATGTGTTGGCCCCTTTAGGTGCCACTGAGCACGACCACGGCAAATATTTACTAAACCGATGAGTTCATAGATATGAATTGTATTAAAATGAATTGATGCAAACAGGTTTTTCCATCAAATTAGTTGAGTGATTGGCCACAAAAAATTTCAGATGCAGGATCAAGACCAGTCACAACTGAAAACAAATCGAAGGAAGGACTGGGCATAAATTAATGACCCATTTTTAATCATGAACTAAAATGCTTTTGCTAGGCATTTAGGAACACTTTTCTTTTATCCTAACAACAGATAATTTCAATGTCAATATTTTTCTTTCAAATTTAAGTGTACCTCTAGTGTGACACGTTTTTAGTAGAATTCTCAGAAAATATCCCCTCTCGCAAATTTCGACCAGCTCCAGTCATGAATATGGAGGTAACCTTCCCATCATTCATCTGTCATGGAATGGCACTCGGACAAGTCCAAGGTATGTCAAGGAGGCACACTTCTATTGTACAGATTACATGTAAGTCAAGGAAGGGCACTGGAACAGCCCAGGGTATGTCATGGAAGAACACTCCGCCAACAAAGAAAATGTCCAGATGAGACACCCCTGCAGTCCACAGTATTTCAAGGAGGGACACTTAAAGAGTCAAGTATATATCAACGACGTGCACTCCAGCTGTCCACATTACGCCAAGGAACGACAGCTACATTCTAAAGAGCATGCAAAGAACGTTGAGGAAAGTTGTGGATTCATCACATGGCTTGGCAGATTTAGACTTTAAACACGGGCTCCACAACTTACCTGCAATTGCGACAGACGCTAAGGACATCCAACTGATTAATATGATCATGATCCGCGCCATTGTCACTGAAAAATATTGCAAAACGTGAACCCTCATCGCCCTGCCGATGATACAAACACAGTAGGCACCAACTTGTTATATTCTGAAAGCTTAAAAAGAGAACAAACACTCAGCCATTGGCAGCATGTGCATTTATTCAGATTATAAAAGACCGACCGTAAACATCATAGATTGATTACGGGGCGATCGCGTCATTCGTAGAAAATAACGATGCCAAGGCCGCCAGGCCATGGCATAAATTTTCTACGAATTATGTGGTTCTGAGATGATTGACAGACTTAAAATTCATTATTTAGAGCCAAGAGACATTGCAATGACAATTGATTCAAAGTAAAACTTTCCATATGATAACAGTGTGCGTCCACTGCAACTCTTCAATCGTATGAAACAATGATGTGTTTTAACTGTTCAGTGACGTCACCAATGGACTAACCTTTAGTTAACACAACTTCCTTTCATGTATAATAACAAGACCTTTCACAAGTTTTTGCAACGTTGTCTATATATATTATAATATATTATACTACAATACTGGGCATTTGAAACAGTCTGTTCAAGCTGAAATGGGTAGTTCGCTTGAGGGTGGATGGGGTGAATTAACAACACTATCGAACTGGCCTTTCATAATGTTGAATTATCGTTATCAACATTGAATGGATTCTGAAAGACATACACGTATGAACTTTCACAATTAATTTTTGTTGCTTGCTTAACTGACCCAGCAGGCTGTTGTTTTTGCTGGGCCATATGCAGACGTACAGGACTAGGGTCTTATCACCCAAAGCACAATGTCGGCCCTGCCGGCCCTCTCAGCTACCAACCTTGTTTTTCCTTCTTCTTTTATGTTGTTTCCTCCGAAACCCTTTAGTTTGCTTTTAAAACCGAACCAAAGGTAACTGGGTCTAAAATGTCGTTTACTCATTTTTTCAACAGAAAAAAATGAATTAAATTTGTAGCCCAAACCTGAACGATAGCACACAGAGATAAACATCTTTCCTTGGATAGATCGTCAGGGCGCCTACAGAACGGACTGACTCAGTCCTGTTGACAAGTTGGCACTACGCGTTGTAAAGAAAATTGATTTCGTTGTAGAAACAAATTGTCCAAGAATCAAAACAAATGTTTCTCAAGGTTGTTTTGTTATAAATAATTTATAATTACGGCAAATGGTCAAAAGTTGTGATTTTGAGAGCAGCTTTTATATATTATAGCAGAGTTCCAACCTGTGTGGTTATACTTTATAATACAGTGATACCAATCGTGTGGTTATATATTATAGTAGGCCCCTACAGTTATACTAATCTGTATTGTTAGCGGGCTGGGCAACATACACATTACACTTCGTATTAAAATATATGAGTATTATTGTCTGCCTAGCTTCAGACCAGACCCTATATAGCTTGGCTTGACAGCTATATAGCTCTGTTAATCAATTAAACAGGCAATATGTTCGGGTCAATATATAGATGAGAACACAATAAAAGTATCCATAAAGCAGTGTGTCATATCGTTATTTGAGGTTGAGCTCAGTTTGAAAATTGTTTATCAAAGCAAGTATATGCTTTATTTCACCAGAATAAAAACCTGGTCAACACAGGATCGATTTACATAATTTTATGTTCCCCTTGAAAAACACAAAGTTTATGTTTACGATAAAAAATAGTTAAATAAATAAACAGAAAGGTGTAAAGTTGATTAAAAAAACCGCTTAAACATGATACCATTATAAGATATAGTGGGTCTTTTCTGTGGTCTCTCTGGGTATGTTATTTTATGTGTTCTTATTTTATGTTTTCTTGTCCTGTAACTGTATATCTCGATGTAATGGTATTTATGTATTTCCCCGTTTCCGGGGGTTTTAATAAAAGTTTAATTAATTGATTAATAGTAAGAAAATTAGCTATCCACCCAGAAGTGGCGAGGGTTGTAAATGAGATTCTTGATATGCTCTAAATACCTTGAATGTATGAGTAGTTTACGTAAGACACTCTCAAACTTTTGTTCGCCGTGCATTCCAGAGCTTTGACCCTTGTACCACAAACCCAATGATAAGTTACAATAATGTAATACTATACAATACGTATATTTCGCTACAACAGTGAACAGCATGATATAGCTCTCTTTAATTTGATCAGGTATTGTATACGTTTTAAATTGGCACGGTTGTGATTTTACCTCTCTCTGTCTTCCTGCTCATGAAAGATAAGTTTGTGTTGATCATATTATTTTCAAAGAAAAAGAGGAAAGACCATGAACGTTTGGTGTTTGATTTCATTAACACCAGGAAAGTGAGGCATATAACCGAATATTTACTGTCAATCATGGTATAAAAAACAAGTTGTTAAAGCACGCAAGCACATTGCGCATTAACAGACTTTAGTATGGACGCCCATCTTTGAACCAGATGTCACCCACAGGAATGCATGGAAGTATACCATCTTTTAAATCGAGCTGTCTTGTCATTTTCTATTTGAAAGAAGGAACTATTCTGCATTCAGTCGTCGTCAATGTGGTAGATATACATTTTTGTAACCTGGTAAAACTCATTCTTTCTCGGAGAAGTGTTATTGCCAAACAGTAAAACTGAAGTGAAAGTAAACAATTCTTGATCGTTGAAGCAAGTGTGTATCACTTAAATTGCCGATCTTAAATCCGGCATTATCATATGCTTATGGCTGATAAAGTAGTTTATCATCTTCCAACTAATGCACTGCTGTTTTTCGTCTTCCAGCCTGTATGCTTAGTGTGCTCAAGATTTTACTTACCTAAAAAATAAATTGCGCCATCGCGTCCGCCATGTTGTGCTGCTTAAGGTCACACAATGCATTGCGCTTTCATGCTCTACTGACGTATTGGTAAATTCGCTTGCATATTGATATTTATATCTCGTTACACTGACTGTGAATGGCACGTAAATATTCTAATACAGCTATTACAATAACAAACAAAATTATGTTTTTAGAACTTCTGCAGAGTGGTCAACCAATCAAAAGAAGGCAAACACACTTGTATATTAAAAAGATTGATCAATTATTTTATATTTGTCGCTTCTTGAAGCCGTATTATCTCAATACAAATTGAAATTTTGGGCTCAAACAGATACATACAAAGGACTGGATTTCAGTTTTGTTGATTTTGTGTTAATTCGTTAAGTTTGAGACAATTAGGCAAGTATCGATCTACTGGAGCCTGCGGGTGAATAGTCATCGACTGAACAAGCTATCTAGTATAAAACACTCTATCATCATCATCATCATCATCATCATCATCATCATCATCATCATCATCATCATCATCATCATCATCATCATCTAATAGACAGGTCATTTTAAAGGAAATTTCAATGAAGCGATCTACTTCGGTAAATTTACGTCAAAGGAAAAGTGCCTTATTTTCTACCCGAAGGCACTTTGGTTTAAATTTTCATTCCGTATGATTGCATATCAAAACTAAGTATGCGATAAGTTGTCATGATAGAAGATACGGGGGGGGGGGGGGGATCTTCTCCTGATCCGTTACTCAATGTAAGCTGTCATGGAAGCCTGTTTGCATCAATATTCAAAGCAGTACCTTAAGCTCTCAGCGTGACATACATGTACAATAACGGTCAAAGATCGATTGGATCACAGCTGTTTGTTGAATTTTTTTTGGCTGCTCCAGTTCAAGACCGTGTTCAAATTTTTGTGATAAAAAACCGCGGTAAGTATAGAAAGTAATTATTGTGCAGAGTAGATAATATTTCTCAAGCGATTTTCATTGACTCCATAAACATGCGCATGAGCTACGGAAACCCAGCATTTAATATGTGAGAGAACAGATTGTGGACTACAAGATGATATATTCGTGTTGCTTCCAGCCCGCTTTGTGTACAATGTTGTAGGAATATAGAATTCCAAAGTGGCAAGTCTGAAATCTTCAGAGTGAGTGTGGTGAAGCATAAAAACACTTGTCAAACCTGACAGTGTTAAAAACAGTTGTAGTATAGTTTGCTGTCCATTGAACCCATCAACCTGAAACTGATTAAAACGAACACTGTAGTATTCATGAAGTGAACAACATTTCTTATTGACACTTAGCTGAGTTGTTTGTAAGGTCAAGATTTAGATGGTCTTCCAAAAAACAATGTAAGTCAAGCGTTGGTGTGGAGCCCAGGTAGTTTCATGCATTTAAGAAATACTACTACATATAGATTTTATACTTATCAAAGTAAGAGCCAAACGCCAGTATTCATTTAAAAAGGACACTGATTCTTCCGAGACTTAACCATACTGACCTCAGACTGAAAACAAACAAACAATGAAGTACAATTATTGTTGCAATGTGTGACCTTTCAAGAATTTTCGGCTTCAGATGTTAAATTTTCCTGTGGCTTCACACTCTGTTTATTTCTGCTATTTTACGTCCATAGCACTGTGAATGACAATTATAATGGTTCGTCTTTTCATCTGTGTCTCGAAGTAAGGCCTCATAGCTTCAGGTAACTTTCTTACTCGTTTTATGGCATGCCAAGGAGAACGGCCGTGGAATGATGCAAGTGGTGAAGAGCTGACGTTGACTTTACTTTACGATGGCCAAGGATATCACCACTTTGCTCATAATAAAATTACAGGCAGGACTACTGACGTTACGCGCCCACCAGAGATCAAAACAACCTCTTGGATATATTATGGAAATTTTGCCATATAATTCTTTCTTCTGATGAGAGCATTTGAAGAATTCACTCCAGGAGATTCGGTCCGTGATGTATTGAAGATCATACAATCAAGTGTGTTTTCTGGAACTTAAAATACCCGCCATGTTGAACTCCAATATGTCTGGCCTTACAAAAGGCGGCAAATGTGAACCCCCTGCAGCCAACAAAGTAGTTACTTATGAAGCTAATCCTGGAAATGGAACACCAAAACTTGAGGAGACCCTTCCTGGTTTTAAGCGTCCGTGGATCGACAATTCTCCTGCAGGATACTGGCCGCCTGGTACCAAGCTACATCGACACCAAACTGACTTGGACTCGGACAGATCTGATGACAGCAATGCGATTGACGCAGATGGTGATTTCTTCGCCAAACCCCAAGCCCGGAATTAAGGCATGGTTAAAATAGATCGTTGGCGAAGCGATTTAGGCTGAGATAAGCAATTAAACCAAAAAAGTTATTGCTCAAGAGAACACAGTGACCTCGTTGGAAACGAAACTCTCTGATGTGAATGATACGTACAAGTGAAAATTGCATAATAAATGAATGAACTTTGCTGACATAAACCAAAGTTACAGCATGGTATAGTCCGTGGAAAACATCTAACCCTAATCACAGACAATATATGCAAAATAACGTAAAGGTTTATATACATTTTACTTGCCCAAAACCACTTGCTGTGCTCCCGCAAGTACAGATACAATACCAAATTAAATGATGTCCTTGTTATTTAAATTATTGCATGGAGCCTGACACGTGGATCCTCACTACATGACATCAATCGATTTATGGCAGGTTATGGCAGCTCGTGTGTCATATGCGAAATTGATATTCAAGAAAAATGTTGGCAAGTCGAATCAGTGCCATGACCATTATCATGGTAAATTGAACTTTTCTTTTTTCGCCAGACCACCAAAGTAGACACATCCCCCAGATAGACCAGTGAAAATGGGTGATAATACCGCAAAAGGTCCAAAAAGCTTTTGATAGTGCCTCGGCTCTTCTGTCCGTTGGAAATAAGCTGTAAATCCACGTGAATAGCCCTATAGCATTGGGCTCCATATGTCCTTCCCAGCAATATATAATTTTCCAAAGGTCATGTTACATTAAACGATACTTGTGGAAGGCTAAAACTGTTAAATAATCGTGTTTTTTTTTTTTTACATGTCCACGATTTAAGATACAAATAAACAACACACTGTCGGTCAAGTTAGCTTATCAGAAGTAAGAAATGTAACTGATGATGGTAATTTGATCACAATACAAGAACTCATCCAGAATGAAAATTGACTGCACGAATAGGAATATCAGTCTCCTCTGTGTTACTGTATAATCATAAATTTTCGCGAGGGAAAAATATTTCCGAATTTTTCCCGAGGAAACATAGTTCGGGAATATTAAACTCAGGAAAATGGTAGCAGATTGAATGTGGAATAAAAGCCTGCATGAAAATCGGCAAAATAAAACTCGACAAATTCTGATTTGGGGTGTAATCGGGAAATTTTAGGCATAGGTTTCATACAGTATGTTTAACTGGCATACATGCACATGCATGTTCTTGCATCTTATTCCAGATGTTCAGATTGGAAATCTACGACTGCTAAATTTGCGATTGATATGATGGACCAAATTTTTGTGGTATGTTGGGAACTCAAGACGCTTTGCGAGGAATAAAGTGGCCTAAGTGGGGTAAAATACGTCCAACAACTCAATTATTAGGCATGAATCGAGAGAGTGGATTGTGGCAAATCATTTGGTATGTAGACTATATGCGTCGGGCATCAGAAGGTGTTTAACACAGGAAAACTGTGCGGGGCACCGATTTTTGTTTGTTCCCTTCTAAACCTAATCAGTATTTTCGGTGGTCAGTGACTACGGTCAGTATGAATGGGTTCGTATCGACCTGAATATGATGACAACCATTCTGCTGGTTGCCCCTGTGTTTTCATACAATATTAAGTCCACGAATATTGTGCTCCATGTAAGTAGAGACGAATAGCCTTCGCACTGAAAGTATTAGGAAAAGGTACAATGTGTGGCCTTCAAGAATTAAAACTGCTTGATGTATATTTGCAATGTGCCTTGATTACTGGGGAGACAGCAAAAAATACCAAAATGCTGTGGCGGCGCTTTTAACAACATGCTGTTGTCGGACCATGTCAGTTTCAGACAATATGGGATTTTTTTCTGGCAATGCACATGTGGCACTTATCAGACTTCACGCTGTTACACCAACTCGTATGTGCTACATGGATATTTAAGGTTTATAAATTAAATAGTCAGTATTTTTGTTTCCATAGGTAGGAATAATATACTTGCGGTTGCTATTGTACGTTTAATGAATTTTTTTGATTATTTGTATTGCACATGATAACCAACAGAGATGCCTAAAAGTAATGGAAATCTTGTAATGTTGTCCATCCATGATGTGTGGAAGGAGACAATGATTTGCATTGTTCAACCATCCTTCAAAAGGCCTGTTCTTACATCAAAGCATTGATCCGTTATTTGTTAATGTTGGCAATTTTCAAAACCGCTATATTTGCTTGATGTTTAGCGAGTGGTTCAGCAAATTCCATGAGCAAATAATTTTCAACCATGGTTGCCGATGCAGTTGAAGATTGTGTAGTTACAGGGTATCTTTATTTGTATTTTTTGCATCACAAGTATAAAAGTAGCAGAACTCATTATAATCTTAACTTAAGGTTTGTTACCAATATTTACAAGTTCCTTTATGCTCCCCCCTCTCCAATAACTTCAAAACAACTGTACAGAACTATGAAAACATGTGCAGGGTGATTTAATCAGCTCCACATCAGAAATCCTCAAAAGTCATTGCAGCAAAAATTGGAATATGGGACATTTAATGTTTTGGATGACAGCATTCACTTTGGCTAGGGCTTAATTCCATACTAATGTTGTATGGGGGAAGGCAAATAATGAGATTAACCAAGCATGGCTTTGCTGAGGCACTGATTTCAAAATGTCAACACTTTTTCAACACTATGGGGGGGGGGGGGGTGTATTAATCTGGGGTTGGGTTTTATTTTTATAAAATAATATACCTGAAACTAAAGCGAAATATGAGCAGTTCATGAAGTCTCATCATGATTAAATTATCCTGCTATTTTTTAGGACTGCTGACTTATCAGTCAATCAAAGCTTATGAAAATTCTGTTTGCACCCACCTGTCTGTCTATTTGTCAGACATTTTACCTTTCTGACTTTCCAAAACCGCTGCATGGAATGCTTTTCTTTTACACATGGATGTTACCCAAGTAGTCCTCTACTAAGTTGGTGTAAAAATATGATGATGCAGTGTTTTTTCTATTGGTATGACTTTTTATGTAATTTCTTTTAAAGAACCACGAAGCCATTTAGTTTGATATTGCATACAAAGTCACCTGGGGTCACATAGTTCACATTTTGGCCACTCTTTTTTTAACTTTTCCAGAATAGTTCATATTTTGGCCACCAGGTGGTGCTTTTCAGAGATTTTGGTGCACGAAATTTTGCAATCTTGTTAGACTATTCTGTGGAATGAATTGCGTTTGCACATAAATGTTGCCCACGCCAATTTGTGAAGATACTGCAATTATCTATTCTCTGACATGAGATGCCTATACATAGTGTTCAGTTTTTTTTTTTTTGTTTTTTTTTTTTTGTGGGGGAGCACAGTCTGCAAAATCTGGCACAGTGGTTCATATCTTGGTCCTAGGCCCATGGTTACTGTTCAATAACAATGGGAAAGTACATGTTGGGTTTTTTGGGTGTTTTTAATTTTGCCCTTGAGTGACATCGAAAGGTCAACCGACATATTGGCTTGGCAATACCAAACTGTTTGTCAACTAATGACAAGCAAAAATTACAGTACATGAACATAGCAGTCAAATCTGCACTTGCAAAAACAGCAGATTCCAGTCAGCAGAGGGCAGGTCTCATGCTGTTAATATCTGTAATACTCAAACCTTAGTTACGGCTTGATATGAGAAGCGTCCTGATTGTGACAGCTATGACAAGGTCTTGATATTTGGATCTATTATCGTAACTTTGATTCTGCTGTTCAAAATGTGCAGGGATCTTGACTATGAATCTCCTAGAGAGTTTATGAATCACGTAATATTAATTTTATTCTATATCGCAACACATTTTGTCAAGTAATATGAATATAGAGATATTAATTGGTTTCTGTTGACTGTACTGTGGAAGTTTTCTTATAATTGTGAGCTATCAAGCATACATATTTCACTGACCAATACAATTTCAGCAAGATGTCTTCTGCAGTCATTAGTTTCAGTTTTTTTTTTAGTTTGCGTGATATAATATTTTCTTTATTCTTGAAGACCGTGTATGTCCAGTGTTTGTTTTTTGGATTGTCAATTACTTTCTTCTTAATGAATCTGTGCATTTTAAGAATTTAAGCAACCTATTTTTTGCCAGAAAAAGATTGCAAATCCTGTTTTAAATTTCATGGACAAAATCCTGCATTGTAAGAATCAACAATTATCTTGGAAGTCAACTATAACAGTTGGTCACTGCAGCATGATGTTGACTTAGATATATACCATACCTGTATGCTTCATAGTAAATTGGCACTGAAGCACCTGTCATATGTGTACCATCTAGATGTATACCTCTCTGCTACCTCTAAAGGCTTGCTGTTTAAAGTTGGCTGGGTGATCTTTGTGTTTTGACAAACATGTCACGCGAGACAGAATTATTATAAAATGTAAACATTGAGTAGTTTAATGAGATTTTACTTCAGTTACATCATTTGAAACTTCTGGAAAACAGCTTTGCCTTCTGCGTTTGTCTGCAGCACACACCATTATTGAAGTTAATCTTGTTCCACGCACATTGCCATTATTAACTGGTGAAATGGTGTTCGACTGAGAAACTAGTTTATAGTTCACACTCAAGTACAAAATTGGATTCTTTTGTGAGATCTGCCCACACATATTTAATATCTTTTTAAGTATTTCTGTCTTTCAGTTCTATGCATGTGTTGTTTTGCTTTTGAAATCTTGATAGTTTGATGATACCGGCTCATGTTATTTTTACCCAAAACCAAGGGTACCGGCTCATGTCATTTTTAACCAAAACCAAGGGTACATAAAACTTTAAAATTGGCTTGCGCATAGTGATGGATGAATCGTGATGTGCTGCCCCCTGATGAATTCTGGTTTAACTAATCTGCAGAAGCTGTGGTCACGCACCATTATTTTTTGCAGATATTCTGTTGCACGCTTTCTGACTCTCAATTGCACGAACACGAGAATCTCTCAAACTCTCAAACTTCTTTGCTTCGTAAAATGGCTGATGAACTTCAGTTAACATAGCGTAAAAAGGCTAAGATTAAAACTGTTTGCTCAAACGTTCTGATTTCTTTTTTTTTTTCTTTTTTCTTTTTTCTTTTTGTTTTTTGTTTGTTTTTGTTTTTGTTTTTGTTTTTGTTTTTGTTTTGTTTTGTTTTTGTGTGTGTGTGTCTGGGAGTACAGGGGCATACGATTCCGAATGGCATTCACAAAAATCACATCAAGCTTGAAAGTTTTATGTAGATGTTTTCATCTGGTAACCAATGTGATCAGCCACACTACGAAAATTTGCCTTGATAAAAATTTTCTCGCACTCTTTTGCATTCATTTGATTAAAATTTGCTCTTGCTTATAACAGGATGAATATTGCTCTTGCTGCCTCCTTATTGATTCTGTTTTAATTAGCAGGTTAAAGCCACGGTCACGTTCCATTTTTATCCATTCTGTACGTGAAGACCAACACATTTTCTCCACGACCCTTCAATTATAAGAATAAGAGAGTCTGGCAACACTATTTTCTGTTGCAAATTCTCAAAATTTAGTCCTTGATAAAAAAAAAATCCCCAAGAATCTTTTCGGCAGTTTAATTGATTCGAATACTTTTAAGCTCAGCTGACCTGTCAGTTTGCTGCGTTTTTAGAATGGGTCGTCGTGCGACTTCTCCAAAATAGGCAGATCCACTTCAGACTTTTGAGGATTTACCTTGAATGGGTCAGGTCTCTACTGAATTGTTCAAATGGTCTTGCCCCGGTGATGTTTGGAATACACTTGGATACAAGTGGATTAGTACGATCTCAATAGTCTGACAATTGTAACCAGAACATAAACTAATTTGTGGTGACAACAGTTCCTCCATTGACTGGAATTTGATATCATACTATCACTTTAATGTCTTTCTGGTGTTATCGTACTTGTAAAATTATTCAGCAAGTTTTGAAATTTCTCCAGGGTATGTAATGCCTACAGCGATACCTTTTTCACATGTCCCATGTAAATCTGTTGTAACAAATCAAAGCAACAAAATGCAGGTGGAAGACGTGACGTGGGAGATGAGATATTAAATCATAGCCTTAGTGGTTTACTTTATAGTTATCTTGCTTGTTTTGCGTTCTAATGAAGGGAGACTTTTATATTCAGGAGGAGCGGGAATCGTCAGACAATGTCCCTTCAAAGGCCGTGCTGCGATGGACTACCCCAGTGGTCCTGCACACCAAAGACAGGCGGGGGAAAAAACTGGCGCTTCAATCACCAATACCCACGTACATAAAAATATTTTATCGAACCCAGGGATGAGGAAATAAAAATACAAATTAACACATCGAAATAAGCATAAACGTGAACAGAAGAGAAAACAAACAAAATAGCAATACAAAACTCAGGTTGGAAAGAGAAATGAAACTCATTGAGAAAATAACTACAAAATAATGATAATGTAAGTAAAGTGTACAGACAAGTCTAACAAGCTAACTATATAAATTATACAGACAGGAGTAAATTTAATAAAACACTAACCCTAAAAACGGGATGAACATATAGGGGCGGAAGACTTATTTGGAGTATGACGATTACACACATATATGATTTGTTATCCTATCGCAAATACATTTTGAGCAAGGATTTATTAAACAGGGATTTATTTTTGGTGTCTTACAGGTGAGCATCAGAGTTTTATACATTGGATTTTTATCGCCGTGTGACCATTATTTTGAGACCAAGGACACCAAATTGCAATTCCAAGACCAAAGGGAAAGCTCTCCTTTGTAACTTTGAACTTTTATCAAATTCTTTCTTGTGTTATCGCATGGAAACAAAACATTGCTCAGCTGGACGGGTGATTTTGACTTTGAGGTCGAAGTCATCGATAATCAATCCCCTTGTAAGGTCCTACCAAGATACGCATTAGAAGAAAATTGGGCACGTTTGTCAAACGTTATCATCCGAAAGGAAATTCTGGGAGCACGGAAGACCTGGTTACTAAAGGGCATCCGCATTTCAGTTGCCATTATGGTCCTTCTAGGCAATGGACAATCACAAGAGTGTACACCAGTGAAGCGACATGGCGCTAGCATAGTCACGCTCTTTACATTTGAAGGAGGGTATGGAACGTCCCTACCCATGGTAAATTTGAGCCTCAGATTTTAGAAAGACATCAACGAATAGGAAACTTGGAGGATAAGAGTTTGTTGTTGTTTGGGAAAGACAAAACTCGCTTGCCCCAATGCATACACATGTATGGAGACTAACTTAATCTTCCACATACCATTGCCCACAAAACACGCATGTTAATTATCCTCAAAATGTGCTGGAACATATTGCAACAACACCCTTGAACAAGGAATCTACTAGGCTGCATTTCAAAATTAGACAAAATTATATTGTGTAGGCTTATGTCACCACTATAACAACTTGGTTCTGAATGTTGCGAATTCACATTTAAGTGATCATAAGAAACTTTAACAACATTTGAAAGTGTAAAAAATCTTCTTATATCGTGGCCGTGATTGATCCTTAATGCAGCAGAAAAATCGAGTTATGATATTTGAGATATCAAGAAATAAACTGTCTGACATGTGACATATGCAGCTTCCCTATATTAGGTCGTCACAGGGAACCATATTCAGTGGACATGAAATTTTGTTTGCATACACCGTAGAGCTCAAGGAAAGAATCAAATGTTTCTGTCATATTGTAACCACTCTTCAATCTTTTCATTACAGAGCACTAAACCTTGCAGATCTCAAGGAATGGTTCTTTACCAAACTTCAGTGAAAACAAATTGTCATATTGGCAGTGATATTCGTTTTCTATTTCACTTTAAATACTGTGTCCCTTTTTCAATTCACACGATATGAATCAGTGCTGCTGGAATTCTCCAAAAAGGCCTATATACCCCTCCCCCTCCCCCCGAGTTGGTCCTGGTGAGGGACATTTCAGAGTAGTGTACATACGGTCCATGCTCAACATTTTTTATCCAATACACTCTCCTATCATCTGGTACATGTGTGATCCTTTCTTTAGTAAAACCGCCAGCATCCCCATTCTGTATGAAATTCCATCAAGTGGAGTCCAGGGTCAGAAATCGATCCAAATCTGGTCTCATCATTTCCAGCTGAATGCTGTAAAATTCACTGTCCTGGCCTACTTCACATCCTGTTTGAGCCACTAGATGGATGAGAAGGACAAGATCTTGATGACACAAGATGTCAAACTTTTTGCTATGTGAATGGTTAATACAGATATGTGGGGGGGGGGAGGGTGACAGCATGAACAAACAAAGGGAGGATTTAGAACACAAATAGTTGACACTTGTTGGAAATTTGAGCGCATGGGATTACGTAGTTTTTAAACCTTTGAGTTTTTTCCTCCAAGAAGAGAATGTAGGTCAAGTATCAAGGGTACTGTCCCCTTAAAAAACAGGGAATTTTGGAAGTTAAGAAGTTGCATCTGAGTAAGGGAGGATGAACTTGCTGAAGGGACAGTAGCTGGGTGTCTGGAGGGACTTCATGTGAGATACAGTGATAGCAGGCGTGAGGTTGAGCTTGACTAGGGTGCCATAGGAGAGTGTGAGTGTATCAGGTAGGAGTGGTTGAGTGTGATGACCATGCACAGTGCCATTTGTGCTCTATGTGGCAGGCGTGTTAGAGGTACGACTCTGACCAGCAACCTTAAAAGGGATGGGCAAATTAGCTTCAGGTTTAGATATGCAGAGTCAGAATGCTAGGACAAGGCATATTGGTACAAAAAGGGATGAAATGACACAAACTGTGGCAAGATGGGGGTGGTGTGGGGGACATGACGATTGAGGGATATGTTAAGGCTGAAATGTAAATAGAAGCAACAGAGTCAAATGGAAATAAAGTACCAGTGCGTGTAGTTTATGCAGGGCAGAACGGTTTGACAAGCAAATGGAATGATCAGTCATATGAAACAATAAGAATGATGATGCGTGTATTTCAAATACAATCTCGGACATCAACAGCACGGCTCAGCATATGAGAAATATAGAAATTAGAATTCCATATGGCCGTGTCATGGTGAATGGATTTAGACAGCACGAGTTTAAAGCCGTTCACTGCGAGCCTTTGGCGAGCAGTGAACGGTTCTAAACGAGTGCTGTCTAAATCCATTCCCCATCACACGGCCATGTGGAATTTTGTTTCTCCCATAGAGCGTTAAATCCTGTGTTTTGATCAAAAACCTACTTGGTTTAGCGTGCTTGCTGCAGCCGTTTCGACTCCATTTTGTTCAGTTTCAACATTGCGTTGCTGAGGCCCCTTAAAAAAAAAATTCCTGTTTCTCATCACCGCCCGCCCGGATTTTTGGTCCCGCCCAACTATATATTTTCTCATAAATGCCGTCTGAATGCACACTTGACTTGGAGCAACAAGTTTGTAAACCGATTCCGTACCGATATCGAAATTCGTATTTTGAAATTATTGAAACTGAAAATGTAGTTCCGTTGAAATTGGATATTTTAACCCCCCCCCTTCCCCCCAAGCTAATTTATATAATACTTATGCTACCCATTAACACCAAGAATGTTGTTGTCTAGGTATTCCAGTGTTGGGTTAAAAAAAAAAATCCTCCCTCCCTCCCCTAATTTTGAAAAAAAAAAAATATGATGAGAAACAGGAAATTTTTTTTGAAGGGCCTAGGGTACGTCACTGAAGAAAAAAAAATTCAGTCACTCTTTTTTATCTTACGTAATCTGATTGGCTTACAAAGAAAACAACAACCAATAGGATTCTCTCTTTTATTCCGTTTCGGTCGTAAAATCGTTCCCCACTTATGTTGGGAACGATTGTGTTTCCACATGGGTAACTATGGGAGAATGGAACATCCACACTTTTACTCGGAAATATAGCATTAAAAGTACACTCTGTAGTATTGGTTTGAAACAGGCATGTGCACTTCGCCAATGCCATTTGCATTTTAAAATCAAGAATATGGATGCCTAGCTCTTAGATTGTGACAGCCAGATAGCAATAGACCAGTTCATAGAACTCGGGTTTATTCGCTTCACTTTGGGAAGCGCATCCTTCTTTGTTTACATGTTGTGCTCGACCACACTGGCCGGATTTAACGTGGAAGGATAAAAAAGTAAAACAGGATGTGCTTTGGTTTTATGAAAAATCAATCCGTCAGCAAACTAAACATGCACATTTCACCACTGATGTGACATTTTGGGTAAAAGATTTGCACTGCTTAGCACAGTCCATGCTGTAATCACTAGCGTTTGCCGTGGCATCCCTTGTGAACATATGAAAGCGTTGGCCCGACTCGGCCACTTGCTGATTGGACAACGAAAATTTGCAGCTGGTTTTACAAGATTACAACTTCTTCAATACCACAAGTTAAACTCGTAAACAGTTCTAAGTTCCGTGGAGTGGATTATGGGAGCACTGCTGAACAGAGTAACAGAAACACCCCTTGGATTGGCATCACAGACAGGATTGTCAAAGCCAAGTTAAAATATAGGGATATCTGCAAGTATGGTGCAGAAAAGTACACATTAAAACTGTTCGGGAACAAACGAAATAGGTTGCAGATACAGATCAAATAAGATAGCAGAATGACACAAAATGAAAGACTAATGAGGTATACAAATGGAAAAGATACAAAGGAAAGACTACTGCAGATGGATGGACAAAGGACTGGACAGTGGATCCGGTTTACACGAGAGGTATACCAGGTATTAGGTAAGCCAAATAAAGTACATTTTTGTATGGACGAAAAGTATTTATGCTTTTATCTCAAAGTATGGCTGGTAATCAATCATGAGAGAAGGTGAGAAACGTGTACAGCAGGTTGCAACAGCAAGGTATCCGGGTTTTCTCTGAACCTCGTCCATTTTTAACTGATCTTGCTTGTCAGGGTGCTGGGGATCGTATGGTTGACAACATGAAAGATTGCCAGAAGCTTTCCAGAAAACTAACTGTAAGCTTTGTCAAGATTTTCATATAGCTGATATATTTTTTTTGTGGTGCTACTCAATGTAAATATAAGATAGAATATTACAACAAAGAGAAGCAACTTACATGCAATGCAAACAAGTTTCAACAACTGTCTAACACATATCGTGAAATACCAACAAATTAACATAAAAGCCAGAAACAACAGCACAGTGATAAATTTTGTAGGTACAGACTCCACAAGTAACCCAAAATAGAAAATATTTCATGGCTGACAGTGAGTTACTATTTTCCTCACTGAAAGCGATCACGAGTAGGAGAAAAATAGAAACTCACTCTGCAGCCTAGTAAGATTTTGTTTATTCTATGTTTAATTGGGTAATCATCGCAAAAAAAAAAAAGCCGTGCCCCGGGCCTCCTTTCAGCGACGACCTAGCTGGTATGTCGTGTTTGTTTACGCTCGTCGCAGTTATTCCACGTCACGCATGACAGATAATCAAACATTGCTCGCACACATTGATTTTGTCTAAAATTCAATGGATATTGGGCCTTATTGAACTTTAGGGGACCCGAGCCGCTATAGGACTAATAATGGTTCAAAGTTCACGAAAGTTCCGGAATTGTTTTAAATAATTATTAGCAACACGAATCACTTATCTGAGATGACTTACGACCGGTCCTAACATGTAACTTAAGCATCAGCGTTTCTGCCGATGATCCAAGATGGATGCCGCAAGTGCTATTGGGGACCGTATCATATAATTTTAAATATGATCTTAAACCATAAAATGATTGCTTAACTATTTCGAAGAAAAAAAAATTACAAGAAAGAAGGAACGCTGAGACCATCCCCGGGAATATCCCAGGGCATCACGTGCACCTGGCTCGTGTAGATAAACACGCACCCAGAGCTCATTTGGTATAGACGTAACGTGATTGGTTAAAATCATGTTCCGGTGTTGCATTGTGGGTAATATTCCAGTCAGAAGTCGTTCGGTGCATATGCAAATTGCGGCACAATAATCGATTCCATCGATGCTTTCACGGAATAAATTCGAGTTTTTTTTAATATTTCAATGACATAATGCCTGTGGCGCAAACATCTATTCTACTAGAAAAACATATAGGAACGTTACCATAATGCCTGCGGCGCAACAATCTTCGCTTGGGGTAGGAACATGGACATCGTTAGGGGATTTTACCTATAGAGGCTCGGGTCCCCTAAAGTTCAATAAGGCCGGATATTGTTCCTGTGTATTCAAAGGCATAAACTCGAATCCAGCGTTTCTTCACATAATTTTCAAGGAAATGTGATGATAAGGCTGCAGAAAAAAAAGGAAAAAAAGGTGGAGAACCAGTTCCATGTGCACTATGATACACCATTCAGGTTGAGGCGGAATCTATACTTTTATCGACACACGGTTGTTTGTGCAAAGGCATTTTTCTTTTCAAATTATTGTCAAAAATCACGAGGTGGATGGAGAAAACGTACGACTGGCGGTAAATGGTTAAAACTGTGTGTTTGGACAATGGAATGTCTGTTATATTGGTACTCTATCCGGAGATCAAACTCCAAAGTATGTCTGCGTATGTAAAGTGTTTTTCCACAAAGGGAAGAAATTCACATAGACCTACTGACATGTATTGTCTACCATGGATAGTTGACACGTTTTTTTTAAAGCAACATTTAGTTACTAAAACTATTATATAGGCCTAGATGAGCTTATTACGTCACGGGGCTCTGTTGTTTGACCAATGGTCTAGGTGAACCAGTTTACTGACCTAATCAATACTATAATATCCGCATCTCAGGACAGGAATAGCAGATTCGAGTTCGATTTCATAGTCATTGGAGTGGCAGAGCTAATTTAAATTACGGCATACCAAGCTGAATTTTCTCCATGTTCTCTTGGGCATTTCGCGCGTCTCTCACAGACGCTTTTGACAAGTACCATAATTCCATCTTTCTCGACACAAAAACATGAATGTCACACCTCGTGTCTTTAGTAGGCCTACTGAGAAAAACACGCTGTTCATCTCCTGCTGAAGAGGGGCCTACAATTCTCAAAATTTTATAGTCCTATCGAATTTTATGCGCAACTCTTGCGTTTACCTTGCCTGTGCATGTAATGTACAAATTTGCACTTTAATCTTTCATGTTAATTTCCAGACACTCTCTTATGTACGGAGGCCTATAAGGACCACAAAAATTATAATAAAATAAAATAAAAAATTAAAATTGAAATTTCGAGGAAAAAGTCGAAATTTCGAGTTTTAAAAGTCGATATTTCGAGATTTTAAGGTCGAAATTTTGGATTTTTCTCCAAATTCTTGATAATAAAAAACTCGAAATTTCGACCTTGATTTTTATTTTTATAATTTTTTGTTGTTCTTTAGGCTTCCGTACTAATGTCAAAAATACAGCAATATTTTTGGTTTGGAGCTAATAATGATCTTTGAGGACCGCAAAATTCTTGATAATAAAAAACTCGAAATTTTGACCTTGATTTTTATTTTTATAATTTTTTGTTGTTCTTTAGGCTTCCGTACTAATGTCAAAAATACAGCAGTATTTTTGGTTTGGAGCTAATAATGATCTTTGAGGACCGCAAAATAAAGATACAGCCGAAACAAAAGTGAGGCTTTTAAAACACATATTGGTCTACGAAATAGCAGTTTCCTCGATTTATTATCATTACAATTTGAAAAACAAATTTGGCTGCACTGAATTTATTTGTTACACGTGGATAACCAGGCCAACAATGGGATGCATAATAAATTAGGCTTCAGAAAAGTTCGGTACAAGTCGGTATGAACAGGTCTATTGGACATATAAGATCCCAGCACTATTTTTCGCAGATGACATTGTCCCATTCACAGAGTCTCAGACTTCCGGTATACTAAAACGAGTTTGGAAATATTGGAATGGGCGGAGATAAGAAATCAGCGAAGAAACTTGACAGATTATGAAACCCACGGCGCATCCGAGATAAATGTTCTCGATGGCTGTACGTCGCTGCTACACCAACACGGTGTTACAGAACTGCAACTTGCCAGATGTTCAACACGTTAACATGCATGGAGGCCTGTGCATATATATGGTACAATGTACATGTATGGAAGTATAATCAAGCCAAGTTTGGAGCATTTACGTGTAATACTTTTCAAATGAAATGTCGAACAAATTTGCCTGTAAAGATAGAAAGAAGGAAGTAAAGATAGAAAGAATTCCAAGAAAAACAATATGTCTGTGTTGGCACACAGACATAAAAATTGCGTCCACCACAAAATACATGTAAAAAGTATATCAATCTCCAAGAATCATGACCTGGAAGGACCTGTGGATCCTATGTGTGACTCACAACAAAGGGTTGGTGCATAATTTCGTAATGGTGTCATAAATATCTTGCCGTGAGAATGTAGTATTTAATTTGCCATCGCGAGCAAGGCAAAGTTCCTGACAAATATGTGCAGTACAATTGTTCCCATTAACTATGGTATTAGGTACAGAGGGTGCGCTACTGTGGATGCGCTTCAAACAGAAACTTAAGTTTTGCTTCTTCAAATTGTATTTGTCAATTTTATACCTTGAAACCATTAGATTCATTGAGTTGCATACTGCTGATTGACTTCTGTCTACAGCAAGTTGCCCACATATATTAAAAACTTTATTGTTGCTGTTTACAATCCTATGAAAAAACTTCATAAACCTTTTATGTAGGTGTATATCAACAGGTACATCTTCACAAATGAGTGGCAATAATATATTATGACACCTGTAAGGAAGTCGCCAGATAAATCGAATCGCTTTTCTCCAAGCGGTATAGAAATGTTCAACTTCTGTTTTAGAGAGATCCCATGATTGGCAACCATAAAGAGGCATGCATTACGTTTTGAATAGTTGATATCTAGTGTCTGGTAAAACTTTACCAAATTGAGCCACTAAGATATTGACCTGTATCTGAAAATGTCGGATACCGGTCTCAATACTGTCCCGCAAAGCGTTCTTACCAATGATATTGCCAAGGTGCTCGAATTGATTAACTTTACTTTGAATAAGGGGATCATCTAATAGAACACCAGGATATGCATCTGTATTGCCAAGAACCATGTGCTTAAATTTTGAAAGATTATAAAGGGCATAATATTCTTTAGCAAATTTAGAACAAACTTCTAACATTTTGGAAATGGAAAATGAAGTCGGCGCCAAAGTGCCACGTCCATCAGCATATGCCAGTGCTCCTGCGAAAGTGTGACCTATATAGCATCCGAAACCTGATGTTTTTAAACGCACAAGCAACTCATTTATGAGTACACCAAATAAAATAGGAGAGAGAACTCCGCCTTGTTTCACGCCATTAGTACATTTGAATGGCTCAGACACAGCGGTATCCCAGACAAACTTCACATTTTGCTGAGTATACATTTTTAATAATAATCTAGCTATTATTGGACTCGTAGCCGTATCTAACAATAGATTAAAAAAATTGAGATCATGCACTCTATCAAAACCTTTGGTTGCGTCTAGAAACACAACTTGCACGTCTGTATCATGCATCTTGTAATATTGAATACATTCATTCAAAACGAAAGTACACTGTGACGTAGAACTTCCATGTTTAAAACCAAACTGAAGCTCAGAATAATATAAGACATCATAGTTTTCAGATAGAATAACCCAGTCTAACAATTTACCCAAAATACTACCAAGGGCAATGCCTCTATAGTTGTCACAATCACTCAAAGATTTATGATTGTTTTTCGGTATCAAATTCAAAGAAATTTTTTTAAAGCATCAGGAGAATAACCATGACGTATCATTGATGAAAATAACAGGGATCGATATATTTCCAACCTTGAATATATATTTATATAATATCAAACTTTTGGCCAATTATTTGTAAGCACTAATTAAGTGCATGTATAGAGTATTAACACCTGTAATTGCTGAAGCAGCAGATTCCAGTCAGTAGATCACAGGTTCAAGATCCTTTGTTTACTGTATTAGTTGCAATTTTCAGTTCACACAGTAAGCAGTGTCTTTTAGAGGAATCCTTTTTAATCCATTACACACGCAATGAGCTACAAGAGACTGTTTGAGGATTTCATATTTAAAGTGTGTGTGTCAACGCACACTTTTCTGTTTTTCTTGGAATTCTTTATTATGTCTGTGTGCCAACACAGACATACTGTTTTTCTAGGAATTCTTTCTTTCTTTCTTTCTTTCTTTCTTTCTTTCTTTCTTTCTTTACCGACAAATTTGTCCGACATTTCATTCGAAAAGTATTACATGTAGAAACTCCAAACTTGGCACAATTATACTCCTATAGATGAAGTGAGATCTTTTTATAATGAGAGGTCATGCTTTTTAAAATCATACAAATGAGGGCTAATTAAAGTTTTAAATCTTCAATATCTTATGTACTATAGTACATGTAGTGCCGAGTGTATTGGAATTCGATCATATCAAGGCAAAGGTCATCTCAAATGTCAAGGTCATGTCAAGGTCACAGGTCATGTCAAGGTCAAAGGTCAGTTTTAGGTCAAAATGTCATTATAAAGCCAAAATGTGATTTTAAAGGTCAAGGACCACTTCAGGTGGAGATCATTTCAAGGACAAAGGTCACTTTCGATGTTGGCTTTCTTCTAGCCATAACTTGGTCAATTTTTATCCAATTTTGATCATGTTTGGCTCAAATTGTAGCCATAAGCTTAATGTAATGTAAAATATTAAAGGATAAAAGTTGTAACATTTAATATTTACAACTTTTAAAGGCACACAGACAGATTTGCTTTCAAGTTTCTTTCTTTCTTTCTTTCTTTCTTTCTTTGTTTCTTTGGTGTGGTCATTTCAAGGTCAAATGTCATTTCAAGGTCAAAAGGTCACTTTCGATGGTGGCTTTCTTCTATCCATAACTTGGTCAATTTTTATCCAATTTTGATCATGTTGGGCTCAAATTGTAGCTATTGTAACACTGCCCATTTTTTTAAGTCTTGCCTTTTTATAATGAGGGGTCATACTTTTCAAAATTATGCAAATGAGGGGTAATTAAAGTTTTAGATCTTCAATATCTTATATACTGTAGTAGATATATTTCCAAGTATATAGGAGTTCGATCATAGCAAGCCAAAGATCATCTCAAATGTCAAGGTCATGTCAAGGTCAAAGGTCATGTCAAGGTCAAAGGCCAATTTTAGGTCAAAATATCATTTTATAGGTCAAGGTTCACTTCAGGTGGAGGTCATCTCAAGGTCAAAGGTCATTTCAAGGTCAAAGGCCAATTTCGATGGTGGGCATTCTTCTAACCATAACTTGGTCAATCTTTATCCGATTTTGATCATGTTGGACTCAAATTGTAGCTATTGCAGCACTGCACACTTTGGAAATTACATGTGACCTCTAAAGGTCAAAAGCCAATGTCATCTGGACCTTTGAATGTTTCACTCAGCCATAACGCAGCCAATTGTACGAACCTGTAACCTCTAAAGGGCAAAGGTCAAGGTCATCTGGCCCTTTGAAAGTTTCATCTTGCCATAAGTTGGTCAATTTTCATCTGATTTGGTTCACGTTGGGCTTAAATTGTGGGTATTGTAACACTGGACATCTTTGGAATTTACATATGACCTGTAAAGGTCGAAGGTCAAGGTCATTTGGACTTTGAAATTTTCATCCAGCCATAAGCTTAATGGAATGTGAAGTACCAAAGGACAAAAGTTGTAGCCCGTAATATTTACAATATTTGAAGGCACACAGACAGATTTGCTTTAAAGTAAATCTTGTTTTCTAGTTTTTTTTCTTGCTTCCAATGTATGAAAATTTTTGTATGTGTACCTGCTGAGTACGAATAAATAAATGAATATGTATATATCTCAGTTTGATCTTTTAATGCCATTCAAAATAAAAAAACAAACAAACAAACACCTATTAATGTATAAAAGTTGCTACGGCCTTGGGATCCACCAGTACCAAGATATAAGCCAGTATATTAGTTGTTCTGAGTCAGTAAAAGAAGCAAAGTAAGTAAGAAGTAAGATCCTTTATTTACCCTGGGTAGTAAATGATTAATGAATACCCACTAGTTATCATCATGGCCCAGCAATATTTACAAAATACAATAATAAAAAAAAGTATAAATGTGTATAAAAATGTATAAAAAGTGTCCACTCAGCATCCAGCAATTATCTGTTTCCATTATGCCAATGACACAACGAGTCCCTGTATTTTCAGAATATATTCACTTGTTTATAAGTCTATTGTGTATATATATATATATATATATATATATATATATATATGCATGTTTTTTTATTGAATTGGAATGTTAATTTTTTGAGTTTGTTGTTTAATTGTATTACAGCGTGTCTGGCTAAGTGCATAGTCACATGTTTGTATATTGTATTGTCCTATGCGTCTCGTATATATCCTTTTGTGCGTCTCCGTGTCTGGAGAACCCCCGAATTAGTAATATTATGTACTATTGGGTAATCCAGTGAAAATAAATATGTTTAAAATAATTAATATATATATATATATATATATATATATATATATATATATATATATATATATATATATATATATATATATATATATATATATATAAAGATTTTGTTGAGCGATCGTCAGTGGGAGGGGCATTCCAAATTTTTTCACCTTCATACCTAAAACTACGAGCGTAGTTTGTTAGCCATGCTTTGGTGACAATAAAAATGTTGCGAGTAGCGCTTCTTGTACCATAAGTGTGTTGTTGTTGTTGTTGTTGTTGTTGTTGTTGTTGTTGTTGTTGTTGTTGTTAAAGCGATCTAAAGTTGCATGAATATGTCAGTACCAGGCTATTGAGACACTTGTACGCTAGTAGACTTCGTTTAGAACTCACTCACTCGTAGATTAGCAACCATTTAATTTCTTCAAAAAGCTCTTGGCTGGAAAAATATAAAATGCTGCACTGGAGAATTATAGGCCCTATGTACTGCCCGCTTCTGCAATTTCGTAATACGCTCTGTATTAACTGAATTGGGAGGCAATAACAGTACAACAAAAAGTCCATGTATGGAAGGTCTAATGCATTGAAAAGTTGAAGCGCAACATCTTTGGAAATCAAATGTCGTATCCTTTTAAGGACACCCAGTCTTTGAGGTCATTTCTTGCATACTGTCTCATGCTGGGTCGCCCAAGTGAATTGGAGTCAATTTGGACATCAAGCAATTTCGCTGTTTGAACCTGTTCAATTTCTTTCCCCAAACATCAATATTCAATTTAGTGGCAGAAGTAACTTTCTTCATAGTACCAATCAGCTGGGACTTTTTTTCCACATTCAATGTCAGTTTGTTCCTGTACATCCAGTTTTTAACTTTAATAAAATCTGCCGACAACTTAGCTTTTATATCTTATGCCGAATGTCCAGATACTCTCTTATGCTGAATGTTCAGATACTTCTGCAGTGCTGTCGTCTGCGTACATATACAGTCTAGAGTGTTCAACACACGGCGGCAAGTCAGTAAAAAGTATGAACAACAGTGGCCCCAATATTGAACCGACAGTCACTCTATCAAACTCAGATAAACCCTTTGCCAACAGGTAGCCTGTGTCTATTTGAAAGATAATTTTGAAACCAATTCCATTCGACAATGTTGATCCCATAAGGCTTTAGCTTGTCTAAGAGAATGATACGGTCAACAATGTTTTATGCCTTTCTCCACTCAATATGTAATAAGCCAGTGTTTCCCAGAATCCATATTTCCCACCCAGCTTTGAACCATAGATGCTTGCGCGATCTCACACGAGTGACGAGCTCTAAAACCTGACTGACAGTTGTACAAACCTTAGTGGGTATTGAAGTATGCAAAGAAGGAATCGTGTACATGACGCTCAATTATTTTCTTAGGATGGGAAGAATAGACACTGGTCGGTAATTCTTGACATCACTAATATCACCAGATTTGTAGATGGTCACGACACTTGCCCATTTTCGTCCATATATAAATACACCTGAGGTTGAAATATTCATAACTGGTACCAAAGAATGCGCTAACTCAACATTTGCTACTTTGAGATGCCGTGGCCCAATACCGTCTATCCCAATAGCCTTGGTAAAACTCAATTTTGATAATTCCCTTTGCACATAAAAAGAAGTAATTGGAGGCATGTTGTATGTCAGGTTTGATGCACATTGTAATTCCATGCTAAAACTGTCCTGACTTGTAAAGGCACTTGCCAATTATTCCCAAGAATTCAAGAAAAACTTATTGAATGCAGATGCAGTGACTTTGGGGTCGGTGGTGGTACAACAATTTACATTATTTTTTGTTTGTTTGTGCATATTGTTTCGATGGCAAACTTTGTTTGAGTGTTTTCCACAAATGTTTGGGATCACATAAGGTCTCTTGAATCTTTGACTGACAGTATTTACTCCTAGTCTGTTGGACAAGTGTGGTCACATGGTTTCTAGAATTTTTAAAGTGTTCCACCGGTCAGGAATTCTGAAGCGCAATGCTTCCTCATTTGCATCGTATCTTGTTTGTATGGCTGTCAGAACTTCATCAGTAGTCCAGGGAGCCAAGTCTACTTTGATTCGTTCGCTGTGGAAAGGTGCATGTTCATCTCATACAGGTAGAAACAAAAAATTATCGCACATACCATGCGTCATTTGGATCATCAAAAATTTCACACACAGACCAGGGGACCTGTGCTATATCACTTTTAAACATCACTGAGTCAAATAATTTGTAACTTCCTTATTTTATTTCCATATGTCTGTGATGCCCTGCAGGGAGTCTAAGCTTCCTGATCATAAACACAATATGATGGTCACTAATACCTGAGGTGACAACTCCAGACTCTTTAACATGAGACAATTCAGGTGTGTATATGTGGTCGATCAACGTTTCAGTAGTGAGATTCTGTCCAGTTGGTACATGAATGATTTAATCAAGCAGATACACTTCTTCCCTCCAGGTACTGTCAATGTTTATCACCCTTCAGAGGATGGAATTGAAGTCACCTGTTACAATGGTTTCAAGCTTTCCAGCGGTCACTAAATCCATGATACTTTCGAATCTGTTTCCCCATGTTGCTGGAGAGTAAGGAGGACTGTATATGCCACCAATCAGAAGAGGTTTGGATCCGGAGATGTTTATTTGTGTTATTATTCCTTCAATATCCCAGCTCTCCAGTTTACTTTTTTTTCTAGCACAAGTATACCTGCTATTCACATAGAAAAGAATGCCACTTCCTTCGTAGGCCTGTCTCTGCGTAACAGGGTATAACCTGGGATCGTAACTTCTGTATCGGGCCATATATAATTCAAATACAACTCTGTGAGAATAAGGACACTGATAGTCCTGTCTTTCAGTCTTATTTTTACCCGATCAAGCTTAGCATGTAACAGTGCTTGAATGTTCAGTTGACATATTGTGAATCCCTTGGGTAAATCTGTGATGTTTTTGTATATTTTAGATTTGTGTCCTAGGTACAAATGGACCCTGTGATTCCCAAGTAATAAACCTATATGTTGATCCTCAATTGAGGGATAACAATATCCATTGAAGGCCTGTGCAGGCACGTTTACAGTCTGGGATCCACACAGTGTTGCGTTAAGTTGTATAGTCCCTTTGTTGTTTCAACTGTCCAAGAATTGTGATAGATACACATCTTAATTAGAATTCTCACATTGAAAAATAAGCAGCGAGATATCAAGATCTTTAGGGATGCTGAACAAGCTAAAAAGAATAACACCATCTGACGTTAAATTGAAAATGTTTATTTCCATTATACTTTCCCATATAAATTATGGAATTCTAACATGGGGTTTCCCTGACTTGAAAACAATAAAACAAAATAGCTGCAAGAATTAAACCTTTTAATAAATATAAAGAGCACACGGACCCATTATTTAAAAATATGGGTTTACTGAAAGTTGAAGATATTTTTATGATTCTCCGTGTTCTGGAGAACCCCCCCGATTAGTGATATCTCGATGCACTATAGGGCGATCCGGTTGAAATAAATATGTTTAAACTAAACTACATTACAGTGATAAACAATAAGAAAATATTGTTTTTCTCTGTTCAAGCTTTTTTCAGTTTTTTTAATTACAGTGTACTATATTTATCTTCAAGATCGTCAATATGTCCCATTGATTGAATGGATACCACAAATTAGAAAGTTGATGTTTAGGGTCGTTAGAAATGATTTCTGAAAAACAAAATGTTAAATTTTATTTTTGAATAGTGCTTTTTTAGCTCCAAAAGTGCATCGCATTTGCGACAGGAAAGTGCGCGAATTTTATCATGGCCCGATGTGGGAAAGTGTTATTGACGTCACAAACGCAACCGGCTGGCCATGGTGAAAGTGTTTTAAGCCAGAGTACCTTCAGTTTGCAAAGAGTTATGGCAGATACAAGAGAGAATAGTGATTCCTGAGAGTATGAATTGAGTTTTTATGTACGTGGTCTGATGATGATGAAGAAGAATTAATAAGAAAAGCTTAAGAAGCAGAGGAAAAGTTCATTCATACACACGAGGTGACGCCCAGAACCCTACCGTCACCAGTACTGCAGGGAGTGCAGGCGTGGTACAGCCAGACGATCCCAACTTGCCGTCTGGGCAATGATAATTAGTTGCAAAAGAGATATTTCCTATCAAAACTGATATAAACTAACAGTTAATTTTCCCTTCCAATATGTATGGACTATGGATCGTTAAACATAAGTTTGCATTAATGAATTTAGCTTTCAATATCAGCATAACTCCTACCCGACAGTAACCTCACGACCCTTGGAGGACAGTAATTTACGTGTCCCTATACATTGTCATCAGTGCACGTGTTTATGATGTCCTTTATTTCAGGTCGTATCCATTATGTAACAATGGAAATTTTTTTCCTATGACTGACTTATTTTCTGGTTCCATATGAACGACAAAGGTACAATGAGATTGAATTTTGTACACCCGATTATTGGGAACTGGCCATGGACTGTCACAAACACTGGAACATGGCTGAAGAAAGATGAAAGGTCAGCCGCCCACTGGTATTGGCAGCTGTGTAGATGAGGCGTGAACGTGGTGGCTATCGAAACAAATGTTAACTGGTTATGGGATTAAACAATATACAGTAGTAATTGAACATACACATAACGGTGGTCAGATAACTCAACCTGTTATGGACTGTTCAACCCTAGACCTGGGTATGGACCAAAATCGGTCCTTGTTTGTCCATGTTTTCCACCTATTTTTCCCCCATCAATTGAATCAAAATGATTAAACACACTGAAGTTTTGTTACAATGTTAATTTGTAACAACATCCTAGACCAACGTTGTCATTGTGACATTCGATTGATAATTAAGTGATACACTGTAACAGTCGTAGAATTACTAGAGCTATACTTTGCTGTTATGCGAGCTTTGAAATCAGAATCATACTGAAAATTAAAATGTAAATGCTGTAAAAAAAAAAAAAAAAAAAAAATCACTGTTCCTGGTTTTATGAGTAATGCCTAATTTGGCCAGTTCCATGAATCCTTCCATTGTCCAGTGACGTGACCGCATTTGGCAATAGCAGCAGTTTTTTGTTGCCAAACCTATCCTTAACATCGTCACATTTGACAAATCAAAGTCACTTTCCACAAAGTGTTCGCTACGTAGGTTAGATTGGTTCCCAGGGCCGTGCCTCTTGTTCCTATAAATCTTGAGTGTGCGGGTCCATGCTCTCCGTAATTTTAGGTCTTTGGGGGAATGTAAACAAGCTGTAGAAATTGTATTGCTACGACAACAGCAATTCGTGTATAACACAATTGTTGGAATCCTTGAATGATTGGACTTACAATTTTGACGAATATCTGGAAACAGACATTATATACTTGGATTTTTCAAAGGCATTTGATACCGTGCCCTACAAGAGACTCCTCCATAAGATTAGATCAGTTGGCATCCGAGGTAAAATTTACTCATCGATCGCTAGTTACTTAAGTAATCGCAGACAAAGTGTCGTTATTAGGAATGGAGTCTCTCCATGGGAAAATGTCATTAGTGGGGTACTACAGGGAATCATTGCGGGCCCCATTTTGTTTTTGATCTTCGTCAATGATCTTCCAGATCTAGTGGTGTCTACTGCAAAAATGTTTGCTGATGACACTAAACTGTGTTGTGGCATTAGCAACATCCATGACTGTGAGCACCTACAGGACGATCTAAATAGCCTAGCTAGCTGGTCTCGCATCTGGTTATTGAATTTCATTGAAACCAAATGCTTAGTTGTGAAAATAAGGCAATGCCTAAATTATTTTTACACTCTTAACGACCATTTCGTAGCTGAAGTAACCAGTCGAAAAGATCATGGCATCATAATATCACATTATCTAAAATCAAAAGCCCATATTATTGCCGATATTGTCAAAAGAGCCAACCAGAGAGTTGGAATGATCGAAAGGTGCTTTTCTGGACTGAGCGTCGACACAATTTATATCTTATACAAATCTATCATAAGACCGTTATTAGAATATGGGTCTCCGGTGTGGAGTCCCTGGCAAAAAACAGATATCGAGTCATTAGAAAAGGTTCAAAGTAGGTGTTTTAAACTTTGTAAAGTTCAACATAGTCTTGAATCACTGCAGACTAGAGAACACCGATCTAAATGAGACCTTTAAGTTCATTCATGGGCAGTATAAAACTGATCCATCTACCTTTTTCAGAAAGCCCAACAGGCAGTTAAGGGGTCACTCGAAGAAGTTGCAAAAACAGTTTGCTGAAACCGAAGTAAGAAAACACTTCTTCTCTCTTCGAGTAGTTGACCCTTGGAATGATTTGACCGATGAAATCGTCTCTGCCCTTACTTTATACAGTTTTAAAGAAGAAAACGAGTGCCCCACCTTCGGACTAAGGGGTTAAATCAACCAATTAAAAAACAACAACAACAACAACAATCAATCAATCAACACCAACTCATCCTGGGCGGGAAAAGGGATGAAAATGAATATTTCTACCTGTAGTTTTAATCTTGCTGGATTAAACATATTTTATTTTAAAAAAGAAGACAATTGGGAAAAAGGGCAAGGCCCTATATTGACCCCTCTGATCAGAAGAAGACAATCCTGTTGATAAAGGGTGAGTAAAATATGTTTAAACCAAGTGAGCTTGACAGCCATGGCTCGCTAGAATGGTCGGAGTCTTCCCTGTCAGCCAGCGGTGTTGCGTTTCTGACGTCACAAGCCTTTCGCACCTTGTGGGTGTCGGAAGTGAACGGAAAGCGACTATTGAAGGCGCAGTGAGTTTTTAAAATAAAAATGTGAATAAAAGTATTATTTTCACATCCATTTTTTTGATCGCACTGTATGGTTAGAACAACCCATGTGTCACATTTGAACATAGCCAATCAAGAGGACCTTAAAGCGGTGGAAAACGATAATATTTTTTTAGATTACATAAAAAATTTGGCTCTTAACTGCCAGAAAACTGCTGTCTTGAGGGGCAGAGTTTTGCCTACAATGACGTCATGTAAGGTATGGTGACTGGTTATGCGTCCGGGAGGAAACAAAAAGGACAGAAAAATAACTTGGACCCGTACAAACAGCCAGATGCTTAAGGGGATAGGCCCAGTTTTAGCGTGCATGACTGCACAGGTAACGAGTCGGAAAACTGCAGGCGGAGTGATCCGACAGGCCAGCCCTAATCTCTTACACCGTCGTCACTAGTGGATTTTGAACATTATGAACTGCCATCCAATTAATTCTGGCCACGTAGGCCCATTATCTGCACCCGATACAAGTGTCATCTTGAGTGGTGTCTGACCGATGCAGGGTACGTCACGAATCCCCGTGTGAGGCCCGCACAGTTGAATCTGTATGTTCACTGTGTGAGCGGCATAAAGACATTGAGTACCAACAATCCACCAGCCAAGGTTCCTCATGTTCACCATGTGAGGAGTCTGTTAAATGCGCTGAAAAAAAACACTCTGTCCACAGAAATTACAGCAATACAACTTCATTGCTTATTATCGCAACAATTCCCTGTCTGTCAGGTTTAATATGTACTCGCCAATTGTACTTGACTAACAAATTTCACGAACTTCTGAAATTTACATCACCTGCACCGGTAACTCGCCAGGTCATCCGTAATCGGCTGGCAACAGAGATTGCATGGTGTACATCACCGTAAATTCTCGTGAATTTTACTGCCGAAACTTTTTGTATTGATTTTGTCTCATCGTCATCAGTTGATGTCCTCTATATAAAATAAGTCTGCCCTTTTACCCTTTTCCGCCCAGTATACCACCGAGACAACGTGTTACCTATTTGGGAGGAAAACAGTTAATTACACGGACACTGTATGTCTCTGCTTACTTTTCAGAACATAAAGATACAGTTGAATCTCCCTTTTAAGACCACCTAAGGGACCTAAAGATGTGATCTTAATAGGGAGTGATCTTAATGAGGATATAATTAAATTGAGCATAAACCAAAACGGGTGTGTAAATTGGTGGTCTTAATATAGAAATGGTCTCTTTATGGCGATTATACTGTATATATTGACCATGGAAGTGCACAAGGTACTTGTTAGTTTGCAAACAGGATGACTACATAGCGCGGACCCAGTAGGTTACTCCCTGCTACAACATAAGTTGAGCTGCCGCCAATTACAACATCTTTGAACGTCCCCCATCCATGGTTTAAAGGCCGATATTAAAGTATGAATATGGTTTTAAGTGGCCCGACTTTCTCCGTGGGTGCGGATGGAGGGGGTGGGTAAGACATTATCCGAGCTATGGTTATTCATTCATTAAGTTGGAACAATGATTGGTTGTATCACGTGGTCAGCAATAAGTAAAATTAATAAACGGGGAGTCGCCAGGTAACGAGACTATTGTAAAACAGAAATACCACACCTACTTAGTCGTAAGTTTTTCGCTGGTGTGGCAAGACGTGCTGGCAGAGTTGTCTTAAGTTTTTAAGCTCCCTCCCACCCACCCACATTGAATTAAAATAGGTAGTATCTTAACAACTGCGCATATTAAGCCTTGTGTGAACTTGTCCATTATGAAACTGTAAGCCTCTGGGATACCTCCCAGGTAGTGTGCTATATACTGCCATTGAAACCACGATTACCACATATTATATGCAACGAACCTCTTGGAAACAAGATACCGGTAGTGTGCTCTCTGAAATAAACCAACATCGCGGTTACATGTAGCCTACATGTGCTTTCTTTTCAGCCATGACACTTTACGACGGCGTTGCAAATATGTCGGAGGTTGTGATACATCTCAAGCACCTTAATTTTGTTTTATTGAGAGGAGGGGGGAGGGGGGGTTGCGGTAGTGATGTATAGTTGGTAGTTATAAGGGGGGGGGGTGCCCTGCCCTTGCCAGGGGAAGTCAGCCAAGGGGCGCCACTGGGGTTCTCGAGGCAAGCATAAAGAACGATGGGAGGTGCAGCTTGGCGGACTCCAGCGGCACGGGCAGGGCAACCCCCATCAGATCTCTTGAAATAAAGTCATTTGTGCCAATGCTACATTGTATCCCCTTTTGGTTATCATATATTATAAGGCTTTCGTTTTACCTGCCACGATTTAAACATTTAACATACATGAACTTTATTTCGGAACCGCAGTTGGGTTAAACATCCTGCATGAGTATGACCTATATGAAAACCTCTTGCATGGTAAAGAATGTTGAGCAGTCATTGTAGTAGAAAGTTGCATAAGTTGCAAGCAGATACAAACTATACAATGGATAATTCTAAGTTTCAATAAAACTGGATCTTCCCATGTTATTAAATGCAGTCACAGTGGATACGTTTAATTAGTAAGAGGAAAGAAAAGAAAAATAAGAGAAAATCGGAAAAACACAAGCCACAAGACAGCGCAACAAAGCAGACATAACACTCAAAAAAGCGAGACAATCTCTGTGGAATCATCATTTGGGTATTTGAAAAACTGCTGGTGAAAAATTGATTTCGTTCACGAAATCGTTATACATATCGTTTTTGTTGATGGAATCACAACAGGATTCATAAAATCGTAAGAGCAAATTACGAAATCGAAGTCCTAGCACGAAATTAAACTACTCTTACGATTGACGAAACTAGAAGAAAATCACAAAATGGAAAACATTTCACAAAATCCAACAAGCTTTTTGAATTTTGTCCACGGAATTGTAATAGTTTATCGATTTGTGCACAAAATCGTACAATATTATGAAATTCGAGCATAAAAGAGTAAGCTTTTATCAATGTCGTCCACGAAATTGAAAATTGGGATCTACAGAATTGTTAGATATGTCGGTTTCGTCCACAACATTGTTAAGTTTATTAATTTTGTCCACAGAGTCCTTTAATTTACCAATTTCGTCCGCAGAACTGGGTAAGGTTTTGAATTTCGTCCATAAAATCTGAAAAAATTTCCAATTTTGTCCACCCAATTCATTTTTTGATCAAATGTTGCGCACAAAATCGAAAAAGCTCACGTAATCCATGGGTTATGCAATTCTGTGTCCAAAATTGGAAGAAAATTTCACAAATCCAGAACTTACTCGATTTCGTCGCATGGGAATCTAAAGATAATACAATTCTGTCACTAGAATTGTTAAGTTTTTCAATTTCGTACACGACATCACAAAACTGCCTCGGCTTTGTCCACAAAATTCTAAAACACACGGAATTGAAAAAAACTTTATCGATTTGTCCACGGAATTGGTAAAATGTGACGTTTTAAAGTCTAGCTGCCAAGTGTAACAATTTAGAATTTCGTACCATCAGAGACCCTTGACCACGTTATGCGGCAATTGTTATAATTGCAGCAATTTGTAATAACTGCTTGCCTGCAAAGCAGACTCTTTTTTTTTTGTTTGTTTTTTGTTTTTTTTTTGTTTTTTTGTTTTTTGTTTTTAATATTCTGATGTTTAGGCCTGCTTTGCAGACAAAATAACTGCCTTTTTATGAAAAAAAGTCCAGAAATCTGCTGTACTTTGTAATACTTGCGGCAATTTGTAATACGTTGCGGTAAAATGTAATTTTGTTACATTTTGCAATTTGCAATAACATTTTGCAGCAAAATGTAATAAATCAGATGTGCCCGTTTTGTAATAACAGTGAGCTAAAAATTTGTAATAAAATGTAACAATTGTATGGAAGTATCATTTTATGCAATTTTCTTTACAATCAATTACAGGTAGAAAGTTTTCTTGAAAGCTTGATAATAAATGCCCTGAGTAGGTAGACAAAGCCACCTTCTGTGGTATACTGATTAAATTTTTATTTGATTCTTTTGTATTTGTGTCTTTTTGCCCAGAACCACTTCCTAGTGGTCAATATCCTATTCCGCAGTTCGAACTCTTTACTCTCCATAAGCTAACCTGTCCCTGTCTAACCTGTATATATATGGAATTACTATTGTCTATATTGCACACGTTCCTCTGTAAAATTTTGACATAGGCTGTATCAGCCCAATTAAATTAAAGGGTCTTCAGCGGGTAACTACTCAACGTGTTTCGGAGCCTTTTACCCGTTAAAAATTTATGTTGACCTGTATGGGATTCGAACCCACTACCTTCAGCACACTCGCCTAGCCTAATGTACAGTCCAACACGCTGACCTCTAGGCCATCGGGACAGATGTAAGAGAGACGACCCCTGATACTTATCAAAGTTATTAAAGATGGACAGTCTCTAACTTTTTACTTAAGAGACAAATGGATTTTACATTGATTAAATATATATATATACATATGATTAGAAAGAAAGGGTTCTAACCAATTCATTTACATGTTAAAAAAGATAATCAGTAATGGATGGAAATAGGCGTAAAACAGGTATCAACGAACAATAATTCTACAAATATTTTATCACACTTCGAAGACTAATATGCTGACACGGCCACTGCATTTAATGTAACAGCACAAGGGGGCTCCGCCAGTTGTCCTACAGCCCACTTGCCCTACAACCCAGTTGTCATACAGCCCAGCTGTCCTACAGCCCACTTGCCCTACAACCCAGTTGTCCTACAGCCCAGCTGTCCTATACAGCCCACTTGCCCTACAACCCAGTTGTCCTACAGCCCACTTGTAGGTGCAGGGTGGTGACTTGAGAGGAGGTAAGGTGACGTGCTGGTGACGTGATATGGCGGCAATGTGAGGGGAGGTAAGATGAGGTGAAGTGAGATGGGATGATATGAAGTGAAGTGAGACGAGATGAGTGAGGCGAGGTAATATGAGGTGATGTGGGGCTAGACAAGATGAGGTTAGGGTGAAATGAAGTGAGGCTAGGTGAGATAGGATGACATGGGGAGATGTGAAGTGAAATGAGATAAGGGTAAGTGAGATGAGGTGAAGTGATGCTAGGTGAGATGCTACGATATAAGTAGTCAGATGATGTGTGTGAGGTGGGATGAGGTAAGGCGAGATGAAGTTCGGCGAGATGTAAAGTGAGCGGATGAGATTCGGAGAGGTGAGATTAGATACGAGGTGATATGAGGTGAGGTGATATGAGGATCTGTGAGGTGATACTAGGCGAGATGAAATGTGAGAGAGGTGAGGTGAGTTAGAAGAAATTAAGGTCAAATGAGGTGAGGTTAGGCGAGATGAGATGTAAAACTATATGAGTAAGGTGATATATGGTGAGACGAAGTGAAATGATATGAGGGAGTGATGCGAAGTGAGGTTATGTGACATGAGGACATGGGATATGATGTGAGGAGAGGTGAGGTGAGATGATATGTGGTTAGGTGAAATGAGATGAAGTGAGGTGAGGTGATGCTAGGGGAGCTGAGATGAAGTTGCGGTGACGCTAAGTGAGATGAGGTGAAGTGGTGAGGCAACATTGCAGTGAATTGAGGTGAAAAGGGATGAGATGATGTCAAATCAAGTGAGGTGAGGTGTTGGTATGGTGCAGCAAGGTGAGATTATGTCACGGGATGGTGAGGTGATGTAATATAAAGTGAGGTGAGGTGGTGGTGATTTAAGGGAGAGACAATTTGTCCTATAAATCACTTGTCCTACAGCTCAGTTGCCACACAGCCTACTTGTTATACGAGATAGTGAGCTGAGTTAAGGTGAGGTAAGTAAGTAACCACACCATAGCATCACGTAACCTTAATTTATATGACTTTGTTTCATTTCTTCCCCTCTCACCTCAACTCACTGCCATATTACCTAACCACCACGTCACCTCATTCATCTCACCTCACTTCACCTTGCCTCACCTTTCATTCACCTCATCCAACCTCACCTCATCTCGTCACCTCACATCTCTCTTCATCCTATGTCACCTAGTATCACCTCACCTCATCTCACCTAAACTCACATTACTTCTCCTCTTCTCATCCCATCTCACTCCATATCTCGCCAAACCTCATCTCGCTTCACTTCACCTCATCTCATTTCAACTCAACTTATCTCACCTTGCTCATCTCATCTCCCCTCACCTAACCTCGCATCATCTCACCCTATCTCATCTGACAACTCCTATCGTCTCATCTCATCTGAACTCTTCTCATCTCATCTCATCCCATCTTACCTAGCATCATTTTATCTCACCTCACCTATCCTTATCGCATGTCACATTACCTTTCCTCATATCATCCCATCTCATCTAGCTTCACCTCATCTTTGACAAGTTCTCCAACAAAGCCCTAATGATATCTACCAAAGGTACTTCTGCGCCATATTTGAATTAAATTTGATGAATTTTGGAGGAGTTAAATGGTGAATAACAATTGCAATCCATTGACTTAACATTATTCTCAAGGATTGTAAACATTACCCTTAAGTACCCCAACTGTAAAAAAAAAAAAAAAAAAAAAAAATCCAAAATCAGTATTCCAGAGCAATGCCACATACTCATGGACTTTCTTTGAACCTTATATATAGAAAATTTAGGTCAAGTTTCAGCATTATCTGAATGACGATTTTGTATGAGAAGTTAAAATCTCCACAAAAATTTAAAGGGGGGGGGGGGCAAATACTTGCAATGCCATTTCTTGAACAAATTGACGTCTAGGGGTTCCTAGACATTCCATATGCAATTTTTAAACAAATACCCTGGCAATTTTGCAGAAGATTTATGAAGATTTGGCCATAAATGAACCAAAAAACAAAAAACAAACAAACCAAAATATATAGAACAAACTAAAACAAAAAGAAAAAAATCTAAAATCACTGGAGCGTAACCATTTGAATAAACTTTTTAGAATCCCATTCAGAGAATATCCCTACTTAGTTTGAAGAAAATCCAGCCACCGATTTTAGAGAAGTCGAAAATGTGAATTGTGGACCGCGGACGACAGACAGACGGGCGACGGACGAAGACTGACAAGTCAGCTGAGCTCAAACACACACACACACACACACACACACACACACACACACACACACACACACACACACACAAACAAACAAACACGCCAGTCTTTATATTTTCCTGTACAGTCCTGTGACTGATTATGATAGTAACAAATAGGTGGAAGTATTATATTTTGCAACATATTCTTCTATCAAGTCGAATGATGACGAAAATCGTTGGAAATACTTAATAAAATGTGGATAAGTTAAGTTGTCGGAAATTGATACAATTTATCATTCAATTGCAAAGTTCTATGAGATGACCCCTGCAAGCAGAGTATCGGACGCTCAAGAGCTGACTGATTTACATCGATGTGAAACGCCATTCATTTCGCTCCAGTCAGGAGGCGGCGCTACACATCTAACGTCTTAAGAAGAGGAGTCCATTATGGACAAGGGGGTGAACATGTTTGTGAAGTGGTTTGGCCGTTCAAGCCTGCAACTTTCGTTAAGGCCAAGGAGCCCAGAATAGGAAGGAGGGGAGGAGAGCTCGCCTTTCAAATTGTGCCGCAACTAACTGCAAATTGCCGCAAGTATTACAAATTACTGCAGATTTCTGGACTTTTTTTATTACAAAAAGGCATTATTACAAATTGCCGCAATTATTACAAATTATCGCATAACAGACGTTATCAGAAACTAACAAATTTCACACATGCGTCTTATTTTTTAATTTTGGCCGTTTGGCGCGCTAAAAAAATTAAAAGGATAATAGGCTTAATAGAAAAAAATGTTTGGCTTTCGTGATTTTCTTTCCCAATTTCGTCCATAGAATCGTTTAAGGGTTACAACTTAGTGAAAATTTGTTCCATTCTGTGAATTGTATATTAGAATTTCGTGGACAAAACTGATAAATTGATTGAGAATTTTGTTGGCAGATTATGGATTTTCTACAGAATCCTAAGTTCATTCAATTTCGTAGACAAAATGAGAAGACTTAATAGGATTTTGTCTACAAAATTGGTAGGCTTATAAGATTTTGTGCACAAAATTGGTAGCTTTACTCAATTCCGTGGTCGTAATTGATAAACTTTTGGACTTTTTGCACAAAATTGATTAACTTATGGATTTTGTGGACAGTATTGATATAGTTAGCAATTGTGAGAACGGAATTGTTAGAGTTGACGGATTTCGTCCACGAAATGAATAATATTGAAATAACCACAAAATTGATGTTGCACGCACCGCATGTAAAGGCAGGAAAGCCCAGTGTCGACAACTTTCCCAGGTGAGCTCAGGAGGTATCTGGTGATGCTGTTAAAAGGGAGGAGGGTACTTCCATGTAGGATTGTACTGGGTATGTGCTGCGGGAAATTCCCTGTTTTCATTGCTCCCAGGATTAAAAAAGCCCCCCCCCCAAAAAAAAATGTACACAGTTGGATTAGGATAGGGGTAACAATCAGGATGCACCAATGCATCACTCCTTTTAACACATTACAGGATTAAGAAAGGGTACCTTTTTACATCTGGTCTAGGATTAAGATGGAGGTATTGTATAAAAATGTCCGAGGCACACACCCACCCTGATGTTGAGAATGTGCCCCCCCCGGGGGGGGGGGCTGTTAAAGAGGAGCATGTTGCCTGCGGGCGTCGTCTCCTACTTCCATTAAAAGCTTATACCATGAACACTCATCGTCAAAGGGGACAGATCTGACGATATTCTAAGGTATATAAGTCGTAATCGACCTGTCTGCGCCAGAAGTGTTTTGAAAACTTGCCTGCTACCGGACGTGTGTTTGTGGACGTGGTTGGGGCCTGCCCCTACCATCCCCACCCCCACCATCCCCACCCCCATCGGCTTCTGATGGACCTTTAAAAATTGCCAAAAGCTGGTCAACACAGAGGGGTGTCATGTCATAACTGTTGACAGGTATACCATCGAGCCAAAACTCTTCTAAGAGTTTCATTCAAGACTTGTCAAACCCGAGCAGATAAAAAGCTGGCGTTTTAAATTTTACAATCAATGTTTACAGATTTGATTGCAGGTGTAATGTGTTGCAGGGAGATTTTAACAGTCACTTTGAACATCACTAGAAACAGCTCAATTACAAGTCAACCCTGGGGACTGACGCCACTCATTATAAATGTGAGCTGAGACTATGAGGTCAGAGTCAATTGATTAGAAACAAAATTATCGATTTTTTGTAATTGTTTGAGGAACACAGATTTAGAAATTCCAGATTGTTTCGCAGGGCCTCCCCATATCTAAGTCTTACTCCTACGACACAGAACTCAAAAAGAGATCAGACTAGGCCACCAGAAATATATTAGACATCATACCCCCCCTTCTTTCTAACGATCGCTCTAGAACAACATGTAAAAAAAAAAAGAAATTTTGGGTTTACTTATATAGCCTCCGTCAAGACTCTTCTCAAGTTGCCTCTCTAAAAGAAAATGGCTTGACAATTATGGAAGATAAATCGAAAGCAGAGGTTTGAAACAAACAGTTCTATTCCATTTCTAATAAAAACAACATCCACACAAAACCTCGTCATCGTCATGACCCTCTCACGTACTACCTTCCAATGCAAATTGGCAGCTAGTAACTATTTCAAACAAGTCACCAGTTCTGATTTTAATTTACCAACCTTTTTTTTTATAATAATATCGTACTCAGCTGGTTGTCTTTGCATTCTTACTACATATTCACTGACATTTTCATACGCAGACCTGTGACCAAAGCTCAAGCTTGAGCGTGCACCATAATTTAAGAAGAGAAGTATCGAGTTTCGTTCAGGTTCTCTTCCGTCCGCATGCGTGGATATTCTTGCGTGACCAGCTGGAAGGAGGTTTGCATGTGTTGCAGTGTCACTGGTAACTGTGTTAAATTCCCTGTGAACAAGCACTGTTTGACATTGCAGACCATTCAAGATACTGCATATTTTGGTGATCGTGAGCTTTAAACGTTAAGTCGATCGGCATTGGGAAAAGTTGTGAGGGAAATTATTTGCAGGGACCCATAGTAATTCATTCAAAATCGAAGATGGGTTGGAGATCCAAGATCAAAGGCAGAATTAGGATACGCAATAATCTGGTGAGAGAGGCTTTAGCAGAGTTTATCGGCACCTTTATTTTAATGGTGAGTATTGAACGCATTTTCACTGTCTCTGAAAGTGTCGCAAAAGTTCTTAGAAACATGCTGTAAATTAGTGTAATAAAGCATACCCAGTGCTAACCTGTATGTACACAGCGTAGACACCACACCTAAACGTAGACACCACGATCTCGCACTTTTAACGTGCCTGATTGCACTTCTTCAAAAGTATATTAGCATATCTATCAGCTGCCAGTGATGCACGCAGGTACAATGTATATGTATACTTACTTATCTTTCCTTTTGTGTCGGTGAAATGTAGGGAGATTTTTTTTCAGTGTTAAAAAGTTACCACGTACCCAAGATGCTTGTATTGGCCTAGAGTTCTAGCAAGGAGCTGTTTTGTTCCAAGAACACTCTTCGCATCCCATGTGACACCGTGCTACATTAAAATAAATGTTTGGTGGCACGAGTAGGTTAAGCACGCAGGTCATGGCACAATTGCAGATGCTGAGGACACCGGTGTCAACTGTTGGTGCTGATGTGTTTTACTGACACTTTCATTCCTCTCCCACAATATCTCTCAACAGAGACGACTTCAAATAGGATAGCGTGCATTTGTCTGGCAAGGGGCTGATAAACCTTGTGCAAGGTATAAATTTTGTACTGAACTTATTACTGGGACACAAGAAATTTAATACTCCTATTGTAATAAGGTCAACCGTTTTGATATCCCAAAGCCAGTACAGATGAGCTACGATCCGTGCTATTTTGCGTAGTTTGTGTGGCAGGGTATTGGAGCGTGACTTCATATACTAGTACGCTCAAAGTACCAGATAAAGATAAGCTTTATGGACTAGCCTCTGGCTGAGGAATCATGGGTACACTAACTACTGCCTACAGCTACAATCACCAACACACAAAACGTTCTGTTGTGGGAGATGGAGTCCTTTCAAATTTTTATTGATTAGAACAAGAATAAAATCAGTAAATTGCACGTCAAATACACATAGCTCTTTGGTAATTTCTTACATTTTTTAAACCCCGTTTAATCCTACCAAAACCAAAACACTTTTATTTAGTAATGAGACAAACGCGCGCTCTCCACCCGAATCTAGTATTTGAACAAAACATCATTGACAGTGATGAATAAAACAAAAATGTTGGTGTTTGATTTTCTTCAGATCTCACCTGGTCGGTGCACATTAATTATATTGTAGCTAAATCAAGGAAGGCATTTTGAAATAGACTTAATAGATGTGCACTTGAATCTTTGTATTTTTCTTTTGTTAGACCCTGCTTAGAATATGCCGATATGGTAAGTCTGGTTGGAATGAACACAGTAAGACAGGGACCTTTTTTTAAAGTGTTCATCTGGTTGCAGCCAGAGTTATTGCGGTGGCTTTGAGCCATTCTGGCCATGGTAAAAGATTTGCTGAAACGGGATGGGCGCCACTTTCTGAACGACAACGCAAACACAAATTCATACTTATGTACAAAATCGTTGTTGGCCTGGCTTCCTCATATTTATGTAATTTAATTCCACATACTATTGAAGAACGAACTAAATATAATATCAGGTCAATTCAAGGTATTAGCTCAGTTTATGCTCGTACTAATGCCTTCTATCATTCCCCCCCCCTACAGTGCACGAATAGAACAGTCTTCCACAATCGGTTAAAAACTGAAAATTTAAACGAATTTTTAAAAAAAAATATCCAAGCCGAAATGTAATGAAATGTTTTATTTTGGAGATAAAAGGATAGGTATTATTAATGCTAGACTGAGAGTAGGCTGTATCCAGCTGAACAAAGATTTGTACAAGATGAATCTAGTTGAATCACCAATTTGTCCCTGTGGTTGCTGGGCTGAGGACAGTTTCCATTATTTCTTCCAGTGCAACAAATACGTCGCTACGGCGATAGATGAACTCCAAACTCAAATACTGCTCCGTGAAGACTTCAATTTATAAACCTTACTTTTTGGATTGTCAACAAAAAATAATTCTGGAAATCGGGATATATTTAAAGCAGTTCACAAAAATTTGAGAAACACTGGAAGATTCACATGTATAGCTGTCCTAGTATAGGGTTGCAGCTGGGCCGTCATGATTAGCTGCATAATTAGACACAAGGGAAAAAATTTACAGAGACAAGTCACCTCTGAAATAAGTGAAATAGATTCTGTTTTAAAAAGAGAACTCAACAGAAGGCCGTACTACACCATTCCGTTGCATAAAGTTCCCGGAATGGAGCTCCCAGTTACAATAAAAGAAGACAATAAATGGTAAAATACAGAGCGAGCAGGAGAGTTAACGCCACAAACCCGGAAGACTAAAGCAAAAAGGCGACCTTGACGATGATATTTACCAGGGGGCCAAGGCATCCTTCAGTAATGATGCCCTGAGTAGATTCTAACAGAGAAATATTTTGATTGGTTAAATTAACACAACTCATTTCGTAAGTTAGAGCCGGGGTACCGACGGTTTTCCATACATATATATAAATACGAAAACGTGTGTGTGTGTGTGTATATATATATATATATATATATATATATATATATATATATATATATACACACGTTTTCGTAGGGGTATCCATTCCGGAAAAAGACATACCGACGTTACCGTGTCTAAAGACCGACCGTCTGGTGGTACCGCATTTGTTAACGTATCTTACTTTGAGTTCAAGGAAAAAGAAACACCAATGATCTCGACTTCGTCTACCCTGTCGAGGAGCTGATTTCCTAATGGCTAATTAAATGGGAGAGAACTATATTTGCGGTAAACATTTTATAATTTCCCACGATCATACATTTCGATTAATTTTTGGCAAAAGAAATTCCCCAAGAATTTGCATAATCGTGGTATATATCTATTAATGATTGAATCTCGACACGGCGGGCGAAACAACAGTAATATCGTCGGCATAAGCAAAACTGTTAACTTTTATCTGACCTATGCGAACTCCATGATTTGCCTCATTAAGTTGTCTCAGTAATCCATTAATAAAAAATATTATAACAGAATTTTGGGGACAGGGTACTTTCTGGACGGGTACCACCGGTAACTCTAAAGCGCTTGCTTATTTAAAAATCGTTGCCACCTATCCACAGCCCGTAAGTTTTTATACCATTTAAATAGGAACAAGAAACCTGAAAGCGTAAAGCACTGCAATGGTCTTCGCCATGACCGTTTTTTAGCACCGATAACTACCTGTCCCCATGTCCACTTGAATGCTTCTGTGCATCGCATTGTGGGGAAAAAACTTCATACTTGGCATGCTTAGGGGGCAGCCCACATATCTTTTTTTCCCAAAGAAAATTGAACAAGGATATGCCAGTGCACTTTAACTCCCCATGCAGTTTGCGCACATTCACACAACAACTTTCCTCAATAATAAATAGAGATTTATATTGCATGAAAATATCTTTATTACTATAAAAAATGTATTTTCTGGATGGCCAAGTACAGTATAATGACTTTGAAAAAAAATCACTCATTTGTCTTTTAAAGCTTCACATAATTTTGATGTAAAACCACTGATATGCGTCTGTTCAAATATGAGCAGTTGTAAAGCGTCTTATGCTTCAGAACAAAGTAGTTAAACTTTTTTATTCGTCAGCACAAAATATTTAAAGCTTCTCATATGTCAATACAAGTGCCTTCGGCTGTGCCGGTAACAAATTAAACTGACGTCAAGGGAGGTAATGTGTAAAAGGGGAAAGAACATCCATTTCAAACGTCTCACCATATGTCCAAGTTACCTAAGGCCTAACAAAAAAAATATATGAGTTGTTCCGATAACCTGACCGACCCGACTGAAAAGGCCCGAGTCCCGACCCTAAATAATTTTTTTGTGAGACATTAAATAGTAATAAAAACAAAAGTTTCAGCCACCCTATCCTAATAAAAATTGCTCGACCCTGGCTGAAAGATTTTATCTAGAAAGTAGCCGCCGTATGCCGTTATTTTGCAGTAAAAACAACTCAAACACAGCATTTTATTTAAACTTGTCTAGAGTAGAGGGTTAAATTGGGCCAGGGAAGAAGCATACTGCATTGCCTCAGCTGTTTGGTGAAGCATAGCCATAACTCAGGTTGAAAAAAAAATTGTCAAGAAAGTGGCCGTCACTTTGCAGTAAATTAAACTCAAACACAGCATTTTACTTGAGCTTGTCTGGAGGGTTAACTTGGGCCGGGGAAACAGCATAGCAACACAAAAGGCATAGAATGAATGAGATGTCAAGTATATAATGGGACTTTTCCAGAGTGAGCATTACCTGAAATTGTAAATACAGCGCCTTGAAACTACCAGTTGATGTTGGTAGTGGGCCCCAGAAAAGGAATATTGTATCAGACACTGAGGTCGCCCCAGTCTTTGAATGAAGTAGCAGGACTAGTAGGACCTGCAGGCGCCCCTGCTGAGTGGAAGATCGAGCCAAGGGGAGATGCCTGCCCCGATAGTGGATACAGGTCCGAAAGTACTAGCAGGGTTTTATACAAGTGGTAACAAAGTATTTAATGCTTCCAGTACAAAGTACTTAAACTTTCTTTTTCTTTGATCCTGCGACCCTTGACACTCCATCATGTCCATCACGACAGTTCAACTCCCGCACAAACTAAACTATAAAGACTTCGGCGAACTCCAAGTCCAAGCGAACTGGTGCAGCAAAGACCGAATTAAGCAATGAGGTTGGCTTTCATACCGACCCCCCAATTTCAGAAACCAATCACATCTCCGAATTCTTGACGAGGGGCAGTTAACTTCAAAATTTTGTTAACCCTGGTGACAAGAAACGTCACACTTTACCGTGGAATAAATTAGGCCGAATTCTGGACATGCAGGTCAATCTCAACTAGCCGCAATAACGGCAATATGTTTGATGCGGTTTATTTATGTGATGTATTTCGCACTGGCAATCTGTCATCTATGACTAGGCTATGATGGCATGTCGGTCTCATTTCACATTTATTATTAATTGATTCGTTACTGCATATGAAATGCATCATGCGATGGATGCATGACATCATGTGCCTGTGCAGAACTATTTCAGTGCAAAACGCCACACTCGGCGGGCAGAGGATTTCCCCTACTTAAAGGTGAAGATTTCCCCTGACAAATGCGCAAACACAGTGTTCCCGTTGTTAACAACATCTCAATATGAAAATCTCAACCGGAACGCAAGACAACGCATGACAAAACAAGAAATCTGCAAGCGTAAAGCACTCTGCTGGCATCTCTGCCGACACCTCGTTGTTACGGTAGCAGCCTACCAGGTTCCTCCTTGAAAAAATGTATGATGTGGCTCGGTCTTGAGCGGGGAGGTTGAAGGATAACATGTACCCCGTTATTATAGCATGGGAATTCTATATCAACAGCCGATTTGCGCGGAAGCAGTCGAGTGCGTGTGAATGGTCTTGACCGCCTGTGCTCTGCAGTCGAGATGGCGGCCTGGGTTTAATGAGATGCGATATTAGGGGTCAAATCAGCAGCCTCGTTCTCAGTTGCATAGCAGGGCAGTGCTTGTGTAAACAAAGAAGCGTGGGCACATCGTAGGCCCTGTTATTTGGGAGTATTGAGGTGTAATCATCTCAAAATGCATGTATATTTACCCGAACATACCATGTTGAGGCATTTCTCTATAGTAACAACATTGCATCGCAGTTTCTGATGTGCTTACCACTGAAATTACAGATAAACAATGACAAAATAGGGCATAATTTTATTTTCATATGACCCTGCCCAATCCTGGTTTCGTGAGTTTTGTATCAATTCATATTGTATTGTATGCTTTTCCATCAGTCTGTGTATAATGTTGCAAAACTGTAAAATACTGGCTCAGTATTTAGCAAAGTTGAATGCGTGCTTGTTGTTACCATGGGAATAGTAGCCATCTTGAGTGAACAGCCAATTACAGAGCCCTTGTACCCATGTTACCACGCAAAATGGCCAGCCCTGTGTTTATTCATCTCTCAGCTTGGGATCACACGAAAGGGGTGTGATAAGTGATTTATCACTTATATAGCAGTTGGTTCCTTAATTGGGTCCAAATTAATGGTCACTTTACAAGTTTCCTGTCACCCAACACCCCACCAAAGATGCAAGAGATGTCTGTTTGGAACACCCACCGACCAGATGCTGCTCTGGCATTTTAATTTAAAACAGACCCATGACCCATTCACGCTGTAACTTTACCAACAAGTGTTCATGCTTTCAGGAGGGTATAAATTAGGACAGGGATGGGTTAAATTTTTTTAGATACAAGTGGTCCTATTTGATTAACGGAACAGTCAAATTTATCAGACGTAATGGGGGATTAGGATAACTGATAAAATAAAACCTTTTCTGTAACAACATAGATTATGCCAATTTTTATACTTCTTGGTATTTTAAGTTGTGAAAAAATTGAGCATTTTAGGGCAAATTGTACAGTTTTCATCAACATTAAGAGGGCCTACCCCCAAAATATGGAATTTTGCGGTTCCTTCCTTTTTGGCTGGAAGGTGGACACAGGGTTGTTACTATCCCACCACCCCCATTGGATTATGGATCTGTATGCTTTGGCAGTGCGTTCTGGGTGCAAATTGCCGGGAATAGACTCCATGTTACAAAAGTGGAGCTTTTTTTCCCCAAGATGGCGGATTTTGCAGGTTGAAACTCAAAGTCAGGTCACAAGATTATTTCTTTCTAATTTGGACCTGCATCAAGAAAGTATTCTTACAGTAGATGGCAAAATATTTTGTCATCACATTTTTTGTACAAAATTTAATCCAAATATATGCACATGACTTCTGGATATTTGGGTCAGCAATGGTTGACAGGTCAGAAACGAACTGGACATATTGGATTAACATGACCCTAATAGTAGACTGGAATAATACCATAATGTGGATTTATATCTGTGAAAAGAGGATATATAAAGGTAAGAGATCTAAAAAATTTTTGTACCACTTTTCTCTTTCTAAATTTCTCATTTCTATTTGATACCAGTTAATAACATGACTGCCATGTTGAATTTGTCTGTCTTGGTGACGTCACAGCTAAAGGCTTAGTTTGGAACCGAGGCTTGCTGGTAGCCAATCAATCTTCTACACGTCTCAGCATTTTGACTGCTGACTCCCCTGAATGCGCAACTCAGCTTGACCTGTATATCGGGGTAGACTTGTGACGTCAGCTGGGATCCCCTCTCAATGACAATGACTATGACTTTATTTTCCAGCGACCCCTTTCGGAGTGAGAGAAAATTACATACAGTTTAGTGGTATACCACACAGGAGATGCCTTTGGCACAATTACAAGAACATCATCATAATAATATTACAAAATTTTGCTAAAGGGCACAAATCTGCATAATTAGCATTAAATATTTTATAGAAGTTCAGAGTGTTAGGTCCATATCTCAAATTTCTTCTAATAGATATCATTCTTTCACTGTAAAGAGATGTACACTCAAAAATATAATGTGACTCATCACCAGGCAAGCCTTGATCACATAAAGTACAAAATCTGCTAGCATGCCCAGTATTAAGATATCTACCAGTAACTACAGCAAGGTTGTTATTACCACATCTTAATTTGGTCAAATGACTCCTGAGATTAGGCTGCAACTCAGTTAATTATTTTTCGAGTATCAGCTTTTGCTTAAATAACTTATAAATCTTACAATGACCATTTCGGTTTACTTCAGCTACCCATTCCTGCTCATAATTATCAGAGAGTTTTCTATCGATAACAGCTTTAATGTATTGTACATTTATGGGCCCCTCAGTATACCACATTCTAGATTTATACATAACTTCTTTAACCTTCTTCAGCCACAGTGTTTCATGTTCCATTTATATACAACACTTTCTGAAGTTTGTACAGTAGACAAGATATTTTACTTTTTTTTCTACTAACAATTCTGGCCCAGAAGGTTGAAATTTTACATTCCACCAGTTTCTTAAGTTAAAACATGTCAGTTGCCCCATACACCATACAGTTAGCCGTTCTCTTGCGTACCTTCAACATTCTTTTCAGAAACTTTACCTGAAAACTATCCAATTGATGCAGGTTTTCAAAGCCCCATACCTCTGAACCATACAATAAATAGGAACTACTAAAAACTTATACAGTCCCAGTTGAACATCAAGTAGCAAATCCAGTCTGTTACATTGGCATGACAACTTAAAAAATGCTTTACTAGCTTGATTCACCTGTTTGTTCATAGCTTTGCTAAACTTGTTAAAATTAAACAGTGTACCTAAGTATGTATAGTCATCTGTTTGTCACCAAATAAAAATTGGGGAAACTTTCTTACTTTCCTTCTAGAGAATATAATCACTTACGTTTCAGAAGTATTGACATTAAGAAACCAAGAGATACAGTAGGTGTTAACACCATTTAAAGCTCTTTGTAATTCACCTGCGCTCTCAGGTAACACTATAGTACCATCTGCGTACAGCAAGGTAAATAAACGAAAAAAGGCTTCTACTGTATCATCACTGATATAGGTCTGTACATTCTCTGACAGAAAAGACAAGCCCTTGTAAGCTTTGCTAATAAAATATTCAAAGCCGTTTAAATAAATTGAGAACAGGAGCAGAGACAGGTTTTCGCCCTGACATACTCCTATGTTACATATGAACAACTCAGACTTCTTATTCCGTACCAGTACACATGACTTTGCATTTTTATACATGTGATAAATTACATTTACAATTTTACAATTAATATCACTCGCAAGTAACTTACACCATAAAGATGGTCTATCAACAAGATCGAAAGCTTTGTGGTAATCAATAAATGCACAACATACCCTTTTTCATCACACAAATATAGATTCACAAAAGCATGTAGAGTGAAACTGTGATCCATGGAAGAGAAACCTGCTCTAAATCCTGCTTGTTCATCACCCAAAATTCCCGCACACTTAATATAAGATGTAATTCACTCGATGACAACAGATGTAAATAACTTCCCAAAACAAATATGTAATGTTATTTCTCAATAATAATTATTATTATTATGAGTTCCTTTGCCCTTGTACAATAGCAAATTTATACCAGTTGACCATTCAGTGGGAACTTCTGATTTCAAAACTAAGTTGAATAAACATGTCAGTACTTCAACAAAGTTATCTGGACTATGCTTGATAAATTCAGTAATTTTCAAATCAACTCTCTGTGCGTTATTAGTTTTTAACTTATTCATTTGAAGTCTTATTCCTTCTACCGAGAATAAATTTTTAATGAATTGATTATTTTCTCTGTTAATTCTACCCAGGTCAAGGTCCTTTTCACCATCACTTGTAGTATCACTCGGTTTCTAACTTAACTTTCTAGAGTGTTTCAAAAAACTTTCCTTGGAGACCTTGTCAACAACCCCCTTACTTGACGCAGATCTGTTTACAATGTTCCAGTACTCCTTCGGATTAGCACTTCCTGAGTTTCTTATATCTTTCTCAAATTGCTTGATATACGCTCTTTTTGTTTTACTTATCATTCTCTCGTATGCTTTAGCTAGGTTAGGTACTTGTCCTTATTTGCCATTATTTTGTTTTTCTTGCACACATTTGTACCTTAAAATAGTCATTTCTTAACTTACAACAGTCAGCGTTAGACCATTTTGTGTATCCCGCTTCATTCTGCTTTTGGGTTTACTTTGCTTGTCCTTTTTAACAATATCAATTTCTTTAGCCACAAGCATATACACATTATTTAATACTTTCACGCATTTGTCCATCTTGCTTGGATCAACAGCAACTGCAGACAGGATTTCAATCTCGTGCTTCAGCTCAGGAAGCGAGGCTTCATCAAATGTGTTACAAAACTGCATTTTCTTTTCATTATCCCAAGTATGTTTACTTCCGGTGACCATGTTCTCAGTATTATCTTTATAAGCAGTATCCTGTTCAAAGTCTTGAAATCGCCTTCTAGGCACTAACTCTGTTACAATAGGATAGTGCTTATTGGGCATACAGTTATCAAAACAGTCAACTTCAAAATTACAAATACGAGTGAGTATTTCTGGAGAAGCTGTAAAGGAGTCAATAGTACTAGTGTCACCACACGTGGTACTACCAATCGTATAGTCTTTCTCATAAAAGGGTATTTCCTCAAGCATGCTCAGTGACAATGAAAACAGAATTTGAATGGTAGCCGGTAACCGAAAACACGGGTTACGGTTCCCAGCAAAGCAAAACATGACAGTGGAACGTTAACAAATTCAGTACGTGTTGATGTGGCACTCGCACATAACTACATCCATTAAACCATTCTTTTTAAGACTGGGGACATGGTCGAATGGATATGCGCATTTCCCATTTCAGCTGAGTTATTGCTGCCAAAGATTGCAAGTTCGAGTCCCACTCGTTCTGAACATAAAATATATATTTTCGGCATTTCCTTAGTTATGGTGGATTTAAGTTCCCGATTCTGGAAATAAATGCCGACTCAGTACATATAATGCATAACCGTGTTGATATGGCTCTCGCACATAATTACCTCTACGGAATCATTCTTTTTACGAATGGGAATTTGGTCGAGTGGATATGTGTGTTTCCCATTTCAGCTAGGCGACTGGTACTAAAGGTTGCAAGTTTGAGTCCCGCTCGTTCCGAACATAAAATATATATTTTCGGCATTTCCTTAATGGTGGTAAATTGAGGCCCCCGATTCTGAAAATAAATGCCGACTCAGTACATATACTGCATAACTTTGTTGATATGGCACTCGAACATAACTACCTCCATTGAACCATTCCTTTCAAGAATGGGGATTTTGTCGAGTGGATATGTGCATTTCCCATTTCAGCTAGGTGACTAGTGCCAAAAGTTGCAAGCTCGAGTCCCGCTCGTTCCGAACATAAAATAAATATTTTGGGTATTGCCTTAATGCTGGTGGATTTAAGTCCCCGATTCTGGAAATAGTTGCCAACTCAGTACATATACAGTATAACCTTGTTGATATGGCACTCGCACAAAACTCCCTCCATTGAACCATTCTTTTTAAGAATGGTAATTTGGTCGAGCGGATATGTGCGTTTCCCATTTCAGCTAGGCGACTGGTGCCAAAGGTTGCAAGTTCGATTCCCACTCGTCTCGAACCTTATATATATATTCGGCATTTACTTAATGCTGGTGGATTTATGTACCCTATCCTGGAAATAAATGCCGACTCAGTACAAATACTGCATAACCGTGTTGATATGGCACTCGAAAATAACTACCTCCATTGAACCATTCTTTTTAAGTATGGGGATTTGGTCGAGTGGATATGTGCGTTTCCCATTTCAGCTAGGTGACTGGTGCCAAAGGTTGCAAGTTCGAATCCCGCTCGTTCCAAACATAAAATAATAAAGATGATAATGCCCATGTAGATTGATTAGTTTATAATATCAGGATCCATTATTCGTTGTTACCTTGCCGGGCATGTTGGCAGCCATATCTGCGGGTAACGGTCACATCATACCGAGCTGTCACAGGTCCCTGCTTGGACAAAGAGGAGATTGGCCGAGTGATTCCTTGGCCCCATTCCGTTAAAAGGAATGGTTTAATGTTATTTAATTTTTTAGCGACTGCAATTTACATTGATAATTTTTTCCATTATGGAGCTCCCCAATTAGCATTTAAAACTGGAATATTGCAAAACAGAAAAATTCTTCCTAGGTTATACTGTTGCTTTACATAGCCGTTAATTTCACAACGATTTATCCATCCAGTTTTGAGTGAGGCTTTCTCAAAATTTCCAAAGTCTTGTAAAAATTTGTTTCTGAGATATTCACTACCAAAGATAACTAAGGATTTTTGCTGACTTTAATTGCTTACAAATGACATCTGCCCAAACATTTAAAAGAAGGATGACTAAATGCTAATCCCTTAATCTCTGTCATTACTTTGACGTACACACTTGCAAACATTATAGTGGATTGAATCAGTTACCCGTGAAATAATCTGCTCATCTGTAAAAATGCATCCAGTGAGGCCTTGACTGTGAATGTTTATCTCAACATCAGCATTTGTGACATCTAACCGCCAACTAAGTTATTGACCTCATAAAGATTTTAATGACAGAGGGACAGTTTTCATCTGAAATTTTGCATAGAAATAAACATACAGGGAAACTATTTGGCATGGATAAATTAGCACTCCATCATACCAAAGGTAACAAAAGCTCAATTTCACTGATTTGAAGGTCTCAGGTAAGCCGGGTACCTTAAATTTTCAAGGCCATCGAAGGAATGCTTTTCAGGAAATAAATTTTTGACGATGGTCATCAAATTATATGACAGCAGAGCATAAAACCCATGGGCCTCTTGTTATGTCCTTGGCTTCTAATTTTGCCCCTACATGCAATCAATGTATCTAAGACTTGTTCCACTCCAACGTATTGGGATAAAATTGGTTTTAATGGAAAATAGAGATGAACACACGAACTGTTCACAGAAACTAAGATAACAGGTGGATACCGTCTTGGATTGTTTGTTGTGTCTGAGCGGTTTGCATATTAGCTGTAGATTTGTTTTAAAATTTACCTTACTCCACAAATGTATACCTGAATAACAAATCATAAAGCATGTTTATTATGCACGAAGGCAACAATTAGTAGTCCCGGCCGGCATTGGTATTCACGCCGGACATGGGCATCAGCAGGCAATCCAATGTTTAGAAATTTATTATAGGATGACGGCTTCTGACTGACTCCTTCAAGCCGTGCCATACCCGTCTGGAACTTCTACCTTTAAGAACATTGGAATGGCTTAAAGACGACATGCCCAATGCGTCCAGAGGATGTCATGCCGCAAAAGCAGGCAAGGTTCGAACGTATTCAGATCTCAACAGAAGGCACTTTATTTGTGTAAATCTGAGTAACTGTGACACTCCTCTTTTGCATACCTTTCGTAATCAGCATTTCAGCAATAATAATAATAATGATAATAATAATGATAATAATAATAATAATAATAATAATAATAATAATAATAATAATAATAATAATAATAATAATAATAATAATAATAATAATAATAATAATAATAATAATAATAATAATAATAATGAAAAAGAAAAACAAATAAAAATTTAAAAAACAACAAGAAATAGCTGAGCACAGCACCTATCGGTCATTACCAGCCCTGCCGTAAACTACATTTTGTGGCCATGGTCTACTGCAATGTTTAGCAGGTAAATCTAAGCATGAAATAGGGGAGTTTGCGTCAGACAGCAGAGAATTTACACTTTAGATAGGAATTCGCTGTATCAAAGGCAGGAGTGGCGTGAGAGGTAGAGATCTACGTCACAAAGTCATATTTTTAGACATTGGCGTGCTCATTTAAATATATTCAATCCTTTCAATAAACTGAAGTTAAACTTACTTAGGCCAAACATTTTCCGCGAGCGTCCCCAAGAACAGAGTTACAGATATTAAAGAGCTTATTTGCAGTGTCCCCCCTCCCCCATTTTTAATAGTACCATGAAGTTTTCTTATACCTGCCTTTAGTGGCATAAGAACCTTTCCTCTCTTTTTTGCATAATATTTGTTTTTCAACCTTTACTTTTCTACTGATGTTGGAACTAAAGCTCAAATCACTCTGTGTGTTTCGGTATGACATTTTGCTGAATCATTGAATCAAAAAGTACAGGCCAACAAGAAAGAGCTACTTTTCGGTCGACCTTGACATAATTAATATGAAAAATGTTATATTGACGGTGGGTTAGGGTCTGTGGAGAAAACAAATGGAAGGACCACAGCAAAAGTACCCTCTGTGGAAAACTAGCGCCAATGCACGTAGCTGCAACTTTTCCATTTAAATTAGGAGAAATGGTCCAGAATCACGAATGTCGCTTCTTTGTTTTTCCATTAATTCATTCCATACTGTGGTCACAGGCCTTGGTCAGTGGTTCCGGCACTGCCTGGCAAGTCATGCTGCAGCTGCCCTTGCGGCAGCTGCAGCATGACTTGTCAGGCCGTACCAGATTCACTGACTGAAGACTATAAGCATGTTGGAACTTGAACGAAAGCTCTTTTCATGAAGAATTTAAATATGCAATTGTTGTCATAAATCCAGGTAATTATACGGCAAAATCAGGGACTGATATGGAATGAGTTAAAAATTATACAGGCGATTTGTCAACAGCTTCCGTTGGAGTACTCGGGGTTACACTGCGTGGAGGAATGCTGCTGAGTCATTCTGCAAACAGTTAGACACAGCAGCGTCCAGGAAGATAGTATGAGATCTTTCAATGTTGAAATCAAGAGGTACTGACGTGGCCAAAGGACAAAAAACTAAAGTATTCAACATACTTGTAAGACATAACTGGAAAATAGCTCAGAAAAGCATCATCCACAACTGGGGGTTTTAGAAAAGAAGATTTCCTTCAAAGCAAATCAGTCTGTGTGCTTATATAGGGAAGTTATTGCCTTGTACATTCACATTGAAATTGGAAAAGCTACATAAAAGAAAAGTGGAACCTTAAGAAAAAAAACTGCAGCAAAGTTAGGCTCTCGATATGAAAAAGAAATCCGCAGTCAAAAAGGAAATGCCATACAGAAAGAAAGACTGCTAGATAGAACAGAATGTCAAATGTTAGGAAATAAATCAGCTTTGGTCATGAAGGAGAAACCCTAGCTAATTCTAGTACAGCTCTTATTGCTACTTTGATTTATTTATCAATCACTGTTGACACTACAGCATGGACTGATGACAAAATGGTCATCCTAATGGTAGCATAAAAGTGTTATGTTTGCCACGAGTGCAAAAGAGCAAACTCTAGTGATGTACATAAACATGGGATTGACTGCTGATGACAGGTCATGGCCTGCCGTGTGTCTGGTCTATCACAAGTATGTACAAATTTTCTATAGTTGCTCCTATAGTTGCAACATATCAACTTCACTGATAGGATCACACACTGCAAATTCCATAACTTTTGTTCGTGGTTCGTTGGATTCTCCTACAGCACAACCCCATGAATTGAAGTTAGATTGACACCTCGACCTATAACATTTTTGAAGATATTCAACATGGTAACTTTTCGAGTGCCTCTAATCTACGTGAAGTAAAAATTCCACAACTTTTATTTGTGGTTCATTGGATGCGCTCAAAGCACAAGCCTATGAATTAGAGTTGGAAAGGCACCTCTACGTATAATAGTTTTGGTGATGTGTGTAAGAATAATCATGCCGTGTATTTGGAGTTTCTATGTATGATAGTCTTCCAATAAAAAACAGGCAAATTTGTTGGTAAAGAAAGAAAGAAGAAAGACAAATAAAGAATTCACACAAAAAAACAAAAAACAAAAACAAAAAAAACCCCAAAACGTATGCCCGAGTTGGCACACAGACCTAACTTCACATAAACTGCCTGATATGAAGGGTATTGTGCATTAAAGAATCTATTTAATTTTAGATATTTGCGGTTATACCTGTAGCATGTGCATCACAAGTGAATGGTGCACTCTGATGAGTTTCTGTTTTAAAGTTATGAGTAGTGCGGGGTTTCTCAGTAAATCCCCTAAGTTCACGCGAAGTCATTTCACATGTTTATTAATAGATTCAATATAGCAAAATGTACATTAAGATGGTACCAGGCCCAGATAATATGATCAGTGTGCAGGATACACAATCATTTTTAAGATTGACACTGACAATTGGCTTAATTCTTGCAGCTTTTAAATGATTGCACGGATCCCAGTCTGCCAAAACGTGGAAGACTGGAAGTTGACCGTTACTTTCGTGACAGTCTGCCAGAAGTTTGAGGAAAATCATCCCAGTATTTTTCTGACAGGGAAAAGGTCAACACAATACACGCAGAGCAAACTATGGCAGTAGGGCAAAGAAATACCAGTCTGTGATTTATTAAACAAGTCTGCAGTGCCTGGTGACCCAGCCTACGCCAGGCCAGTGTCTGAGAGCACAGCAGGGTTCTCAACTGAACTGATGTAAACTGTTGAAGTTACAACAACAGACAGTGCTTTCTTTCTTTCTTTCTTTCTTTCTTTCTTTCTTTCTTTCTTTCTTTCTTTCTTTATGTCTATATGTCAACACAGACGTATTGTTTTTCTAGGAATTCTTTCTTTCTTTCTTTCTTTCTTTATTTATTTACAGGCAAATTTGTCAGACATTTCACTAAAAATAATGTTATACGCAGAAACTCCAAACTTGCCATGATTATACTTCCATACATGAAGTCTTGAGGTTTTCGTAAGCAGGTTCACCGGCTTTGAAAATAACACAAATTAGGGCCATTTGAAAACTTAAATCTTGAATATCTCCAAAAACTATTTTATGTGATCCCGGAAACCAACCCAACTTCAACTAATATGTTTGTAACACTGCTCATTTTTTGTAATACACATGTGACCTTTAAGGGTCAAAGGTCAAGCTCATTTTGCCATTTAAAATATTCATCTAGCCATAACACGGATATTGTTTATTCAATTTTGATCATGTTGGGCTCAACTATAGATATTTTAACACTGCATATTTTTGCAACTTACTTGTAACCTGTAAAGGTCACAAGTCAAGGTCATTTGGGCCTTTGTAATTTTCATTCAGCCATAACTTGGTCAATTTTTATCCAATTTTAACCATGTTGGATCCAAATGGTAGGTATTGCAACACTGCACATTTTGGTAACTTTATATGTGACCTCTGAAGATTAAAGGTCTAGGTAATTTGGACCTTTGAAATTTTTATCTAAGCATGACTTAGTCAATTTTTATGCAATTTTAATCATGTTGGACTCAAATTGTAGGTGTTGCAACAATTCAAATTTTTGTAATTCACATGTTACCTTTAAAGATTAAAGGTCAAGGTCATTCTGATCTTTTAAATTTTCATCTAGCCATCATTAGGTCATTTTTCATAGAATTTTAACCATGTTGAATCTAAATTGTAGGTATAACAACACTGCATATTTTTGTAATGTATGTGTGACTTTTATAGGTACAAGGTCAAGGTCATTTGGACCTTTGAAATTTTCATCTCGCCATCACTTCATCAACTGTGAACCAGTTGTGATCATGTTGCGCTTAAATTGTAACTATTGTAACACTGCACATTTCTGCAATTTACATGTCACCTCAGATGGTCAAAGGTCAATGTCATTTGGGCCTTAGTCAATTTTGATCCAATCGCAGTCATGTTCGCTTAAATTGTAGATATTGCAATACTGCACAATTTTGTACTTTACTCGTAACCTCTAGAGATCAAAGGTCAAGGTCATTTGGATCTTTGAAATTTTCATGTAGCCATGTTTACAACGTTTGAAGGCACAAATACGGATTTGCATTGAAGCAATATTTTTTTCTAATTCTTTCTTGCTTGCTTGCTGGCTTGATTGATTGATTGATTGATTGATTGATTGATTGATTGATTGATTGTCTTTTCTTATTTTTCATACATGTTCTTTCTCTGGAGGAGTTTTTATCGGAAAACGCAACACGTATAAACTCCATATGTGGTAATGTTATATTTCAATGCATGGCATTTTGTATTTTTATGTGGAGAAGTCTTGGTGTTCAGGATTATGGAAATTGGGGGCATTGAAATATTATGCCCTGAAATGATCATATATTATCCCGACCTTTGCCATGTCTTGTTCCAATTATGGCAGTGTACCAAATAGTACTACATCCGGCAGATTATCCTTCGACTGTATGGGATGTTTAAGTCTGATGTCAGAGATAAGACTCTTAATTACGTACCAGTTCGTTAAAATATCAAAGGTGTATCCGTACATTATTTTACCATCTTTAAATTTGATGGTTATCTTTTTGCTCACGTATATATATATATATATATATATATATATATATATATATATATATATATATATATATATATATATATATATATATATATATATATATATATATATATATATATATATATATATATATATATATATATATATATATCTTGTTTGAAATTGTAATTCTGAATGGTAGGTCAGTAAATTTCTCATGAAAGAAAATTCATAAAATAAGCGTGAGCGGGAATATAAAATGAAAAAAAAGCATAGTATCACACAGTATATAAACCATGCGATCCTAAGCAACAAGCAGTCACTCTAACTATCGCTGATTATGAGACAGGTATTATAGTAGCGGAAAAAATGCAATAATGGTGTGAATTTATTTACTTATTTATGATTGATTGATTGATTGATTGATTGATTGATTGATTGATTGATTGAAACATACAGGCTTAACATTCATTTACGTTTGGATCAAATCAGTTGATGTTCATACAACTACTATGAGCAATTGGTGACCGTTTTAATGTATGTTTCAATGGATGAAAATTGAACTTCACAAACCTGTATACGTTTTGTATATTTGTGAGCACATTTTTCACTTAATGGAGTCAGAAAAGGTACTGAGGACTGATATTCCATGGGCATAGCTAGGTCACGATGGAAGCAAAGAAAGAAACTAGAAAGGAAGATTTGCTTTAAAGCAAATCTGTCTGTGTGCCTTTAAAAACTGTAAATATTAAATGGTACAACTTTTGTGCTTAGGTACTTCACATTGCATTAAGCTTATGGCTGGATGATATTTCAAAGTTCAAATAACCTTGACATTTTACCTTTAACCTTTATAGGTCACAAGTAAATTGCAAAAAAGTACAGTGTTACAATACCCACAATTTAAGTCCAACATGATTAGAATTGGATGGAAATTGGCCGCGTTATGGCTGGGTGAAACTTTCAAAGGTCCAGATGACATTGACCTTTGACCTTTTGGGGTCACATGTAAGTTTCAAAATGTGCAGTGTTGCAATAGCTACAATTTGAACCAAACATGATCAAAATTGGATTAAAATTGACCAAGTTATGGCTAGAAGAAAGCCCCCATCGAAAGTGGCCTTTGACCTTGAAATGACCTTTGACCTTGAGATGACCTCTACCTGATGTGTACCTTCACCTCAAAAATGACACCTTGGCCTTAAACTGACCTTTGACCTCGACATGACCTTGACATTTGAGATGGCCTTTACCTTGCTATGATCAAACTCCTATACACTCGGAACCACATCTCATATAGTATATAAAATATTGATGATTTAAAACTTGAATTAGCCCTCAATTGCATAATTTTGAAAAGCATGACTTCTCATTACAAAAAGGCCAGACTTCATATATAGAAGTATAATTTTGCCAAGTTTGGAGTTTCTATGTGTAAAACTTTTTAAATTAAATGTCGGACAAACTTGTCGGGAAAGAAAGAAAGAAAGAAAGAAAGAAAGAAAGAAATAAAGAAAGAAAGAAAGAAAGAAAAACAATATGTCTGTGTTGGCACACAGACATTAAGAAAGAAAGAAAGTGAGAAAGAAAGAAAGAAAGAAAGAAAGAAAGAAAGAAAGAAAAAATTCCTAGAAAAACAATATGTCTGTTGGCACACATCCATAAAAAAGAAAAAAGGAGCCTGATATCAAACCCAGGCTCTCTTATCTGGGCTAAAAGTATCAATTACCAAAGCGGACCCCAGCATCTTGACTGATGCCGTCTTTGAAGCCTTTGGTACTTCACATTCCATTATGCTTATGGCTAGTTTTAACAAAAAGGCCTGAATGAGCTTGACCTTTAATCTTTAGGCATTGCATGTAAATTACAAAAATACGCAGTGTTGCAATACCTACAGGTTGGGTCCAACATGGTTAAAATTGGTTGAAAATTGACTGAGTTATGGCTAGATGAAAATTTCAAATGTGAAAATGACATTGACCTTTGACCTTTGGAGGTCACATGTAAATTACAAAAATGTGCAGTCTAACCAACATATTAATCGAAATTGGATTGATTACCTGTACCTACAATATTTTTGGAGATATTCAAGATTTAAATTTTCAAATGGCCCTAATTTGCATAATTTTCAAAACCGTTGAACCTCTTTACAAAAAGACCAGGCTTCATGTATGGAAGTATAATCATGCCAAGTTTGGAGTTTCTATGTAAAATACTTTTCAAATGAAATGTCGGACAAATTTGCCTGTAAAGAAAGAAAGAAAGAAGAAAGAAAGAAAGAAAGAAAGAAAGAAATAAAGAATTCCTAGAAAAACAGTATGTCTGTGTTGGCACACAGACATAACAAGAAAAGAACGTGCGGGAAAAGGAATGGAAGTTATGGGTCAATACCAATGAAAGTGCAAACTTCACGGGTATCGCATATAGTACATTTTTACTACGCATTTACCATTAAATGCAGATATAACTAGAAAAGATGATTTGCTGCATAGCAAATCAGTGTGTGTGTCTTCAAAGCATATTAGTATGGCAATGTACAACTATTCCATAACTCAGGAGTAGAAGTTGGAATGGCATCTCTATCTATTATAGCTTTGAAGTAATTCAAGATTTAAAATTTCAAATGCCCCTAATTTGCATAATTTTAAACATCTGCATTTCTGTGTATTAAACGGCCAAACTCCATATATGGAGGTACAATCATGCCAAGTTTGCAGTTTCTATGTATAATAGTGTCTGAGAAAAGTGTCGGACAAATTTGCTGGTAAAGAAGAAAGAAAGAAAGAAAGAAACTGGCAAAGAAGATTTTTTTTTTAATCTGTCTGTGTGCCTTCAAAGGTTGTAAATATTATATGCTACAACTTTTGTCCCTTGGTACTTTACATTCCATTAAGCTTATGGCTGCATGCAAATTTCAAAGTCCAAATGACCTTGACCTTTGACCTTTACAGGTCACATGTAAATTGCACAGTGTTACAATACCCACAATTTGAGTCGGACATGAACTAAATCGGAGTAAAATTGACCAAGTTATGGCAAGATGAAACTTTCAAAGGGCCAAATGACCTTGACCTTTGCCTTTTTGAGGTTACATGTTCTTATAAAAATGTCCAGTGTAGTAATACCTACAATTTGAGTCCAACATAATTAGAACTGGATGCAGATTGGCCACGTTATGATTGGATGAAACTTTCAAAGGTCCAAATGACCTTGACCTTTGAACTTTAGAGGTCACATGTAAATCTATAAAATGTGCAAGGTTACAATAGCTACAATTTGAGCCCAACATGATCAGAATTGGATAAAAATTGAACAAGTTATGGCCAGAAGAAAGCCAGCACCGAAAGTGGCCTTTGACCTTGAAATGACCTTTGACCTTGAGATGACCTCTACCTGAAGTGAACCTTGACCTCAAAAATGACATTTTGGTTTAAAATTGACCTTTGACCTTGACATGACCTTTGACCTTAACATGACCTTGACATTAGAGTTGACCTTTACCTTGCTATGATCGAACTCCTATACACTCGGAACCACATCTACTATAGTATATAAGATATTAAAGATTTAAAACTTTAATTAGCCCTCATTTGCATAATTTTGAAAAGCATGACCTCTCATTATAAAAAGGCCAGACTTTATCCATAGAAGTATAATTGTGCCAAGTTTGGAGTTTCTACATATAATACTTTTCAAATGAAATGTCGGACAAATTTGCCGGTAAAGAAAGAAAGAAAGAAGAAAGAAAGAAAGAAAGAAAGAAAGAATTCCTAGAAAAACAGAAAAGTGTGTGCTGACACACACACTTTAATAATCTCCATTTATCGTCGAGTACTGTAAAGCTAGATAGGTAGATTTGCTTCAAAGCTTGCACAAATTAAAACCCCATATCTGCTATATGCCCATAGGCTGGACCTGCCGCAAATCATAAGAGAACACGAGAATAACCCCAATGGTATTTCAAATATTGAATCTATGCACATAACCTGATATAGAATTCCACATGGCCGTGTCACGGGGAAATGGATTTAGACATCCCTAGTTTCAAACCGTTCACTGCTCGCCAAAGGCTCGCAATGAATGGTTTTAAAACTCGTGCTGTCTAAATCCATTCCCCATGACACGGCCATATGGAAATTTTTTTTCTCCCATAGAGCGTTAAATCCTATGTTTTTGTCAAAAACCTACTTGGTTTAGGTTGCTTGCAGCAGCCGTTTCGACTCCATTTTTCTCACTTTCAACATTGCGTTGCTTAGGTACGTCACTCAAAATAGAACTTTCCGTTACTATTTTTTTATCTTACGTAATCTGATTGGCTTACAAATAAAACAACAACCAATAGGAATCTCTCTTTTATTTCATTTCGGTCTTAAAATTGATCCACACATATGTTGGGAACGATTGAGTTATCACATGGGTAACTATGGAAGAATTAATTTTGCATTGGCATGGCAATTGAAGTTGGATTGATACACTAGCTGTCTCTAATGATTTTTAAGATATTCAACATTGAAACAGGTTGGCATAATTTGAAACCTTATGTTTTCCTCACTGTTCAGTGGATGTGCCTGCGAAATGCTCAACCAAGTATAACTAAAATTCTACAACTTTGACTTGCAACTCATTGGATATTCCTTGAGCGCAAACCTTTAAATGAAGTTCGAATGACACCTTTGTCTACAATAGTTGTGAAGATATTAAACATTTCATTTGTTCGAGTGCCCTTCATCAACATAAATTATAAATATACAACTTGTCTGTGTGGTTCATCGGGTGCGGCTACAGTAAAAACCTGCAAACTGAACTTGAAATAGCGCATCCAACTGTAATAGCTTCGGAGACACTGACGTTTGAAACATATAACACGTAGGCCTATATGCCAATAATTTGCATAATTCTGAACATGATGTCTATTTCAAACTAGGTGCCCAATTTCACTGCCTGATCAATTGCTGTGTTGTATGTGGTACTTCTTGCTGCAGGGTGTCCTCAAAAAATCTCCGGAAACATTGGGTGCAAGCGGCCATCAGTAACCCTGGAAACTGAGCCTTCTGCGCAGGCAACCAGAAGCATGGCTGCCGTTATAGTTTTAAAGGCCCTCTTGATTGACCATGTTCAAATTTGATACATGGGCGATTCGTTAGTTGTTCGCACCATACGGTGCGCTTTAAAAGTTTCGTATATGAAAATTATACCTTTATTCACATTTTTATTTTAAAAACTCACTGCGCCTTCAATCGTCGCTTTTCGTACATTTCCGATACCCACAAGGCGCGAAAGGCTTGTGACGTCACAAATGGAACCCGGCTGGCTGACAGGGAAGACTCCGACCATGCTAGCGAGTCATGGCTGTCAAGTGTCACTTGGTTTCAACATATTTTATCCACCCTTTATCAAAAGGATTAAAATTCATTTGGAAATATTTATTTTCGTCCCTGTTCCCGCCCAGGATGGGTCAGTGTGTTGCTGTTATTTGTAGCAATACAAGTTCTGCAGCTTGTTCACATTTCCCCCAACGACTTGAAATTACGGAGAGCGTGGACCCGTGCAGTCAAAATGTACAGGGATAAGTTGCAAGGCCCTGGGAACCGATCTAACTTATGCAACCAACACTTTGTGAAAAGTAACTTTGATTTGTCAAATATGACGATGTTTACGATAGGTTTGGCAAGAAAATGCTACTGTTGGTGCCAAATGCGGTCCCATCGCTGGACAATGGAAAAATTCATGGAACTGGCCAAATTAGGCATTACTCATAAAACCAGGAACAGTGATTCATATTTAAAAAAAATAATTTTTACAGTATTTACAAATTAATCTTCAGTATTGATTCTGATTTCAAAGCTTGTTGTTAATATGGAAAAAGAAAATAAGTCAGTGACCGAAAAATATTCACCACTGTTACATAATGGATATGATCTGAAATAAAGGATATCATAAACACGTGTAACAATGACAATTAATATGGAAACATAAATTACTGCCCTCTATGGATCGCTAGGTTACTGCCGGGTAGGATTTCTGATATTGAAAGCTATATGCAAACTTATGTTTAATCATTCATAGACCACACCTATAGGAAGGGAAAATTAACTGTTTGTTTAGACTTTTATATACTATAGGCATAGGCCGTAGCTGTTTCAGTCAATGCTAGAATTTAAAACACTACAAGACCTGGCCCATCCTGATGCAAATTCCAATTTATTGCATTCATGTTTGTTCTCGTTAAATGAAATCTAGTAATTTTTGACAAGAAACATCTCTTTTGCAACGAATTATCATTGCCCAGACGGCAAGTTGGGATCGTCTGGCTGTACCACGGCTGCACTCCCTGCAGAACTGGTGACGGTAGGGTTATGGGCGTCCCCTTATGTGTGTGAGGCTGAATGATCTTTTCCTCTGCTGTTTCAGCTTTTCTTATTAATTTTTCTTCATCGTCATCAGACCACGTACATAAAAAACTCAATTCATACTCTCGGGAATCACTTTGCTCTGTTTTATCTGCCATAACTCTTGGCCAACTGAAGCCACTCTGGCTTATAACATATTAAGCCTGCCCAGCGGGTTGCGTTTGTGACGTCACTAACTGTTTCCCACATCGGGCCATGATCGGAGAAAATTTGCGCACTTTCTTGTCGCAAATGTGGCGCACTTTTGGAGCTAAAACACTATTTGAAAATGAAATTCAACATTTTAGTTTTCAGATATCATTACTAACCACCCTAAAGATCAACTTTGTAATTTGTGGTACCCAATCAATCAAGAGGACGAGACATGCATATTAATTTCCTCCCACAATACACGGGGCTCCCGCTTGTCATTCACGGAAGATACAGGGACAAATCACTGCCACAGATAGGACTGGATACCCCTTTCTCACAAAATTAGCGTCTTTCAGAAACAATTAAGTCTACAAATACCAAAGTTATATTCACTTGTGCTTCCTAAATTGGTAACAAGAATAAAGTTCCATCTGCCTGTACTAAGTATTCTTTCTTTCCAAAATATTAGTGATGTCCCGCTTCCCCGCACAGGCAGAGGGCCGTATAATATAGTGAACCTTAATGAATATTACATTCCATGTTTTATTTCTTTCAGTTGTTTGGTAACGCATCCGTCGCTCAAGTTGTTCTTGGTCGTGGAAAATATGGGGGTTTCCTGTCAATAAACTGGGCGTGGGGCTTATCAGTGGCAATGGGTGTATACTTTTCAGCCGGAGTTTCAGGTAAACTATGTTTTCGGTGCTTAGAAGACGTAGAAATATATACATCAGTACAATGTACGTGTTTACAGAAATGGTATTACGTTACATTTTTTTTAGCTCTGCTGGCCATACTTCGCAGAGCTTATATGCGATCACTCAAGTCCGACTGGCCCTTGTTACATCCACCCGTCCGTCTGTAAACAATTTGCTTGTCAACACGATAGCATCAACAATTTAAAGTAAGCCTCTTGAATTTTTTGGACATGCTTTATGAATGAAAATGTATGTTCTTTCCGTTATTGCAGTATTACGTAATACACGGGCCAAGAAGTGAAAAAATTGCAAACACTTTGGTGTCCTTGATTTCCGATGGATCTTTATGAAATTTGGTGGAAACGTTTGGGAGGCTGATACATGGAATCCGAATAGTACTGGTGGCGCCACATAGCAGTGAATGGAAAATATGAGCCCATATGTGTTCGGACCTATGAAAGACATTATCATGAGAACTAATCAGGCTCACTTAGTCAAATGTCCCAGCATATGTGTACCGTCTCTGAAAGTACGATATTTCATAATATGGGTGACCACATACTTTCTCAACGTCAATGTGGGAATACATTTCAGGAGATGATATTCTTGTGATGGACATTCTATCTTTACATATGAACATATATACATTTTACAATTACGGGAATATTATACAGAAAAAAAGTTTAGGATGCGTGGAGTCCTGGTGGCGCTACTGGTGGTTTTCAATGGAACTAACATCATATGTGTTAAAACACATTAAGTTCAGTATTACGACCATAAATAAAGATGGAGCTTTAAAACTTACTTCAACCGTGCATTGGGTCAATGGTCAACCTTTGTGAAAATTTGAATGACCTTTACCCATTTTCTGAAATACAAATTACGTATTTCATTGATAATAAAGGAGTACGAAATATAGCTAAATCGGTAAAAAATATACATTGTACATAAATATTGATATTTTAGACTCGATGAACGACTTTCGACCTACTCTTTACAGGTCACTGATGGACTAAAAGTGCAAAAACTTATGGAAATTGTTAGGGTCCTTAATTTGTCATGGAACTCGAAGAAATATGGTGAGAATGCTGGAGATGCAAAAATGTTGAAGCATCATGATACTGGTTGCGCCACCTGTAAGTCAACGCAAAATATCAAGAAATGTGTTTTGACACAAATATAGTTCATTATCATCAGAAAGAATGAGACTATGAGGGTTGTAGATGAACATACATTACAAATGTATACCATGTGCTTTTTTTATATTACTTTATCTGGATGACCTTGAGCTTCTGTCCCAAGGTTACTGAGGTCATGACTTAAAGACTCACTCATTGTTGTCTTAGCACATGCGACAATAAACAATGATTACATGTGGAGCAAAGTGTCATCTAGTGGACAAGTCAGCCACTAATATCACGTAAGTTTTATATGTTCAGATGTCACTTAAATAAGGCCTCGCAACTTTGAAATGAAGATGTTGATGCACTATAGCCACGGTGCCAGCAGAGCATTAGGCCATGGGCCTCTTGTTCCATACCACTATTAACATTATGTTATCTTATATGACATAGGGAATTGACCCTATGTTCTCTCTAGATTACAATTTTCAGTGTCATTGGCTTTGACTTTTGTGGCATGAAATGCCGTGACGGCGGATTTCATACAATGATTATGGTCTTCAAAAGGGCAGTCCTTTTAATTGGCGGGGGGGGGGGGGGATGCTGTTGTTTACTTTTATACTCATACAATATCTTGGTCCGAGCCACAGATTGATATTGACAAATATTCTGTATTTGTGCTTGTATTATAACCAAAGTAGGAGACTACGTATCGAGCATTACTCTTGTTTTTTCTGTTTGGTTCTTAAAATCCATACTACCTGCGCTGTGGTTCTTTCACGTGCAGTCCATGAGTCACAGTAATGCCACCACAAGACATACGCAACACTTAGCGAGGAATTCCGTGCCTGGTTCTGTCTTGGCAATTTCCCACAGTTTACAGTTTCTTAAAAGTGGACCGGGCCACACCCAAGTCTGTCCTCTAGTGTTACTTTACACAACTTAAAATAACACTTCTGTTCACTCAAAACATATTGACAAGATGAACACACCAAAAATGTGGCAGCTGCGGATAACACACACACACAAAAAAAAGAATTTAAATTCCCTTTTTCTATTCCTATAGTGTGCAACAATTATTTCCTAAAACGTCCCTTTTCTAGTCCTATGCTGCTTCATAATTATTTCTATAACGCCCAATTGTCCATTCCTATACTTTACGATAATTCTTTCTTAGAAAGCCCCCTTTTCTTTTCCTACACTCTGCATTAATTATTTCACGAAACGCCCCATTTTCTATTCCTGCATTGTGGAATAATTACTTTTTAAAACGATTCGTTTTTCTATTCCTGTACTGTGCCATAATTACTTCTTGTAGTGATCCTTTTGCTATTCTTGTACTGTACCATACTTATTTCTGGAAACATCCCTTTCCCTAGGTATTCCTATACTGTGACTTAATTACTTCTTGAAGCACCCCCTTTTCCTATTCTGTACTGTCCCATAATTTTTGTTTGAAACACCCCTTTTTCTATTCCTATCCCGTACCATACTTTTGGCTTGAAACGCCTCTTTGTCTATTCCTATACAGTACGATAATTCTTTCTTGGCATGCCCCTTTTTACCTCAGCTGACTTGTCAGTCAGCTGAGGTTTTTTGAGGGTCCGTCGTCCGTCGTCCGTCCGTCCGTCGTCCGTCCGTCCGTCCGTCGTCCGTCCGTCCGTCCGTCGTCCACAATTCACATTTTCGACTTCTTCTCAAAAACCGTCAGCCAGATTCACTTCAAACTTAGTGGGGATGTGCCTTGGGTAGGTGTCTACCAAGTTTGTTCAAATGGTCACGGTCCAGTGATTTTTGGATTTTTAATGAATTATTTTGTTCTTTTTTGGGTAAATCTTAAAAAATCTTCTTCTCCGAAATCGCTCACCCAATTCCTTTGAAATCACACAGGAACACTTCCTGGGACTCCTAGTTCTCAATTTGTTTACCAGGTGGCGCTGCAATTTTTTCCTAATTTTTTATTAATTTTTGTGTGTTATAGCTATTTTCGACTTCTTCTCCAGAACCGTCACTCAGATTAAGCTGAAACATGGTGGATATGTTCCTTGTAGAAGGGTCAAACAAAGTTGTTCACTATGTGGGAATGCTGCAGATTTCTGATTTTTAACGATTTTTTCAATTCGGGTACTTATCGGTCAATGCAGCTTTCCTATTGATTACTATGGAAGTCAATGGGCATTCTAATGCTAATTCACATTTTGTACTTCTTCTCCAAAACCGTCATCCAGATTAACTTCAAACTTGGTGGCAATGTACCTTGGGTGGGTTTCTACCAATTTTGTTCAAATGTTGATGATCCAGTGATTTTTGGATTTTTAATGAATTTTTTTGTTCTTTTTTTTTGGACAAATCTTAAAAAATCTTCTTCTCCGAAACTGCGTACCAAATTGCTTTGATATCGTACATAGACACTCCCGGGGACACCTAGTTCCCAATTTGTTCACCAGGTGGCGCTGCAATTTTTTTTAGGAATTTTTTGTATGGTTTTGCTATTTTTCAATCGTCAGAACTGTCACTCAGATTTAGCTGAAATGTGATGGATATGTTGTTGTGGAAGGGTCAAACAGTTGTTTACTAGGTGGCACTCCTTTGGATTCCTGATTTTTAAGGATTTTCAATTTGGGTACTTATCGTTCGATGCAGTTTTCCTATTGATTACTATGTAAGTCAATGGGCATTCTAATGCTAATTCACAGGACAACTGACACGAAATTTACTGTTTACTTGATAACTTGAGATCTGTTTTGAGTTCGCTACACATGTTAATTAATGTGTATGAAGGTCATGCTGAGACAGTACATGAATGACCTTGACCTCGTTTGTGGGGTCACAGTGCAACATACATGAATTTTACTCTTCATTATAACTTGAGAACTACATGAACTTTGATGTTAAAGGTCAGACTTACTCAGAACATGGTGTCCTTGATCCTTTCCCAAGTTCATAGAGCTGCAAGTGTGATGAATGTCAAGATCAGCTGAGGCACGGGCTGTTCACACAGCCCTCTTGTTCTATTCCTATACTGTACCATAGTTATTTATTTAGAACTCCCTTTTCTACCTTTATAATGTACCATAAATATTTCTAAGCTCAAGGTTATCGCAGCCAAATTTTGCAACCCATTTCATACATGTACCTTCTGCTTTTATTATTATGATTGTTATTATTATTATTATCATCATCATCATCATCATCATCATCATCATTATTATTATTATTATTATTATTATTATTATTATTATTATTATTATTATTATTATTATTATTATTATTATTATTAAATCAGTCAGGATTTATTTCTTCAGTAGAAAGCTGGAAGTTTGTGATGACTCTCTCAGGTCTCTTAAAAAACTTTTTTTTTTCAAATTCGTTTCATAATGTTACAGGCCTACGATTCCTTTCGTTTCGCATTGAACACCATTTGTCAATACGTATAGATGTCATCGGATAGTGTTTTGTGCTGTGTTGCTCTTCGTACATGTTCACGTCAATTTCGTCACAAATTTTATTTCTGTAAAGTATGATTGTTTGACATAACTTCGCTCTGACAGGTGGCCACATCAACCCGGCTGTATCTTTGGCGCTGTGTGTTATAGGGAGGATGCCGTGGTACAAGTTTCCGGTCTACATGCTGGCTCAATACCTGGGCGCCTTTGCAGCCTCTGCTTTCGTTTTTGGAGTTTATTACGGTAAGTGTCAAGAACCTACCTTCACACTGCTCCCCTCCCCGGCAACGCACGAAGTGCGTGCCGGCTTTGACATCCGAGCATATCTCAAATTTGATTAGTTTTCTTTGTTGCTTTTATTCAAAACTTTGAGGTAACATCAAAGAAACTGACAAGGCAGGAGAATGTGGAATCAGGATCGATGCTTCACACCGTTTGTTAATTGAGGTCCAAAAAAAAGTTCATCTATAAAATGAATACAATAAATGCTATTTTCAGCTTTTGGAGCTATTCAAAATTGATGTAGCCATTAAATCACATTTTTATAAAACAACACCTTTTCACTCCCGAAGACCCATAACGACTTCATATCAAATATTCTACGTATGTACCAAAAGTATTAAGTTCGAAATCAAGAACCCTTTTGACCACATGATACCGTGGAGGAATAAACTAGTTTATTCCTCCATGATGATACCAATGCCATACTACAAAGAACAAATTTTAACTTACAACTAAACCACCTTTGATAGCGAACCTTTGGTTATTTTTTAGGCAGTTTTTGCACCCAAATGTATTTGCAAATTGCAGATGCCCTCAATGAGTTTGACGGGGGAATACGTATGACAACAGGACCCAACGCCACGGCAGGTATCTGGGCGACCTACCCGAAGGAATTCGTCAGCACTGCCACCGCGTTCTTTGACCAGGTATGTATCTTGGACGCTTGGGACCTGCTACAAAATCAGTGGAAGTGGTTTCTCAGGCCGCAATAACATTCTAAAAAAATGATGATAGCGGCGACGTCATTCGTTTGATAATTAACCAAGTTATAATCTTAAGCTGATCATCACAAGACAAAGTATATTTAACTTTCACATGACAGTTTTTACCTCAGCTGAATTGTCAGTCAGCTGAGGTTTTTTGAGGGTCCGTCGTCCGTCGTCCGTCCGTCGTCCGTCTGTCCGTCCGTCGTCCGTCCGTCCGTCCGTCGTCCACAATTCACCTTTTCGACTTCTTCTCAAAAACCGTCAGCCAGATTCACTTCAAACTTGGTGGAGATGTGCCTTGGGTGGGTCTCTACCAAGTTTGTTCAAATGGTTGCGGTCCAGTGATTTTTGGATTTTTAATGAATTTTTTTGTTCTTTTTTGGGTAAATCTTAAAAAATCTTCTTCTCCGAAACCGCTCACCCAATTGCTTTGATATCACACAGAAACACTCCCTGGGGCTCCTAGTTCTTAATTTGTTCACCTGGTGGCGCTGCAATTTTTTCCTATTTTTTTATGAATTTTTGTGTGTTGTAGCTATTTTCGACTTCTTCTCCAGAACCGTCACTCAGATTAAGCTGAAACATGGTGGATGTGTTCCTTGTAGAAGGGTCAGACAAAGTTGTTCACTATCTGGGAATGCTGCAGATTCCTGATTTTTAAAGATTTTTTCAATTCGGGTACTAGTCGGTCAATGCAGCTTTCCTATTGATTACTATGGAAGTCAATGGGCATTCTAATGCTAATTCACATTTTCGACTTCTCCAAAAGCGTCATCCAGATTAACTTCAAACTTGGTGACAATGTACGTTGGGTGGGTTTCTACCAATTTTGTTCAAATGTTCATGCTCCAGTGATTTTTTTATTTTTAATGATTTTTTTTTTTTTTTTTTTTTTGGACAAATCTTAAAAGATCTTGTAAGTCAATGGGCATTCTAATGCTAATTCACAGGACAACTGACACGAAATTACTGTTTACTTGATAACTTGATATCTGTTTTGAGTTAGCTACACATGTTAATTATTCTGTATGAAGGTCATGCTGAGACAGTACATGAATGACCTTGACCTCGTTTGTGGGGTCACAGTGCAACATACATGAATTTTACTCTTCATTATAACTTGAGAACTACTTGAACTTTGATGTTGCACATGTAAGTGTTCTTCTATAAAGTTCAGACTTACTCAGAACATGGTGTCCTCGATCCTTTCCCAAGTTCATAGAGCTGCAAGTGTGATAAATGTCAAGATCAGCTGAGGCACGGGCTGTTCACACGGCCCTCTTGTTCATTATTCCTTTTAATAGAATTCATTTCAAGGACAATGGTTTGCAGCATTAGCCATTGTATGCAGATAGTTGTGTAATATTGATTAATTTCTGGCAACAGGTCCTGGGGACAGCGCTCCTTATGTCATGTATCATGGCCATAATTGACGAAAAGAACGCGAAACCCCCAAAGGGGATGGTGCCATTAATTATCGGCCTGGTGGTTGCTGTCATTGGAATGACCTTTGGATACAACTGTGGATATGCCATTAACCCAGCCAGAGACCTGAGTCCCCGGATATTCACTGCTATTGCCGGCTGGGGACAGGAGCCATTCAAGTAAGTGTTTCTCTGTTTCTTTGTGTGTTTCCTTGCTTGGCACAGTGATGGAAGTTACTGAACCAAGGTCTTGTCGTTATTCGCGGCTTCTTGATCCGTGTACTAGTAAGTTTGCTGTGCCCCAGAAGCCAGCACACATATGCAATGGCATTTGCACAGGGACAGGAAGTAGCAGACAATGCCACTGGTCAAGAGGAATCACGGGACCTGCTGCTTGAAATCTTCGGGCGAGCGTAAAATCAGTGGTTGAGAAACTTAAAGGCTGCCTTTATGGAGTTAAAAATCATAAACGGGTGTCTTTAAGGATCCAAAAAATTTTTAGTTTGCCGATATCCCTTAAGGAGACATATTCTTGGCCTGTGATAAACGCGTCCGTCCACAAGTTCCCGCTAAAAGTACATTTCATGTTTCGTATGAAGCCCACAAGAGATCGACAGTTTAAGGATAAAATTATTATCATAGAGAATTCAAGAAAGTTAAAGCGAGCATCACTAGCCCGGTCAAGCGTTATAACAATTCATGAATCATTTATTTCGTGTGTAAAACTTGTACAAAGTACATACCGCATACCATAAAGCACACATCATGAGTTTGCCGGGCCATGAGGCCCTTCACAATTTACCCGTATTAACGGCCTCTATGTTGAAACAAATGCGAAGGTATTCCTGCGAGATCCACCCAACCATTGGACAGGCCGGTGCCGCCTTAAAGAGGTGGACGCCCCAGAGCATGAAAATCGCATCTGGCTTTAAGACATATACGGCCCAGAGCGTGAAATGTACATCCAGGAGAGGAGGTATGAGATCCTTGAACAATGATCTTGAAGGATGGAATCTTTTAAGAAGCTCTCTTTAAGGAAGGTAGTTTTGGACGCCTTTTTAACTCTGCAGGACCTACCCTGACTATGGTATTTTCAAAATGGTTCAGGTGACCTCTTTTTTCACCAGTGCTGCCCTCTACCTCTTACCTCTTGGCTTATGCAATTGAGCATTAAATTTCAATCTGCCTTGTGTAATGCTCATTAAAATGACAAACAAACAAATGCCGAGGACTCTCAACAGGCATGCCGCGAGTGCATAATATAAGTTCTCATGACAATTTGTCGCACAATATCAAGAACAAGGTCGATAAATTGTCAGGTCAATATTTCTTTTGCCGCACTTGAATGTTCAATTTTGGAGACAGTGATTACAATTTTGAACACTTATATAAAAACCTGCCAGTACTTTTGGACCTGTATCCTCTATCGGGGCAACCCTTAAGTTCCATCTTTCACTCAACGGGGGACGGGGGGGGGAGCATGGCAGGTCTGACTAGCGTTGCTACTTAATTGATAGCCTGGGGGCTTCAGTGTCTGATACAAAGTCCCTATTCTGGGGCCCACCAATGCTTACAACTGCAATTTTTACGGCGTTGTATTTACATTTTTAGGTAATCTTCTCTCAGGAAAAGTCCCATTATATATTGTACATTATTTTATTCGACAAATTAACCTTCCCTTAACACTTATCACACATATATTTTGGACACTACCTCTTTAAAATGTGGAATCGGGACTGAACCATAATGGCTGCTATTTTGAAAATTGTGGATTCTGCACCGAATGATTGGCAATAAATAACGTTCTTTTGGGGACTGTTTTTTTTTTTTGGGGGGGGGTATAACATATCAACCCCAAAGAATATATTTTACAAATATTTCAGAGCATCAATACTGGAATGATATATGGTGTGGCCGCGATTCACTTTGATATTCAAATCAATTGTATTTTTGTGGGACTGTCCCACCACGCAAGGTACAATCTCCAAATGTGTGCGATGTCCGTATTGTAAATATTTGTAACGCGGACATGTTCCTGCTCTGATTTCGAGATTAAGATGGGTAAAGCCGGCCTGTGCACAGTACACCATCATTATTTGTTATTGAAATACATGATTAACTGTAAATTTGGACGGTAGTTCCATGATCTTAGGCTCTTGCTTTCGGGATGGACGTGAGCATCCAATGCCTTTTGAAGGTTTTATCTCTCTCTCTCTCTCTCTCTCTCTCTCTCTCTCTCTCTCTCTCTCTCTCTCTCTCTCTCTCTCTCTCGTGATTAGGCACTGCAATTTATCATGGATGTGAGGATTTTTCTTTCACTCTCTTTTTTCTTTCTTTGGTGGTTAGGCACTGCTTTACCCGCAATGCTTTGCGCCATGTTTAAAATGGTACTCACCGCACGTGGTACCAATGTGCATGATTTGTATTGCCAGGGCATCGTGTCGCATTTGGAATTGTAATTAAGTATGATAACTGCTTCAGACATAATGAGCGGGCAAGTTAAAGTTAAGATAGAAAGTCATGTTTGGAAAGTTCTTTAACGGCCGTTTGGCCTGGTAGCTCGGAGAACGGACACCTGGAACGTAGCGAAATATTCAAATATTACGATAAAGATCACCAAACAACCCGAGCTATGCTGTTTCACCGAACAATGCAGCTGTGCTGTTTCCCTGGCCCAAGTTACCCCCCCCCCCCCGACAAATTAAAAAAAAGGGTGTGTTTGTGTTGACTTTTTATTTTTTTTTTTTATTTTGATGTTTCATATTATTTATTTAGGGTCGAGTTTTTTCTGTAGCGTTGGTCGTGTTACCGCCCCCCCCCCCATATAATTTTGTTGTGCTTTTTGTAACTTGTACATTTGTTCAAACATGTTTAAAATTGATGCTCTTTTCACTTTTACACATTACCTCCATTGACGTCAGTTTAATTTGCTTGAAGCTTTTTTTCTTGGATATTTCATAAATTTTATTTAGGTACGAGTTTTTTCAGTAGGGTCGGTCGGGTTACCGGAACTACACATAAATTTCTGTTAGGTCTTAGTTAACTTGGACATTTGTTCAAACATGTTTAAAACGGATGTTCTATTCCCTTTTACACTTTACCTCCATTGACGTCAGTTAATTTGTTATCTGGGCACAGCCGGAGGCACTTGTACATTATGTAAAAACAAACAAACAGACGGTCTGACGGAAGCAACAAACGAATTGATGACCACACAAAATGGGTTCTGACAAAAATCTGTTTTACAAAAAAAGAGACATGCAAATACAGGCACATCTTAGACAAAATTGAGAACAATATCAATACACTGCTGGATCAATATTTCTCTTGGGACACTCCATAACCGCAACAAAATTCAAGAAAAAAGTAAAGACAATACAAAATTGAAACCACAAAAGCAAGTAAACATAACAAAAATAAACACACGCCCCCTTACCCCATCTGCACCCGCACCCGCACCCCACCCCCCAAAAAGAGACTGTTGTGTCTACTTTGAACACAAAATGATAAGCTTGTTCGTTGTTTTTCATCGCAGATTTCGCAATTATAATTGGTTCTGGGTACCTGTACTTGGTCCACACATAGGAGGCATTTTGGGCGCTTGGCTTTATCTTCTAACTGTAGGTATCCATTTCCCGGGGTCAGGCAGCAATGATGAACAAACCAAACCACCAGAAAACGGGACAGGTACGCATTTTCCTTTGTCCGACATTTCATTTGAAAAGTATTATACGTAGAAACTCCAAACTTGGCATAATTATACTTCTATAGATGAAGTCTGGCCTTTTTATAATGAGATGTCATGCTTTTAAAAATCATGCAAATGAGGGCTAATTTAAGTTTTAAATCTTCAATATTGTATATACTATAGTAGATGTAGTTCCGAGTGTATAGGGGTTCGATCATAGCAAGGTGAAGGTCATCTCAAATGTCAAGGTCATGTCAAGGTCAAAGATCAATTTTAAGGCAAAAGTCATTTTTGAGGTCAAGGTTCACTTCAGGTAGAGGTCATCGCAAGGTCAAAGGTCATTTCAAGGTCAAAGGCCATTTTCGATGGTGGCTTTCTTCTAGCCATAACTTGGTCAATTTTTATCCAATTTTGATCATGGTGGGCTGAAATTGTAGCTATAGTAACATTGCACATTTTTTAAACTTACATGTGACCTCTAAAGGTCAAAGATCAAGGTCATTTGAACCTTTGAAGTTTCATCCAGTCATAACTTGGCCAAATTCCATCCAATTCTAATCATGTGGGACTCAAATTGTAGTTATTGCAACACTGCACATGTTTGTATGAACATATAACCTCAAAAGAGCAAGGGTCAAGGTCATTTGACCCTTTGAAAGTTTCATCTTGCCATAATTTGGTCACTTTTCATCCGATTTGGTTCATGTTGGGCTGAAATTGTTGGTATTGTAACACTGCGCAATTTACATGCGACCTGTAAAGGTCAAAGGTCAATGTCATTTGGACTTTGAAATTTGTATCCAGCCATAAGCTTAATGTAATGTGAAGTGCCAAAGGATAAAAGTTGTAGCATTTACTATTTACAACTTTTGAAGACACACAGACAGATTTGCCTTGAAGCAAATCTTTTCTAGTTTCCATCTGCTTTTGGCAAAAATTTTGATTTCCAAAGATTCACAAAACAAACAGACAAGAGCTGATTACAATAGTAAACCTTGAGGGCCGGATATATTTTTTTTCTTGGATCCCTGACGAAAACGTTCCATGAATTATGCTGTGCCGAAACTCACTGACAACTGCCAATCCAATAAATTTAGCCCGTCAGTTACATGGTACACTTTATGAGCACGTAGCCCTAAAAAAAAAAAAACCACGTTTTTTTCTTGGAGATATGAATTTATTTCAATGTGTTTCATGTATTTAAAAAGCAAATGAATTGTTAAATTAGCAGAGAACGTGTCCACCAGATGGCAGAAAGCAGGCTTGAGAGGGACAGAAGAAAGCATCAGTTGTGACGGCTCCACCTATTTACCCGCAACTCTGCTGCAGAATGTGCGCCCGTTGAACATAGCATACAGCGACTCAACATTTTTGTGTCCTGAATGTATAGCCAATGTAGTGTTCTCGTTAGACAATTAAAAATAATGCAATGCTTTTCTTCGTGTGTTTGAGTCACACCAACGCGTGTTTTGCTGTCACGCTAAACTGGCTGAACACACTGTTAGTATCGCCAATGGAAGGCGACCAAGTGAACAACATTGATTTGACGGTGTACACGTATTGGGGCTGCAGCATGTATATCCCCAACAACATGAAATTGCCTCTCGTCTAACATAATATTCAGGTTTTTTAATGCAAAAACACACACAAAAAGTACAGTTTGTCAGAATAATCAAGAAACTCTGTATTTTAAGCGTGTCAAGCCAATTTGGGGGACTCGAAAACATGAGTGTTAGTTTATCTCGCCCCCCCCCAAAAAAAAACTACATGTAAGCTACTTTGTCGCGCTGTTTGATGAAATACACGTAAACAAATTCTGATGCTTTCCTGTCCCTTGCGCACGGCTGATGCGCACCATCTCTGAATTAAATTCCTTTACTTATCTGATCAATCCTTTTACTATTTAGTACAGATACCTATGTGTATCGCCTATTTTTTCAAGTTTTATTTGATAAGTAGATGTGCATGTATCTATTCATTTACAATACTCGTTTTGAGTCATGATTTAAGGGAACACCGTCAAATGGTAATCTGTGTTTGTTATTCCTTGCCACATGGCTAGAAGCAAAAGGAGTATGGGTCCAGGACACAAAACTGGGCGGGAAGATAATACCTTGAGTTTTTTCTGCATGCTAATTGAACATTGGATTTTTGTTTTATCTATTTTGCAGAAATGATAGGTGAATCAGATCCCATGGTCACTCCTCATAAACCAGATTCCAAAGTATGAGGACATCATTGTATCAACTGGCCAAGGAACACGCCAAAGTGCAAGTTCAGTTTTGAATGTGCAACAATCGTGCATCTTCTTGGCAGTTATTGCATGCTCAAAACTCTACGAAGGCGTATTCCAAGGGTGTAACGGCAGAAAAACGCACAACAAATATGCAACATGCGACGAAAGAGGCAATGTACGAAGCTCTCATTAGACCACCTTGCTTGCCTCCGGAACTCAGACAATATACGATGCTCTCATTAAACATCGCGCTTGCCTTTGGAACAGACAGTGTAGAATGCTCTCATTAGACACCTTGCTTGCCTCCGGAACAGAGGCAATGTACGATGCTCTCATCAGATACCTTGCTTGTCTATGGAACAGAGGTAATGTACGCTGCGCTCATTGTGAGGGTGAAATCGGCTATCTAAGAAGACCTTGATTACCTCTGAAGCACAGGCAATATACGATGCTCTCATTAGACACTTTGCTTGCCTCCAGAACAGAAGCAATTCTTGATACATTCACCAGACACCATGCGCGCCTCTGGAATAGGCTAAACCTTGTCAAAACAATGTCTCTTCGAAAGCAATCGCAAGTCATGCATGCTGGATGAAGGACATATGGGAGAGTGAGGATGAAATCGGCTATCTGATAAGACTTGTTCTGATATAATCCCAGATGGAAAAAAAAAAACCACACAACTACTTCAAAGCTAATCGACCTATTTCTGGAAGATCCACTCACCCTTTACTTTCGTGGCCAAGTAGCAAGATATCAAGACACTAAAAATTTAAACCATTGAGTATAATGTTTGTATAACAGCCGGTGCTTTGATCAAAACTTGAAAAACACATAATATGTGCGTACAGATGTTGAAATTCTGTCTTACTGTTTCAACCAAATGCTAAAGTGTTTACGGTAAATTACGAACCAAAAATGGCTATGCACGCATGCACAGATATGTTTGCAATTGTTTGTTGTGCAGCAATGAAAGCTTAAAAATAAAATACGCTCTCACAGCAAAGACTTTTAGTTTGAACACATGAACTGTAAAAGACACAAATAAAGATAATCTATGGGACGCACGTTAGCCACATATGTGATCACAAGTCTGTGTGAAGGAACTTGAATTTCGTGGATGTATTAATGAGCTATTTTAACATTACTGTTCACAGGTTATCTTTCAATCCAATTTCCGATCAAAGAAGTTGTAGTTTATTCAACAATTATACCCCAACGTGTGCAATTTTATTGCCTGTATAATGTATAGATCATAACCTTGCCACTAATGTGTATTTTCCATGCGTCTATAATAATAATTTCATTTTATCAGGTTAGAAAAATGGTAGGTGTCTAAGGTTAAGAGCACCGGCATTAAACACTTTTTGTCTAAAAAAAAATATTGGAGAACAGGCCATATATGAAGCCCTGTTTGAAAAAGAAAAAGAAATGAGAAAAGTAAATAAACACAAGTGTTACAAGTAACCAAGGAAAGGTAAGTATATATAAGGACGAGTAGCGTCACATGCCAGAAGGAACATATAAGCATATTCAGGGTTCGTTAATCTCTCTGTATCACGTACATTTTTAATCAGGGCCATGTAAATTTAACTTTCCATTGAAACTGTGCTAATGTCTGCATTTTTAGCAGTGAAACATTATGGAAGATAACTAATTTTTGTAAAGAGTTTCGTTGAACTGCATGCAGCGGACACTGTAGTCTTTCATAAGACCCTTTCTTGGTTTACTCGTTATTTAAAAAAAAAGATGCTATTGAATATTATAAAAAAAAAGAAATGAGGGGCGGTCATAGCGTCGAGCTAGAACAAGTCTGGCCGCAAAGCGGTCCTAGAGAGGAGTGAAGAAAGGGTCTTTTAACTTTCACAGAGTTCCGATCGCATCCGTTCGACTGCGCTGCGGTGCCGGTCGAAAAACACACCGGCCAGGCAACAGCCACCCAGAAACACGCAGGTGCACTTTAATGACACGTGGGGCAGCAGGCCTACGGCCGGGCAACAGTGTCGGAGGACCATGAACTGCGCTGGCAGCTGTGGCACAGAAGTCTGGGCAACATTCTGTTTTCTAGTTCTATTTATTTCCTCCTTTTTGTAACAGCAAATTTGTCCAAAAATTTTCTCGCACACAATTACACAGAGGAACTCCGAACTTTGAATTATTATACCTCTGTACATAAAGTCTTGCCTTTTCATTAAGAAGAGTGACCATTTTACAAATTATGCAAATTGCGACCATTTGAAAATTTAAATCTTGAATATCTTCAAAAGAATTATAGGTAGAGGTGTCATTATGTCCGTGTGCCAACACAGATATTTTTTCTAGGAATTCTTTATTATGTCTGTGTGCCAACACTGGCTTATTGTTTTTCTAGGAATTCTTTTTTGTTTCATTAAAGGCAAATTTGTCCCACATTTCATTTGAAAACTGTTATACGTAGAAACTCCAAACATGGTATGATTATGCTTCCATATATGAAGTTTTGAGTTTTCGTAAAGAGGTTCAACGATTTTGAAAATTATGAAAATCAGGGCCATTTGAAAACTTTAATCTTGAATATCTCCAAAATTATTGAAGGTACCGGTAACTAATCCTACTTTAAATCTTAGGTTTGTAACGCTGCCCAATTTGAATTAACATAAAGGTCAAAAGTCAATGTCATTTTGCCATTTAAGATTTTCTTCCAGCCATAACTCGGTCAATTTTTATCCAATTGTGATCATGTTGAGCTCAAATAGTAGATATTGTAACACTTCATATTTTTGTAATTTACATGTGACCTTTAAAAGCCAAAAATCAAGGTCATACGGACCTTTGAAATTTTCATCTACCCATAACTTGGTCAATCAATTTTGATCCGATTTTAACACTGTTGGATCCAAATGGTAGGTACTGCAGCACTGAATATTTTTTTTGTAATTTACATGTAACCTCTAAAGTTCAAGATCATTTGGACCTTCGAAAGTTTCAATTAGTCATAACTTGGTCAATTTTCATCCAATTTTTAATCCTGTTGGATAAAACTTGTAGGTATTGCAACACTGCGCATTTTTTCAATTTACATGTGACCCGTAAAAGTCAGAAGTCCAGGTTCTTTGGCCCAATCAAATTTTCATCTAGGCTTAACTTGCTCAATTTTCATCTGATATGGTTCATGTTTCGCTTAAATTGTAAATATTGTAACACTGAATATTTTTGTAACTTCAGTTTTACTCCCATGTTATTGACCATTTCGCATCTTAAGAATAAAGTATGAAAGTTGTTGCATTTTAATTTATGCAACTTTGGGGCATTCGAATTTTAAATCTTGAATATGTTCAAAACTCTGACAGATAGAGTTGTGATTCCACCTTACACCTGTTGTTGGCCATTGTGTACCCAGTGTATACAAAATGATAGTTCGCCTACGTGTAAGTGCTGCTTTATCCTGACAAACAAGCACCCAACCATTGCCTGTATATTGGTTCTTTATGCTTTCCTGATTTTAATGACAGTGAAGCTGTAATATGTTAACAAGAGTCGCCATGTCTTTTATATGTAATACGATCAGTAAAATTTGTTTATTGAATATTGACACCACCGTCTCAACTTTCGCTGCATGGCTGTTGAAATTGACTGTTGATATATTATTTGATTTCCTACACTAGAAATATTTTCTTGACAGGAATCACAATTACTTCCCGATAACAGAAACTCTTCCACTGCATTCCTCATTGCCATTTCATCTTGTACTAAGTTTGCTACGTGTCTCGTCATCAAAATTGCAAATGTGATAGACATAGAAAGAGAATTATTCATAGCATTTCAAAATGTTCACATTTTGAAGGCACACAGACAGATTTGCTGTCAAACAAATCACATTTTCCAGTTTTTCTGGTTGTCATTATCTACACGAGCCATATTTCCGAATGACAATTTACTATATTGCAAAAGTGGCTGTATGAAGTAGAAATTAATCTCAAGGGACCGGTTACTGAGTTTGCGTTTGGGACTACGTAAGGTGCATGTGCAGTTAATTTTCTTAGCCTTGATACGTACTGAATTGATATTTCAAGACTATGATAAATCTTATTTTAATTAGTGTCTACACTGTTTGTCAATTTTCTTCAAAAGTACAGTTGTATGAGATAGTGTGTGATATGCTGCTGGTTACTGTCTCTTTTGTCTTACCTGCGCTGTATGTCAGGGGCCACAAACAGAAAGCAAGTGTTCATTCATTTTTCGAGTGGGTTACAAGATCATCAAGCGTAGCGTAACGGACGAAAAGATGAACATGAGTATATATTATGTAAACAATATCACTTACTGGTACATGTATAAGAATAATGTGGTTGTATTTGTAGGATTTTAAAGTGACTCATGCGTCAGAAAATTGCATTTTTGTAGCGTTACAGAGTAGTTTTAAGGTATCAAATACCTTCGATATATTCAAGATACTCGTTCTCCTCTCCCATGGCATTCGCAAACTTATTTAGCAAGACTGTCAGAGCCACATAACATCAGCATATCTGATTCTCAAACCGAACTGGTACTTGTGAAAGATATCATATTTGGTGAGAAAACTCGTCATACGATTATATAATTATGATTCTTAATATGAAGATTGCTGGCAAAACTGATATTGGTCAATTGTTAGAGAAAGATTTATTATCATCAGCTTTTTGTAAATTGTAAGGGCCGAGGGCCTGTAAGAGCGCATGTCCTCGTCCCTTCGCAATTTTAGAAATTCAGGCTGATGCCTGTGGTGAGTGATTTGTTGACTTTGTGACACAAAACTGGTGCAATATGCATGACTTATAATGAATTTCATTTCGTACCTGGCATTTCAGCCAGTAGAAGATACGTTTGATCCCTGTACTGTATTGCTTTTTTTAATTTTGGACGTTCGTTTTAGAAATAAAATATGTGAAAAATCTCATTAAAATATATTTTATGTCTGTTGGTTAGTTGATGATGTTGATTTTTTTAGCTTTGCAGGTCAAAGCGCCCGGATAAAAATTGTCGCCTGCTCTAACGGTTTTACCTAAATTTCTCTGTACCAGAAAAAAATTTGCTGATATTTGTATGTGAGAACATTCATGATAGCACGCCTAAAGGTCATTGGAGCAACTCAGTCGTACTCTGGCCAGGAATGGGCTAAAGTTGATTGCCACATCAGCTGGAAAATGAAAATGCTGCAGGAAAGGAAGACTTTTCTTATATCTGCTACCATTAATTGCATCAAATGCCTTTTGAAGGTTCTCTTTCTCTCTCTCTCTCTCTCTCTCTCTCTCTCTCTCTCTCTCTCTCTCTCGCTCTCTTTCTCTTAGTCAATTTATGATAACACCCTCATTTAGTTCTTTTTACATTAGTGATTCAATTTATTTCGGTACAATGTAAATTTGGCTTTATGTAAAATGTGGATTGATTGGTTCTGATGATGTAGAGCTGCGAGTAAAGCCCCTCTTATCCAGGATATTTTCAAAGTTCAAGAAGCCTGCGTTGTCACATCAGGAAACGGATTGGGATATTAATCTGAAAATTTATGAAGTACAATATATGCTGCTTCGGGATCGTCTTTCCTAAATACTTCATGCCAACATGCATTGATAAATTTTAGTTTAAAGTTATCCACCGTAGACTCAATAAATTTATGCTTTTGTATTCCTTCTTCATTTAGGATTAGTGACTTTGAAAATGGGCAGACGATCAGAAGTATCAGTGCAACTATTGACTTGGATATAAGCTCATCAGCACACACACACACACACACACACGTACTTGCACACAGATACGTGCATGCATGTGCGTGTGCGTGCCGATGAAATGGAGGGAGTTTGGTTGCTCAAGCCTCCAGAAGTCACCAGATTAACCCTTGCTCACCAAAAGCGCCCGGATGTAAACTATCATCTGACCTTTTTTTTAAATTTCAAAAGAAAACACTTTCGCTGAGGATTGTAGCTGGACCCTTTCATCATGGCACGCCCCAGGTTAATAGTTTTCGGTGCGGGTTGGGTGCATTGCAGCCAAAACGCGCCGTGAAAAGCAATTGACTTAGTCTTATTCTGACCAATTGCAAGAAAGGGTTAAGTTTGAAGGCAACAGTAGTGTAGCATCACTTTTTTTCTCCACTGTTTTATCCTGTCTTATTTAACTTTTCTTTTCTTAACGGCTTTCAATAAATTATGGCAGATGAGTTCGGAAAAAAAGAAGGAATGAAAAATAAACATTTTTTTCAAAACATTAGGGGAAGGATACCCAGTCCGCATTTTAATATGATCAGTTTGTTGAGTTGTAGAACTTTTTGATTGATAACATTCATGTCAATTTTGGAGATTCCATCTTTAGACAGACAATTGGTTTTCCAACAGGTACCAATTGTGCACCTTTGTGACCAATTTACATTTATTTTACTATGAGTATAAGTTTTTGTAAAGCTGTCAAAACAGAACTTTCATTATAAATGCTTTAAATTGACATTTAGATAAAGTGATGACCTCTTAAGCATCAATAATAAACACTTTCGAGAATATATTTCACAAATATACCCCGATGATTTGGAATTCAAAGAAACTACAGAAAATGACATAGAATGTTCATTTTTGGACATAATGATGTACAACGATTATAATGAATTGAAGTTTAACTTATGTCACAAATGTGATGATTTTGAATTTGACATAGTAAATTACCCCCATTAAGGGTAGTAATACGCCACTCGGGCCAGCTTATGGTACTTGCATTTGGCCTTGCCACAGCACCACTGGTGTTCACCGGACATGCGCAGGAGTTGCTGCTTACCTCCACCAGTCTGCCATCAGCAGTCATGTGTGCGTGGATGATTCGCTTATCTGGGCACTATGGCGCGTGAATTCGCAGCATCACACAGAGACCATTCTAGAACTTTGCCAACACTTGGGCCTGATTGTAAACCGAAGCAAGTCCAGTCTTCGGCCAGAGCAAACTTGCATCTTTCTCAGCATCCAGTTTGACCTGGGTGCCTACATCTGTCACATCTTGGAGGACGGTGGGAGAGACTTCAGCCCTGCTCAGAACCTTTCTGACTTGTGTAGTTCTCTCAGCCCAACAATGGCAAGCCATGGTGGGCTCCCTGTCCTCCATGGACTCCCAGTTTCCGCTCGGTCACCTTCACCATCGACCCTTGCAGCACACCCTGTGGGCCAGATGGTCAAGGTACCAGGGCTACCATGCTCCAGTGCCAGTCCTCCTCAAGTACCATGCAAATCTTCAGTGGACCATTCAGGAGGATGTCATGTGTAGACAGACGCTGGTTTGCTTTTAGGCCCAGCTTACCATCTACATGGACTCTTTGTGATCCCAGTGGGGAGCTCGACTATGTCAGGCCATTGGCCAGCACACTTCCCATATCACCACATAAACTGGTTGGAACTAGAGGTGATGCACTGGGTGCTCCTCCACTTCCAGGACCTAGCAGAGCACAAACATGTCCTGATAATGTGCGACAACAGGACCAAGATTGTCTGCCTCAACCAGCATGGTGGATCATGCTCCCACAAGCTGAAAGAGTTATACAGACAGATCACTTGATGGTGCGCTGAACACGATGCCCACACATGCACACGAGGCATGTCCCAGGCTGTCAAATGTCCAGAGGCTGACCAACTCTAGTGAAGAGGTCAGCCGGTAAGAATGGAGTGGTCACTCCACCCACAAGTCATTCCAGCCATGTGGGTCAGATGAAGAACTCAACACGTGGACCTGTTCATGACACACAAGAATGCAAATCTACCATTTTACATCTTGCCAGTCCCATACCCCCAGACCCTAGCAATGGATGCTCCGGCCATGGACTGGAGCAACCTGGGGTTGTAAGCCTTTCCATCTCCTCAGATCTTCCCGATGGTACTGTGCAAGGTTTTGGTCACACAACTGCAATCTGATCTTGGTTGCTCCATGGTGACTGAGAACAGATTAGTTGATAGACCTCTTGGTATTAGGCTTCAAGTTCCCACTATGTTTACCAACATGGCCAAAACTTCTGGTGCAGCCACAGATGAGCATGTTTCACAGGAACCTTCAAGTGCTCAACCTCCATGCTTGGCAGCTATCACACAGCAAGTCCACAACAGAGGTTTCTCAGAATTGGTCACAGATAGAATTGCTAGAGGTGGGCTTCGTTATTGTTCTCTCACTGTTTACCAGGCTTGTTGGAAGGTGTTTTCAGACTGGTGCACCAGTAGGAGAATCCACCCTTGGTCTCCAGAGATTATGGACATATCTGACTTCCTGGCAAGTCCATATGCCTCTGAAGTTTTTCCTTCAGACGTCACCAGTTCAAATGGACTGATGGTTCCCCATCCCCCACCCCCACCCCCAAGCTGCTGGTCCCGGTGGTCATTTGTGGTCAGTATGCCTATAACATTACACCCTCTGCCTTTGCGTCTGTAAATTGGCAATGGTAATGTTATGTAACTAATATGTGAAATATTTAGAAATCGGGATTCATAAGTATACTTACCTCTCGACCACCAGAGAAGCCCACCTGATTACCCTGCTTCCTCTCTCATGGGTAATGTCAACTGACCACTCATCAAACGAGGAAGGATGATAGAGGGAGTAGTAGGATGATATCCAGTCTGAGTAGTAAATGTCAGATGCGGGTAAAAAGTTTGCAATAGAATTTGGTGTCCTAATATTATATTATGTTTTTCTTCACATTGTCAGGGGATGGATTCAGGTCGATCCATCAACAGCTTAGCGTTGGCTTAAGCACAAGTCGCTATATTGTGAGAGAGACCTGTGGAGCAATTAAGTCCATTATGGGAGAGTATTTACAGGTACAGTGCTACCATAATAAACTTAAGGTAACGATAAAATGGGCAAGTTAACTTCATAGCTGAGTCAAATGTCATACAAATACATACTCCTAACGTAATGAGACTGTATACTAGGAAAATAACCAGGGTTTGGAGAAGCTGTCTAATACGCTATAAGTACAAAGTTATACAAGTATTAAGGACTCCTGAACAAACACAAGCATTTGGGGGTACATCTTTTTCTAGCTAGTTTTAGATATTTCACCAAACAAATTATAAATTTTCCATTTCTAAGCTCTTATAAACTATATTTGCCTGCAGAACATACCTATTTCATTCTGACTTTTTATTACTTCGACGTATGATATACACCAGTTGGGGGGGGGGTGCTACTTTGGTTACCAATATGTCTGAAAAACCCTAAATCTCCATACTCATTAAACTGAAATTCACACATTTTTAAACGCATATAATGGGTAAAAAAAAAATCATTTGCAAGAAAAAATTGCTCATATTTTTTCGTAAGTTTCTAGGGTAAATTATTGTTTATTCTGGTCAAATTTGGTAATGATTATTTTATATTTTCCATATGGTGGTATATTTGACAGACGTTGCATGACTGTAGTGTTTAAACCAGGATTAAACGTTAACATAGCCCACTCGCCACCATGGAAAAATTGAAAGTTTTATATGTTGATTTTCTCCAGTTTTCCTGGGCCTTGAACTATAAACGTGTGTCACACTGTGATACTGGAGAATATAAGAAAACAATAAAAGAGTTTCACAATACAAAATTGTGACACACTTTGATGCTGAAGAACACAGGAAAAATTTAATTTATCAATACACAATTCCATAAGATATTGAAATTAACATTGGATTATTATTCTCTATCAAAATTATTGTACAATCTCTTACTCGGTCGGAATTTCGTCATACTTTGCACTGATCCAGTGACTTGTTTTCTTCCACATGTAAACTCCAAGTACAACGGAAGAGTGGCTGCAAGTTGTCAAAGACTTCAGCGACATATGGAACTTTCCACATGTCATCGGAGCCGTGGATGGAAAGCCCATTCGAATCGTGGCACCCCCATCATCAGGCAGTTGTTACTATTGTTAAAAAAGATTACTGTTCAGTCATTTTGATGGCGGTGGTGAATGCTCACTGCGAGTTCATATTTGTAGATGTCGGCGCTGAAGGCAAAGCCTCTGGCGGTGGTGTATGGTCTCAGACTGGGATCAGCCAGATGATTGAAGCACCTGACAACCCCTATGCAAATACCAGAAGCAGCCCCAATCACAGGCATATCTGGCCGTGTACCTGACTTCATGGTAGCAGACGATGCCTTTAAGTTAGAAGAACATGTACAGAAACCTTCTCCTCAGAGTGGTCTCACCAAAACAAAAAACAAAAAAAACACAAAGAATCCTCAACTATTTACCATCCAGATGCAGGCGCATAGTGGAAAATGCGTTTGGAATATTGTCGACAAGATTCCCGATTTTCTGGACAGCAATTCAAGTCCACCCGAAAACAGTAGATACCATCGTCATGGCAGAATGTATTCTACACAATTTCTTCAGAAGGAAATGTCAAGTGTACATGCCAATCCAATCCACTGATCATGTTAGGGCTGTCCAACTGGAGCATTGTAGCAAAATTTTGCTACAAAGTTCTTCAAAATTGCTACAGATTTTCTCAAAAATAAGTGTTTCTTATGTAAAAAAAAAAAAAAAGTGGAAAAAAATACTACAAGTAAAGAAAATTTTGCTACAGAGACTTTCAGCTGGACCGCACTGCATGAGAGGAGAGATGAACCCGCCTTGCATTCAGTAGATCCTACACCCCAGAGGAATGCCTCCAGCTATGCCAAAACACTCGTGTGAAGATGGCGGAATACTTTGTAACAAGAAGAGGAGAGGTACCTTGGCGGTATACGGCTATTTCTACTAGTTAAATGTAGACTACAGAGATGTAAGGAAGACGTAACGCTTCCCATTCATGATGTACACAACATTTGTAGCCACCGTATCCTGTACACTGATATAAAAAAAGTCTTGTGACGGGTCGGGTTTTGTTACTCTTTACAGCAAGGTTCAATGTTGTCGATGCTTACATTCTTATTATTTAATGAAACCGGATTGAACGTCAATCATGGCATCATTTAACTTGCCAATCCCACTCTTTTCTTGTGGAAAAAACAAGTCAATATAATTATATTGGAAGAATAGATATTTTCAGCTATGTTCAAATGTAAATTATTTGTAATGGTTATCTGGGTACCTGTAATTTTTTCAACGTTTACACCAAGTTTTGACGCTCTTTACGACAAGATTCAATATTGTTCTACTATTTCATATCCATAAAGAACACGGATTAGACATGATGAACGTCAATCATACCCAAAATTTAGTAGGTCTGCTTTGTATCTAGACAGACATGGACTACGTGGGACATTAAAAAATCTTACCAGATGACTATCAAAATGTATGGATGATCCCCCAATGATTGCTAACGAAATATTAAATGACTATGTAATAAAAGAGTGAGCATTTGACCGATGTCTTCTTTATTCATGAATTACATGAACTTGGATAGTACAGAAATAATATAGTGTGTGCGTTATGAAAGGCCAAAAGCAGACATGTGCGCGTACCGACAACTTTCGTATCACAGACGCTGGAAGAAGACCGCGGGCTACTAGCATGCGCGCACTGTAGCGTAAACCCCCATTCATTGTATTATAGTAAACACCAAGATATGAAACTCGAGTCCGAACCGACTGACATCGATCTCGCAAATATCCCAGGACGTTCATTTCAACAACTTTCAAGCAAAACGATTTGCTGGTTTCTCCCCGTATTATGTGAACGTCGCGCCGGGTTGAAATAAAATCCTATGTTTGTTAGCACAAAGTGAGATTAAATAGCTTTTTTCAATGCACATACCACGCGAATCCTTTTAGGGACATTTGGTCGTCCATTTCTGTCGGTATTTTGCTTAACCAAAGGATCTGATTGGTCATCTTACCTTATATGTCAAAATCCAAGCTCCATGTGTCTGCGGGGTGTCGTGCATTACACTGTATACATGTCGTTGCACTTCAAATTCGGTGCATGGGTATATGTGCCTATTGGTGAGTACATGTACATTCTAACATGATCGCCAATATCCTCATTATCGTCATAATGACACAATATTAAGTATATGAGAAATTCAATATCAAAACGACGTGGTGCACGTTTTGTTAGCACTTGCAAAGTGAATCCCAAACCCAGTTTATTTTTTAACAGCTGTTCAATGCTCTGTTTTGTTATTTTAGTGTTGATTTTCATAACAGCTATCCGTCTAAGACTAATTTAGAATTTTTATGTAGGTGAAACGCTATACCACATAACATGCCCAAACACAAAACAGAGCACGACAAAACATTATATACATATATATATATATATGTGTATATATATATATGTATATATATATATATATATATATATATATATATATATATATATATATATATATATATATATATATATATATATATATATATATATATCCCCAAGCACCATCTTAGTGTTTACCAAACAGCATGAATGACACGGTGTGAATAGACGTGTGAAGATATCATTTCCTATAAACGTAATGTCCAACCTGGAAAAGCGACTTCATTTCCACGCCAAACATCACAGAAATATGCAATCCTAATATAATAAACCTATATGCTCAATTGACCACAAGGCTTTGCAGGAATCAGTATGCACTAAAAATTGAACTCTAAATTCAATGTTGTATAAACAGAACCTTTTGAGTAAAAATGTATTTTTGTGAAAACGACTTTTTATGAAAATGCTCAAGTTTTGGGGAATCTTCATTTTTGATACGGATTTCAAAAAGAACTAATCATGTCTTAGAAAATTCCGGATACAGTTTGGCACTAGAAAAGTATTACAGAAAATCAGTTTTTAAATTTGTAAAATCAGATAACTCGTTTTTTTTTTTAAATATCCACGTGAAACAAACATTTCAGTGCAGATACCTGTTGTCTGTAGTCAAGATTCAAAGGTTGGTTTAAACATATTTTTGTTGAAACAATCAAAGGAATATTTTATTGAAACAATCAAAAGATAACAGGGTCTATTGACTACCATGTTAACACGGACAGTTTTTTTTTTCACTTTCAGGCCTGCTGACCAAAGGTCGCAAAGATCATAGCATCACTCATGTCCGCCAATTTATACCAGTGCCGGTATGGTGTAATAGTGTATGAAGCTTTTAAGTTTCAAAGGAGACGTCCGTCATTCTGTTCGTCCGTAAACTTATTTTTTGTGAGCGCAATAACTTTAAATGTTTTGATGTCAGACCAGTATAGCTTTTTGGAAATTATAGGGTGCATGGAAATCTAGGTTCCTTTCGATATTGGTGGCGCTACCTACCATATTACGTAATACAGTAGTCAAAATGTGAAAATCTTGTGAACACCCTAGCATCTTTAATTTTGAATCGATCTTCCCGAAAATTGATTTTAAAAAAAATTTATAGGACTTATAGACAATGTCCAAAGCTAGAATTTGATATGATATAAGTGACCTTGACGTATTTTCTACCTTGATATTCTGTCCCAAGGTCACTGAGGACATAACGTTAAGGGCTCCCTCATTGTCGTCTTGGCACATGCAACAGTATCCATCACAGGTGATTACATGTGCAGCGAAGTGCCATCTGGTGGACTTTTTATACACTAAATGTACATAAGCTTAATATGTTAAGAAGCCACTTGAGGACTCGCAACTTTGAAATGAACAAGTGCAATGTATCCAAGGTGCCAGCAAAGCATTAGGCCCATGTGTCTCTTGTTTAAGATTGCATTGAATCTAGAAATACCAAATTTGGACATATGATTGACAGCATGTATGTTTACCAAAATGTTTAAAAATCTCAATGAACAATTATCCAAAAACAGGTTGTATACCACCTTAATTGTATTCGTGTGTTAACAGGAAATACAAGAAAAACCACAAAGCAAATGATCCCGCCTGGCTCTTAAAAATACAAACAAACAAAAACGCGAATTGAGGCATTTTCCTATTATCGTGCCTTTCGTGCATTTGTGTTTTGAAGTAAATATTCCAGTTGACAAAGATTATATCACCTTGTCCTTAATTCGGCAACGTAGTAGATACTCAAAAAGAGGACATTTTGTCAGGATTTTGACATCCGTGTCCTTTTTTTTTTTTTTTTTTTTGAAATGGGCACACCATTGGTGTCAGTTCCATCCATAAAAGATATGTAGAAGCAACTGGTGACAATTCCATCCAGCTCGGTGCGTTTGCCAGAATATTGTATAAACTTTTACCCAATGTACAACGTAAACGTGAAAAACGCAACGTAAATGTCGCCTTGTTAGATGAATGGAGCTGGTCTGAGGGGACTACAACGTTATACACAGGGAAGGCTCTGTGCTATGCAGTGACAATTCAAAAACCACTTGAAAATATACCAAACAAGACTATTCATTCTATTTCCCTGACACTGATGTGGCTTGTTATTTCGAGGCAACACAAATTGATTTGGTGGAAATTATGGATTTCCACCAAACGTTTTCTTCACCAGAGATTAATTTGTGACACTTTTCAAACTTTTTTCGAGACTCACTCTGTGCGAAGGAAAAGTTGTCCGTGATAATTGGATAATGTCAACAAAACAAAAAAGTGCTATTGAGAAGGGGGAAAAATATTTGTTCCCGATTTGTTCTCAAACATGCCAGCAGATCCTACCATTCAATGCAATTACATATTCTTGCAGACAGTGTCAGAAAAGTGTCCATTACATGAACACTAAAGCACAGTAAGAATTACCTTTATCAAAATGTGATGCACAAAGCACATATATTTAATGAATCAATCAATCAATCCACCAAGAGACAAAACAGAAATGTAAAAAGAAAGTCAGAATAGAAGAAAGAAATATTGAAAGAGAGAGAGAAAAGAAAAAGAACGAAAGACAGAGAAAGAGAGTAAAAGAGACAGAGAAAGAAAGAAAGAAAGATAATGACTTGCATTAATTCATTTATAGCGTATTTAATGGGCATGCGCGTGGCCGAAGCGTGGATGCATACATCCACGCTTACATACAGCCAATCGAGGTTGGCCGTAATGTCATGTGACGATGTCTACATACGGCCAGGTTCGCGCCACTAAGTCACTTTTCACCATATTTTGCTGGCGAGTCATCAGTACGTCCAGAGAGTTTGTTTATCACAAGATTGTGCGAGACTCAATTTTTAAATTGTTTAAGTGTCCGGGTATTGGTGCATAGTTAAGTAACCATATGTGGAATTCCCACCCACCCATCCTAATCAAATAAGCACAAGAAGCACGTTATGTCCTTAGCACTTGAATAGCTAGCTTTTATTATATATCTTTATTCGTACACCAAAGCAGTAGTACACTATATGACAAGAAAAAGGAAAAAGAACACACAGATTAGACAATAATGTCAAAACAGTTCAGTCGGTCATTATGACAACTCGGCGAACGAGCGGTCAGTTAGTTGACAAATGTTCAATGATTTCGTGACATCCGGCCTGCGATAAGTTAGCTATCAAGCTTCCGTCCCTTATTTCACAGACCTCACGAATAATTTTTGCTGCAGCATTTACTTCAGATGATGGCTGAGGCATCTGTTGCTTAAGAGTCACCATTAAATCATTTAAATTATACAAAAAGAAACTATTTTTGGAGATAGCATATTTGGAAAGGATATAATTCAAAGAGTTACAGACAGTAGAACGACTTCCCCCAGCAGCCAGTTTAGCCAGGGTACTCACAATCCTGTTTTTACTGTGAAATGACTGATAGAAAAATATGAAAAATCGCTTGTGGAGTTGAACTTCGATGTCTAGGTCTTTACAAATTACGTGTAGTAGGTTATTGTGACATCTGTACGGAAGCTTCCATAATAGTCTTACAGCTTTTCTCCATGCGGTATAAAAAAGATCTATCTCCCTACCAGAAAAGTCCCATAGTTGACAACCGTAGAGAGACATACAATACGTTTTGAATAAACTATATCTTGTGGTGGCATACACATGCTTGAATTGAGACATCAATATATTAACTTCGGCATTAAACATACGTATATGATTACGGATATTTTCTTCAGCAACCTGTGGGCCGATCATGTTGCCAAGATGTTTGAAAGAATTAACATTCTGGACATTTTCCCCCTCAAACATTAAAGAAACCTCATCTGGCATACCGTTACATCCAAATGATAGATATTTTGATTTATCAGGATTGAATTGTACTATATATTCCTTGGAGTAGGATGTACAAACAGATGATAATTTTGACATGGAAGTGATAGTTGGGGCTAAAAGAGCTATGTCATCTGCATATGCTGCGGCACCGACAAAAGTATTTCCGATATGGCATCCAAAGCCTGATTCTTTCAACCTAAGTAGCATTTCGTCTATATATACTCCAAACAGTAAGGGAGAAAGGACTCCACCTTGTTTGACGCCATTAGAGCAGTCAAAAGGTCTTGATAATGTATTTCCCCATTTAACCCTGACACTTTGACCGACATACATATTAAGCAGCAGACGACATATGATGGGATTCAGACCTTTTTCTAGCAATAGGGTAAACAATTTCACATATTCAACCTTGTCAAACGCTTTACTGGCGTCCAAAAACATTACGTGAGCACTAGACCCGTGCTTTTGATAATAGTTTATAGTTTCGGACACAACAAAGGTGCACTGAGTCGTTGAACTTTGCGGCTTGAAACCAAATTGCAGATTGGAAGTGTCCAGTACAGCAGGATTGTCATTAATAATAATCCAGTCTAAGAGTTTACCCAGAACACTGCCGAGGGCAATGCCTCTGTAATTCTCAGAGTCATTCAGACATTTTCTTTTGTTTTTAGGAATTGGATGCAGAATTACATTTAGCAGACCACTTGGAGCACAGCCGTGTGTTATCATTGCGCTAAATAGAAGAGCAGTATGCACATAAAAGTTGTCACTGCCATGTATGATATGGTCAGAGTAATGACCGCTGTCTCCGTCATGCTTTCCATACTTAAGTGATCTCATGGCTAGTTTAACTTTGTCAACTGACACATGAAGTGAATTAGCATAACAATCATCTGTGGTACTATTATTCTGAATTAGGGAATCTATCTTTTCTCTCAGATTTAGCATTTCGGTCTCATCAAAAGAAACTGAGTTGTATAGACTATCATATTTTTCAGCAAAACAGTCGGCAATATTCTGGGTATCAGATTCATCGTCAACGGAGGTTGGAACTACACGTTTGCTATTCTTAATTTTCTTAATCTCCTTCCAAAAATCTCTCGTTTGATTATTCGATATGGAGTCTGCAAGATATTGGGCACATAATTTGTCTTTATCTTTTTTAACCGATCGTATAGCGAGGTGATACCTGGCACGTGTTGAGCGTCTAATTTCGGCGACAATTCCCTCACGTGGACGATTATTTGACTTCCATATGAAGTGCCAGAAGAGAGCTTGTTGTTTAAACTGTTCAACGTGCTCGTTCCATCCAGGAACAGTTTTGGACTTACATGTGGATGAATGTGGTATATTTTTAGTCCCCGCCTGAATACAGGCTTCAACAATGTCGTCATGATACTGCTTAATGGTTTCAGTATATTTTTCACAAAATACGTTATGACAGTGTATAGCTTCCCATGGTATAATGATGCTGTCCAACTTATTACCCACTGATATTTTGTATGCTTCTATGTTTTCTTCAGTTGCCGAGTGCCACAGAGGGTGTGAAACAGTGGCATCAGCAACAATACGTATATGGGAGGGAGCAATTTCCAGTTCCAGTTTTACCGAGGAATGATCGGACATGTTAATGGCTTCATGAAGAACACTGTAGTTAGTCACTAAATTGTACATGTTATCAGAAGTAAAGATATGGTCGATTATGGATCTTTCGCCATTTATCTTACTTTCGTAGGTAAAGTCAATCTGGTTGGGATCCCGTGTTAACAAACATTTCAGGTCCTCAAGTTCTATGAAGGGGGTGAGGACAGCTGTGTTCATGGATCTCACACGTGAAAAATCGGTGTTGAAATCACCGCCGACCACTACATTGTCAATATTAATTTCTTGAAACTTAGTGGATAATTCATCTAATACACTTTCAAATTCTCGTGATGAGTCACCTGCTGATGAACTATCACATGGCATATACACATTAATGAAAAATATTTTATAGTTGTTCATTTCTATAATTATTGCACAGACTCGACTCGAGTTAAATGACACAGGGGAACATTTGCACTTTAAGCTTTTTTTCCACAGTATGGCACAACCTCCATATGGCCTCCCTTGGAGGAGATCGTCATTTTTCATACCAGACACTAGAGATATATGGCCTTTAGGAACTTCTCTCTCCAGTGTGCAAATTTCTTTGCTGAACAACCAGTGCTCCTGTATGAATACAATATCGTTCTCATTTGCTAACTTCCTTATGTATTCGAATCGGCCGGTCCCGTGGCCATGTGAGTTATAACTTACAACTGAGAGGTTCTGCGTTTTGTCACGTGTGTTCGACAACATCAAGCCCAACATAAAATATTCTCTTGCATCTGTTTACTCTCCCCAGCCCTTGGGGTTACCTCCATGACCATTGCAGCCGCGACTGGGCGTTGATATTCTATTGGCCGGTACTACGCACACAATCCAAGTGGTGTGCCCTATGAACTAGCATAGCCAATGCCTTGGCTCAATCAAGCAGTTGCCTGGCACTCTGGTGGCAGGACACTCAGGGATAGGCCCACTTACTGCACTTGTAACCTACAGGATTGCCTCACTGCAGGGCACCCGCGGACATTTGCTGAAGTGTTAGCCGGTAGTTACCGGGTCATCTACAGGCATTGGAGATTGTGCTCTGTTCCTCAGACCGGTAACCATTATCCGACGTGTCTTCCTTACCACGTGGACATTGTTGTCAGGCCCCATTGTTCTTACAGCATGACTATAGCTGTCTGGCCACTTGATATGGTGTCCGACACTCTTTGTTTTCTAAAAATAAGTATATTTAAACGGGGAGAAACCACCAAATCGTTTTGCCTGAAAGTTGTTAAAGTGAAACCTCTTGGGATATTTGTGAGAGCGATGTCATTCAGTTCGGACTGGAGTTTCATATCTTGGTGTTTAGCGAGGCTTTGCTGGCAGCTGCATGCTTGCGACCCTTCATTTTGTAAACACGTGTAGAAAAGATAAAAAAAAGCTGCATATGATCATGTTACTTGTGCCTTGCAAGGACTGTGGAACATGCGCGCCATCTGCGCAAAACAGCGGAGAATTAACTAACCAAATACCAGCCGATAATCCCATCCGACCAAGCGACAAAATCAGAAGTTTTTTTATTTCATCGCTTGGCCAACCGATTCCCATACGGTAATCAGTGCGTGATCCGCCAAAATAACCGATGGGAATCGGCGAGATGACCACACTGCACCGACCAACTAAGCGATTTTATAACCGATCAGGCGATGCCTTGCAAACGGCAAATCAGATTATCGGTCGGCTCAGTGTTTTCCATTTTGCACCTTTTTTTTTTTTTGTCGCTTGGCCAACCGATGCTCAGCGATTATCGGTTGATCGCTCGACGATCAACCGATAGAGATCGGTGGAGTGAGTTCACACACTGCACGGACTGACTAAGCAATCACTCAACCGATCAGGCGATGCCGAACGGATGGCAAATCGGATGATCAGACTCGGACTCAGATGACATTTATTTGACACATCAAAAATACAATACATATATGTGGAATACAAGTTTCAAAATTATGATATTACAGCAGTTACCATTATTTAGTAAAATTACAAGTAGTGTGTCAGGATGACTCCTGCTAAGGAAATAAGTTTGCGCTATCACAGGAGCCACCTTGAGAGATATTAACTGATTAAGTAACCTCATTCAAAAATTAGTCAACATAGGAAACACAAACATAACACATAATCGATTTAAGACTTACACACATAACAGTTGGGGATTGTTACATACATTTGAGTATAGATTCACATAGTAATTTTTTATATATCCTGAAAAATCGGAGAGTGAATGAGTATATAATTTATCATTGATACCAGGGGGGTGATTTTGGAGTAAAGTTGGAATGTAATACCTGATAGACTGTTTGGATCTAGCCGTCGTAGGTATTGGGAAAGGTGCATTATATCGACCACGGGTGAAGTAAGTATGATACAGTGGAGGGACTGAATACATGTTTTGAAAATATTTTGGTAAGTCATCACTTGTGTATCTGAAGTAAAATCTTCAACTTTAAGAATACAGAGTTTTTTTAATAGAGGATCAGAGTGGGATACGTACCTGGCATGAGCTATTAGACGAATGGCCATTTTTTGAAGTTGAAAAATTCGTTTAAATAAATAGCCCCAGGCAAGGAAAGAGTAATTTAGGTGTGGCAGAAAAAGAGAGTTATACATTACTAGCATAGCATCAGTGGGCATAAAACTGTTGATTCTTTTGAAAATTCCAACAAGTTTGGAAAGTTTATTACCAATCTTATTGATATGAGCATTCCAATTTAAATTTTCTTGAATTCAGAGACCAAGGGAAACAAATTCTTCTGTTCTTAAAATGGGAACATTATTAATTTTTAAATCTAGCGTGAAATTTATTTTTCCCTGAGGAAAGTGGAATATCATATATTTTGATTTTTGCGATACTTAGAAAAAGTTTATTTGCTGCCAGCCAATCATACACCTTGTTTAATTTACAATTTATAGACAGAGATGTATTTTGGACATTTAAATTTTGGCTAGGACAGAAGCTGAAAGAACAAAGGCTCTTTACAAAAGTGGTGTCATCAGCATATAAAATGGATTCAAAAACAGGTGAGGCAAGATGCATATCATTTGTATAAATTATAAAGAGAAACGGACCAAGTAGCGATCCCTGAGGGACACCAGTACTAACTGTTAGATTTCTAGAAAAAAAATCATCATATTGAACAAATTGTGATCTATTTGTAAGGTAATTTTTAAACCACTGGAAAGCAATGTCAGAGACACCATAGTATTTCAATTTTGGGCAGAGAATCTGATGGTCTAATGTATCGAACGCTTTTGACAGATCAAGATAAATAGGTATGGGTAATTTGCCTTTTTCAAGAACATTGAAAATTCGATCTATAAATTCCAAAGAGGCTGTATCAGTAGAACGTAATTTTAAAAACCATGATGACTGGGATACAAAAATGAAATGGTTTCAAAGTAACTGTACAGCTTGTTGTAGACTACTTTTTCAAAAACTTTTAACAAGGCTGGAAGTAAGGAAATTGGTCCATAGTTATCTAAACAGGATTTATCATCCTTTTTTTTATATGGGAATCACTTTTGCTGTTTTCAATTTTTTTCTGGGAATATACCAGTGGTTAAGGATTGATTTATGTTTAGACTCAAGACATCTCTTATCACATCTGGAGACTTTTTGGTACCATTATCATTTTTGAATTTTTCGAATTAAAATGGTAATGCTTCTTTTTCTGTAAACGGATAGTTTTATTTAATATGTCGTTATAGACCCTCGGATTTTGTATCAAGGTATCATGTTGGGGGTTGTCTATTGCAGTACAAGTTAAATTTTTTATACAATGTGTCACGAAATTTCATCGCAGTGAGAATACCAGCTGTAACCCATTTTGTGTTTATACTTATTAAATTTGATATTTCTTATTGGAAGATGCGTTTCCTTGGCTTGCCTTATTATTCCATGTAATTTTTCATAGTTAATGTTTGGATCCCACCGTAAGTCCTAAATGAAAGTTTGACTCATACTTGACTTTTTACCTCATCATAGAAGCTTTGAAGTGAGTAAGGATCCTCTGTAATTTTTTCTAACATATTTGGGTGGATGACTAACAACAAATTCAGTTTTGATACATGTAAAAGAAGGAAGATAATCAGAAATGTCAGATAAGATAATACCAGATGTTGAACATTTCAAACTGTGAGATAGATTACAAAAGATATGATCAATGAGAGTAGCAGTCCTATCAGTTAACCGTGTTGACAATGTGATTTTAAGTAGGAAACCATTACTAAGTAAAGTATACAAATACTCAGCATACTTGAGTCTTGTATACACGTTGAGAAGATCAGTGTTAAAGTCACCAACAAAAATTTTGTCTGATGATTCCCTTGATATCGTTTCGATTATTGGACTGAGATCTTGTATAAAGGCATCGATATCATCATTTCTGTCACGAGGAGGTCTATAAATATTACATAATGTACATTTTGCTTCATGTCTGCACCAGTTATATCTATGAATTGGCCTTCCCAATATCTGGTAGGAGAATAGAAGTTTCGTATAGAAAACTGAAAATATTTAGATAAATAAATCACCAAACCACCGGGGCAACTGCACGTTGCAGCCAGAGGAATCAGTGTATAGTTATAAAGGCGAAAAAGTGAGTCAGCTGACAAGGGATTTTCGATCCAGGTCTCTTGAAGACAAATGGCACTAAATTCAAAATCGTTTTCAGCTAGATTTTCGATCATCACCTTAAAGTTATCAAATTTGGCATTTAGGCTTTGAATATTTAGAGTCAAAACTAAAAATGTGTTCATCAATGGCTTAAGATATTCTGAGAGATCTTTTGTCTCTACGTACGGAGAGTCAGCTGCAATAGAAATAGCATTTTCCAGGTCATTTTCATTATTCAGCAAATCATTTAAACAGTTTACAGATACACCACCAAAATTACTAAGCACTTCATTTTCCCGAGAACGAGGGATCATGAGCTATCTATTTTTTTTGTTTAAATAATATTTTATTGGCCTTTGAATATACAGTAGATAAAGTCTGAGCTACCAAATTCCATCGAGATGCAAAGACTTCTTGCTGATTCCTGTTATACATATGTTGTTCAGCGTTGAGCTTATTTCTTTAATACCAAAGAAAGGCTCGAAATGAGACTCTTTCTTTTTTGCAAACACAACAGTGAATAAAATATTTTGCTTGCAGGAAACAATTGTTCAGAGCATACCCTTTGGCTCATTGAAAAATCCAAACATTATATAAAATTCTGTCAAGTTTATGACATTATGATGATGATTACATGAATTCCACCACTGTTGAAACGGTTCCCAAAAACCTGTGACACGATCACACTTAACGAATCGATGAATAATTGTGTCTTTTTCCTCGCAAAAAATACATTGTTCCGATTCTATTAATTTATACTTGTATAAATGTGCATTATGCGTTACAAATCTATGTATACAGGCAAACTGAAAACTTTGTAGTCTTTTTTCAAAAGTACATCTGAAAGGTAAAATATGAATTTTCCCCCAGTTATCTTCATTTGTATTCAAATATTCCATCCAATGTTGCCAAGCTGTTGGGGTCTGCAAGTTATTAAAAAACATTAATGTCCAATAACATTCTTTACATTGGATGAAAGTTTTTTTTTCTTTTTTTCGCTTCAATATTCAGCACTGGCACATCATAAATAATTTTATGGTCTTCAATCAATAGAAATTGTTTCCATTTTACTGGTATAGCAGATCGAATGGATAAATATTCTAAGAAGTTCGTCTGTAGACCATCATTTTCATGCAAGGTTTCCTGTGACAAAAAGTTACTCTGATCGTCAAGAAATCACCAATTCGCTTAATACCTAACTGATACCAATGTTTTAGAAAAACAGGTTTGTTCTGTACTAAAATAAAATCAATCATTAAGCCACAGAAATTCATTCCTGACCTCATTACCATTAGTGGGCTCATAATTTATTTTAAACTGGTTCCACAAATTTATAGGGTTCTTGTAAAAAGGGGGCAACTGCCAATTTGCAAATATATGACACCTTGACAGAAATAAGTCTTTCAGGTTAATAAATGGAATGAAAGCCTGAAAAACGTGTTTCCATTTTGCATCCATATTGTTAAATAAATTTTTGACCCATTTTAAAAGCAAAGCCTTTACTTGAGACTTAAAGTGTAAAATTTTGAGCCCGCCATCCTGGATTTTCTTATACATAAATAAATTTTTAACTTTAGGAATTGGTTCATTCCATAAAAATTCATTTATGCATCGTTGAACAAGATCAACATTTTTTTCATCTATATAAACAGAAGAAATGCAATAGCGCAATTTTGATGCAGCTAAACCTTTCAATACTATGTTTTTACCAATTAATGATAACTGTCGAACCTTCCACACTCTTAATACATCTTTGAATGATTGCACCCTAGATGCAAAAGTCAAGGAACTCATTTCAAGTTCACTATTAGTAAAAGTTATACAAAGTGTGGAGAAACTTCCTCTGCTCCATCTGACAGGCATATCCCAATCAGGGGAATATTTTTCTCCTCCAATCAATGCGGCTACCGTTTTCTCAATATTGCATTTCAAACCGGAACATGTCTGAAAAAATGTTAACGTTTGAAGCAAGGACTTAGCTGATGCCGCATCAGCCAGGAAACAAGTTGTATCGTCAGCTAACTGACTAATTTTCACCTCGGTATCACCAATATGAATACCATTTATGTCACTGTTAAACTTTATATAGATATGGCTGAAATTTCAACGGATAAGACAAACAAAAAGAAGGTAAGGGGGCACCCCTGTCTAACTCCATGGCCCAACTGAAAAAACTGTGAGGCATACCCATTATTCATGACACTACTTGAAATATCATAATACCAAATCGACACCCGTTTCCTGAAATTAAGACCAAACTTAAAACATTCCAAAGCTTGATCAAGATATTTCCATTCAATTGTATCAAAGGCTTTCTCAAAGTCAATCATTAGTATAAAACCTGGCATCTTTTTAAAGTTGGAGTGCTGGATTACGTCTGATATTAATCTAATATTTTCTCCAATATACCTATCCGAGATGTAACCAGTTTGATCACTATGTATCAAAGCAGGAAGAGACTATTTTAGTCGAGTTGCTAACACTTCAGCAATTATTTTATAATCAATATTTCATAGGGAAATAGGCCTCCAATTTTTCAGGAAAATTTGAGGTTTATGTTTTCTGGAATTAAAGAAATTATGCCTCTATGTTGATTTACTGATAGTTTGCCCTCTTCAAATGCGAAATTGATGCTGCCTGTTACAAATTGTTGTATATCATTCCAGAAAAAATTGTAAAACTCAGCCGTAAAGCCAGCAGAGCCAGGGCTTTTATTATTTTTGAACAACTTCAAGGCTTCAAAACATTCTATCACAGTGATACAATTCTCGCATTTTTGCTTTTATAATTCACTAAGTTTAGGAATATTTTCATTTCCCAAAAAAAGTTCACCATTCATATCATTATTAAACAATGTTCAATTGTGACATGTATAGTTTCGAGAAAAATGTATATTGCGACTTTAGTATCAGATCAGGTTGGGTAATGACCACATCTTTGGCATTTTATAATATTTGTAATGTTCTTACTCTTATAATTTCGTTTCTCCAAACCAAAGAAATATTTAGAGTTTCGATCTCCTGCTTCCATCCATCTTGCTTTAGATCTAATCATTACACCTTATGTTTGTCTATCGTTAATTTCAGCCAGTTCAGCACTAATCTCCTCAATTTCAGTATTTGAATCAGTATTTTCATCTGCGACCAAATTATCTAATCTGTGTTTTAATTCTTTTTCTCTCTTCCTTGCTTCCCTTAATTTATTTTTAGAATATTTGATAGTTATGCCCCGCATTTCGCATTTAATTACATCCCATACCAATCCTCTATCTGTATATTCTGCATATTTTTCCTTACAAAAACTCAATAATTCTTTATTTTTCTGAACATATCTGGAATCTTTCAGTATACTACAGCTATCTAAATATGAAAGATGTGTGTTTTCATGATATATATTACAGGCAAATTCATTAAATGCACCTTACAGGCCTGGCAAATATTCATGTACTCATCAATTGGAATGACTGAAAATTGGATATTAAGTTTGAGAGTAATAACCTTGTAGATGGCGACATGAAGGTCTGAGTACTGAGGATTAGAATAATAGGGATAAACGTAGTATAATAAATGTGTTATGTGAGCATAAGCATTGACATTAGCAGTAAGCCACTGTACCATTTGCCTTGTTCTGGCAAAAGGTACTTGCTCACAGAAGTAAATTACACATATGCTGCATGACTGCACCTGATACACCTCAGTATTATACCTTGGGTTTGTTAAAATGTATAAAACAAAATCTGAAAAAGAAAATTCGAAAATTGAGGTGACAGCTGACATAATGTCACCAAAAATATACATGAAACAGCACAAACACGGTGCTTTTGAAATCATAGTCCAAGGGAAAAAACAAATAGAACAAAATTGGATAGAAAACTATCTGGCGAGACTTCAAAAGAAGTCAACTGAAAATACATGCTAATACACCGAGTAGATCAGTATCTATCAAAGGTCAAAATGTGTTTATACACCATGATGGCAAATTAGCCATTTTACTCAAACTAAAAGTAATTGTTGCAGGTATTTATTGGCCATTGAAAAGTTCAGTTTAAATCTGGCAGTGACAAGAGTGGCCCAATAAGACATGTCTTGAGGTTTACAGAATAGATCATGTTGATATCACAGGTCCATCTCAAGATAACTCTTGGCTACAGCCTCCTTCGTAGATCTAGTCACACATGGATCTTGACCGGGGATTTCTAGCTTGAGGTATGGCCACGATTTCAAATATCTGAGTCTGGACCTCTTCTTAACCTCTGGTGGCAAACTCCGCCTGTAATCCATGATTTCTTTTTTTATAGGTCTGAGAAGAGGTGGGATATCAGGGCATATAGAGATTTTGTTTCGGTGGTTTTGTAGGATTCCAGGTCAAAGCGTACCCCCGTCAAACCGTACTCCCGTCAAACCGTTCCCCAGTCAAGCCGTCCCCCAGGCAACCCGTACTCCCGTCAAACTGTGTCCCACTGCCCTGTTTTTGAATGTACGTGGTCAAATCGTACCCAAGTCAACCCGTACTCCCCCGTAAAACCGTATCCCCATTCTGCCTGGGCCTATGAATGTGTTCATGGCTAATGGTAATGCGTGCCTCTTTCAATCTTACCTATTATTTATCCGGAATCAGTGTATATACTATTTATTACATCTCCATATTCGGAGCCATTTAGATGTTGGCTTACATGTACGTATATAGCATGTAATGCATCTGTTTCATTGGAAAAAGTGTTTATTGTTCCATGGGCCAAAATGACCGGGGTAACATGCTTCAGAACAGAGAACATCTTAACCCGCCAATCATTTAATTGAAGAGGTTAGATTTGTTCAAGAGTGTTTGCCACTGGCGGTACGGCTTGGCCGGGGTACGCGACCATGCCCTCTGGCAGCGGAGGTGGGAGGTGCAGTTTGACGGGAGTATGGTTTGATGGGGGTACGCTTTGACCGGGTTCCGTTTTGTAGATTTTTAGCACCAACCAACCAGTCGTTGCGGTTATCAAGGTCCACAAAGCGGATGATGATACCGGCGTCCTTGTGTTGTGTCAATGATGAATACGAGTACGAATACTCTATTGTAGACTGGCTGTCGTCTGGTTCGTCATATTTGTCCCAAAGGAGTTAATACACAGGGGTGTTTAATGGCGACGTGGGTCCAGTGGATCGCCGAAGGCGACGAATGTCTAACCGCGACATGGGACCAGTGAGCCGCCGAAGGCGACGAACCAGACTGGTAGGGTTAACAAAGTTCCACCCGCATCCTGCAGATGGCGCGGACCGGTGAAAATCTGCTTCGGCTAGAAACAGCCAATCAGAAAGCAGGTCACCATTTGACATGCAAAATTTGCATTTAATATCAAAACAAGACGGCATGGCCAACATGGCAGTAGCAGCCACACTCAAGGACAGTGTACACTTTATAGCTTAAAAACTTGGTCGGCCTGTGGTATCAGGAGTTCAACTGGAAATACTAGTGTGCATAGGCAAAGGGCAGGATGTTTTTGCATCTTTGTCGACAGGTTCGGGCAAGTCTGACGTACATGGCGGTACATTCGTGCTGTAGTGGGCAAACCATGGTCATCTCACTCTCACTCTCAGTCTCAGTCTCAGCGAGGATCCCTCAGCCTCATACATTGTAATCATTGTATCGCCTTTAGTAGCCATCATTAAAGAACAGGTAGCATTTTTAAAGGAAAAGGGAATGAAAGCAACCCATGTAGGAGATGAGGAATGTGATTTGGAGGGCCTAAAGAAGGGGAATTACAAGTACGTGTTCGGCAGTCCTGAATCTTCCCTGTCTGCCAAGCACAGAAAGCAGATTTTCACAAACCCCATCTACAAGTCACGGCTTGGTGCCATATTCATTGATGAAAGTCATTGTATAGTGAAATGGTAATGTTTAACCGCGACATGGGATCAGTGAGTCTCTGAAGGCGACGAACCAGACCGGTGCAAATTTCCACCGGTCCGCGCCATCTGCAGGATGCGGGTGGAACTTTGTTAACCCTACCAGTCTGGTTCGTCGCCTTCGGCAACTCACTGGTCCCACGTCGCGGTTAAACATTCGTCTCCTTCGGCGACTCACTGCACCCCACAACGCCGTTAAACACCCCTGTGTATTAACCCCTTTGGGACAAATATGACGAACCAGACGACAGCCAGTCTAACTTTATTGCTTCATTCAATACATAGTGAACATAGGCATTACAATAACACATAACATATAAGCAGCAAGACTAACTATCAACTGACATTATCACATAAACACATATAAAGTTAAACGTAGAATACACTAATTACATTGTAGTTTGAGAGTATGTATGTACAGGCTTGTCCCTCTAGCGGCGACACCAACAAGCTCGTGGATCAGGCAGTAACAGCGATGCTACTGCCCTCCACAGGCAGGGATGCGAAAGACAAAAGTACTGAATAGGCAGCAGGGGCGTGTTATAGATCTATAACACGTCCCTGTAGGCAGCAACTGCTGGTCAGGATAACTTTGCTTTCCTCTTATTCAAACATTTTGTCAATAAATTCAACTTTTGGCAGCACAATCTCAGTATCACCATTGTTGTACGACATAATGAATAGGAGTTTTTGTTCCGGGCCAAGTAAATGAAACTGTGTGTCAAAAAGCTTAAAGTAGAGCTCCTCCCTCTCCTGGAGGTAAAATGGGCAATCCAGGACTAGATGCTTTTCATCCTCTACCCAGCAAGTGGAGCAGACCTTGCACAGGCGCCTTTCAGCAGGCACCTTTGGATGAGCATGCCTGCCCACTTCGATCTGAAGATTGTGGGCACTAGTTCGTAATTTGCAAAATTCCTTTCGCGTTAGGAAATTGTCAACACTCAACAGATAATTTTCAACTCCAAAGTCAGTTTTAAATTGCCTATAGGTGAGCAGCTTTGAGTTGGGGTCCATACTATGCACATATCTGGACCAATCTTTGACAAACTTTTCTTGTAAGCAAAGCTTCAGATCGTTAATTGTCTTGCTAGGATTCAGGGAGCATTGGTTATCCCAGATGTGAGTGAAGTTGGTACTCGACCACAACAATTTAATATGAGCAGCCCAACCGTTTTTAATCTGAAGAGAATCTAAATGAGCCATGTTGACTAAATCCAGTTTGTCCTGGGGACACTGTTTAAACCAGTATTTTGCAGCATGAGGGAGCATTGTAAGAAAAAGTGGAAAACAACCAAGTTCGCCACGGACTGCTGCAGTGGTTGTCCGCTTGTTTACTCCTAATACATACTTGTTAAAATTTAGCAACACTTTCTCAGCAGGTACTTTGTCGCAGAGAGACATGAAGTTATCTTCATTTAAGTTTTTAAGAAAGTAAGATGACAAGCTGCCAGTGCAGTGGACTCGCCATTTGACACTTTCAAATGGGTTTTTGCAAAGTCCATACAGCGTTTTCTTGTTTCATTTTCTTTTTGACCAGGTGGACCATTTAAGCCCAGTATAATGAGAGACCATTTGCGCTTGTGCATTTGGTCATCTAAAGCTTTCAATACTATGACAGTGGATATCTCTGTCGTTTTCATGGCGAGCTTTGGTAGTATGTCATTTACAACAGTGTCAATGCGATCACTACGGTCTTGGATACCACGTTCAAGTTGCGTCACAACATCATTATTCATTAATCTTCCCTTTCATTTCATTCAGTTCCTCCTTCACTACAAAACGTATAGCATCCAATAGGTTAGGGTCTATGGATTCAAGACCTGTTGATTTGGATCTTGATCTAGTGGCTATTTCAGAGGTCACGATGATTTATATGCCACTTGCCTGCATGAAATACATGTCCATGATCAGCCTGGGTATGAATGGGTCGAAAGATTACATCATGGAGCAGCATGTCAGAGTGACCTTTTTGTGTGGAAGCACTTGTCACGGTATATGCACACCAACAAAGCCACGAAAGACAGTCCCAACTCTGTGTGCCATATGAAAACTTTCAGCAAAGTTCTCCAACGACAGCCAGTGAAAATAAATTTGAAAAGGACACACCAGTGATCACTAACCACTCATGAGGCATCCAGGCAAAAATTTTTGATGGATATGGAGCCGGGGGGGGGGGGGGAGGGGACTCCCATGTTGGCTTGTACTGGGCATGTGCCGCGGGAAAGACCCTGTTTTCATTACTCCCAGGATTAGAAAAGTCCCCCCCCCCCCCCAAAAAAAAAAAAAATGTACACAGCTGGATTAGGATAGGGGTAACAATTAGGATGCACCAATGCAGCACTCCTTTTAACACATTACAGGATTAAGAAAGGGTACCTTTTTATATCTAGTGTAGGATTAAGAAAGGGTATTGTAAAAAAAAAAATGTCCGCGGCACATATCCACCCTGATGTTGAGTATGTGCGCCCCTCCCCCCAACTCCCGGATATGGAGCAATGTCTGAAAAAAAAGGCCTTGCATGTAGCCTCCCTCGCATGGCTGGCAGAAAGCTCTGTGGCAATCTCTCTCACACGGTCGGCTCAGTGTGGTTCAGGCTTTACTTCCTGCAATATTCGAGCGCTTGCTTGTTGTCACCACTTTTGATGCTGTAATAATCAAGCCAGCTATTGCATGTTATCCTGTTGTCTTTAGCCCCATTGTTTAAGAGAGGGATAATAGGGAGCACGGTGGCCCAACGCTGAGGCCTCCCAGCCAGGCGTCAATTAAATCTACTTTTTTTTCCTCTAGGCCACCTGTGTAACACAGTGACACAGGTCGGCGGTAGACAAGCCGAGAGCCACATTATTATTAATTAGACAGGCTATTCGATGTTTAATGAGGACCAGTCCTGCAGATCAAATGACTGCCTATCCATTATTCTGCTGTATGTCTCACCTGGGTCTGAGTTGACCCCCAAATGCTAGTTAATTCTGAACTGGGGGAATGTGTTTATTTGGCACGGAGCCACTTGTACGCAGAAGATGTAAACACTTTCAGGTTTAAGAATAAGAATTTGCTACATGCAAAATAATGAACAAGAATACTTCATTGAAATAGGCAATGAACTCTCCCAAAAGATCCCATCCTTGAATGTAACAGTGATTATGTCTTCAAACTTTTTCACATTCCCCTGACATGAATATCATACTTCTATATCGATGCGTTACATACATACATACATAAATACATACATACATACATACATACATACATACATACATACATACATACATACATACATACATACATACATAGGTACACAGGCCCGTAACCAGGTTTGTTCAGGTGGGGGGGGTCTTTCTGTGGAAATGAGCTAGTGCCGAAGGCACGAAGCTGATGCTAGGGGGGTCCGGGGGTAGGTCCCCCGGAACATTTTGGAAAAAGGGACTTCAAATACTGCATTTCCTGCATTTTGAGCACATTTTACCTCTTTCACTGCTGATGGAAAACTTGAGTTTTATTTTTACTTTTTTTATACTAATGATGTTTATCTCCACACAATTCCGTTTTTTTGTGTGTGTCAGATAAATGGCATGCATGATGCTGCCTGAACATTCATCAGTATTTTAGCTAAAACTCCATTTATATTTTCATCAAATATGATGGAAATTTTAAGATAAAACACTGCATGCAAGCTGACTGCTACAGGAACAAGTACATTTTAATATCTGCACCAAATAGAAGGGGGGAGGGGGTTAGTGTTGTATATTTTGCATCAACTCTTTCACTGCCAAATGCGAATTTATTCATCTCAAATGTTGTCTCAAGATTAATCATACCTATTAATTTGACATTCAGATTCTACATACAAAGACTTCTCATACAAGTTTCAGAATGCCTCGTCTAAACTTAATTCAGAATATCATCGTCTTAGTCAACAGCTTGCCTCAGCGCACTTTGCGTGCAGTGCGCGCAAAGTGCGCCGAGGCAAGCTGTTGACTCAGTCTCAAATGCAGAGAAGAGTTTAAAAGTAGAGGTGCAAATTTAATAAGTTAGTGAGGAAATTTTTTATACTGTTGCCGTAAAATTTCAGTTTTGAAATCACAAATACAAAAATGTATATATGTATTGAGTTGGTTGAGATTTGTGTAAAGTAGATCTGCATTGTCATTAAGCCTATATTTACTGCATGTGAAAATTTTAAGTATTTTCTCCTGTAGTCTATAGACGTCCGTCGGGTAGAGATCAGAAAGAGCTTGCATGTCCTTGGGTAAATATATGAATATATCACACATTGTTAGGCCTACAAATGAATGTCAGCAGAAACCCTACATGCAAAATGGAATTTTGTATGCTGCTACAAGTCAGAAAAAAAAAAGAAATTGTCACAAAATTCTGTTGAGAAAATGTTGGATTTTCCAACCCTTCACAATATTCAAGACCTACCTTTTAGTGCCATCTTAGCAAATATGGTCAACAAATTTTGACATGTGGCTGCACCCCGCTTTCTCTTCCTTTCTTCATCATCTTTTTTCCCCATGTCTTATTAATACTATTAAACTGAAAGTCTAAGGACTTGAATATTAACTTAATAATGCCTATATGACTCCGTACATCGTGTACATGTTATGATGTAGATGTACCTACTGTAGCTCTGTTCTGAACTGAACTTCAAGTACTGACATCCTGCCAGCAAAAATTAAGAAAAAGGCTGTGTCTTAAGTGACAGATTTCACAGAACATATAATAGCTGAGAACAAAACCACAAGAGGATGGGGAGTGGTGACGGATCTGCAAGTCAAAGCTGTGAAAACAAACCCTTATTAGAGAGCAGCATTACTTCCTATGTATAATTGCTATAACTTGTAATGAACACAATCATCAAATTCACATGAACATGTAAATGCAAGTGTACCCATTAATAGTTTCCGTGTGCAGTTTATACTGTCATGTATGTGTCTGAATTGTGTCTTTGATCTGACTAATACATTAAAGCTGTTCCATATTGGTCATCTATTACATAAAGACTTAGCCACTCTCTTCACAGGTATGAAGTGTTGATGAACCATATCTGTTTAATATATATTACAAAATCTTTGCTAGGCCATAGGGTGGGGGTCGTACGACCCCCCTCGAACCCCCCCCCCTTGGTTACGAGCCTGATACATACATATGGTGCACACATACATACATACATACATACATACATACATACATACATACATACATACATACATAATTCACCAATTGCTGTATGATGTCGATTCACCTATACTTTATGTAATGTTTAATTAATTCATGTTTGTCTGTGTCTCTGTTGCTATGTTTGCGTATGTATGTTGGTGGACATGCATGTCAATGAAATATTGACGGAAGGGCAGCCCGTTCCGGGAGGGAAGGGGACGATTTTATGATAATGTTTGGCATTTTGTCCTTTTTTTTGTAATTCTAGATGTGAATTTAAGTAAATATTTAAAGTAATCCTTGACAAACTAGGGATTATGCTTTTTAAACGTCACTTGAGTTGTCATTGTCTGAACAGGCCTTCTACCTCCAGCTATCAAAACATAAATGAAAAAAAAAATAAAAAACAGGCTGCTTCGCAGGCAAGATTTGTCAATAAATCGCCTCGAAACACTTTTGGTTCCTCGATAATCTGAGAAAAGACCTCATCTGCCCATGGCATTTTATTAGTGACAGCAAATGATTGATATTTACGTGGACCTGAGACCAAGAGCACCGACAGCCACTCAGTATTCATGTATCAAATTAGACGCAAAGTCAGAAATGTTATACTTCTCAGTTATGTAACAGCCGGCTAATAGCAATGCGTGAGAAACCTGCTTTATCTTGCGTTGATCAATACGTAGCATTCATGCACACAGCGGACTGCTACTTGAGTCCGCATCACTCGACAAGAAAGTACCTGTATATTCTGGTAGATCCCTTTACCAAACCGCGCAACACCCTTTGCTCTTATAGTAAAATAATAATAATAATAATAATAATAATAATAATAATAATAATAATAATAATAATAATAATAATAATAATAATAATTGTTATTATTATTATCATTATTATTATTATTATTATTATTAGTATTATTATTAAGTTACAATCATATTCTGTTCATACACATTGAGCACATTTTTTAAGGAACCATCATCTGTTTGGAACAGGTGTTCTTGAACAATGCAAATGTTAGTAACACTCTTACTGCATTCATCATAATTATGCCTATATTATGGCGGTTGATTGTCTCCATTGTTTGTCGAGATTTTGGCGGGATATTGATATGCAGGACTCTCTCTCTCTCTCTCTCTCTCTCTCTCTCTCATGTTATCGCTGAAGAAACAAGTTATGAACAGTTATATCACACTGGGCGTGCCATTGGGCCCATGCGATTCCGCTTCACTTGGTAATCATGTGATATTATCCTCTCAAGTAACTCTCCACAACAATGTTTTCAAATGAAAAGCGCTAAAATTATCAAACAAAGATCAATTTTTAGGCACTCGCATGCACAAACAATCAAGGGGCAGGAGTTCACGGGGGGGGGGGGGGGGGGAGGATCCCAGTATGCTGTTCCAAGTAATAATACTGTGGTGCAAGGTATGGAAAATCAGGACATTTAGAAATAATGACAAATAATTTAAAGCGGGTTTCAGCACGCCAGTGCGGTTAATAGAAATATCTAGTTCGCCTATATGGTAAACATTTAACTCCCTCAATCAAAGCTTTCGACAGTGTTTCATAGAGACGAATGGGCCAGTTGCATAACCGTTCATAATAACCGTGTAGTCCGTACATCTCTGAGGCGCACACTGCCAAGAACGGACATACCTGACTGAACGCACGTTTTTGGTCTCGTGAAATCAAAGCAAATTACAAGCCAGGATTAAAAGAAACGGTATTACATTTATACAATTGTATGGAGTGAACAAGCAGTCGAAGGTTCGAGCATACCGCGGGGCATGTAGATAGATATAGGTGAACATCAGCTGGCCATATCGAGAGGTTTACGTCGTTAACTCGTTTTACTTCTGGGCCATCATGATGGCAAACTCGACCAAACGCGAGACCAGCGGCTGTGATCAATATGAGACAGGTAAGTCACCTGGAAATCCTGCTGGCCAAATGTTGTTTATGCCGACTGGTGGTTGGGTCCCGACATGTAATGTTTTAAAACACAAGGAATTCCGTGGTTCTACGGTTTATCCGCAAAGTATTTACTTCGGAAAGACAATGCGTCAACATTTAACAATGTACGGGTAGATTGAAATTTGTGTGCATAACTTGTGTTTCGTGTCACACATATTTCGCATACCAATCTAACTAAGTTAACTCGCATCAGAAACGTGAATGACTCAATCAACGTTAACGCCCTTAATGTGTCTGCAAAAGCTTTTTTCGCGCATTTTTTTTTATTTTTGTCTTTTGTACTTTTTTTTACCTTTGCATATGTACATGGGTATCATGTGTATATGTTCAGACAATACCAGTAAAGTTTTATTCACTTCATTAGCAATTAGGGGAAGGCAGCGGAGGGGGTTCTTGATTGCTTGGAACCACCCATGCCACCCCCACTCTGACCGGGTGTATATTAGTATCTTGTTCAAGCACAAAGGAGTCCGCCAACCCGATTGTTTTGTACATTTGCAGAGAGACCGAGCGAAACCAAAGTGAATGATGTTGAAATTGCCACACACAAACAGGTAATAACGTTTGAGCAATTATCCACATACTTGAATAATGTACTTGAGCTCTGTGCATGGAGCGCCAGGGACCAGGTTTCCCTTTGCGAGAGACCTATTCTTCTCAACTTGGCATTGTGCTTACACAAAGTAACAATAAGAACCTGGCTCTCTCATGGTGCATTAACACTGCCGTGTACTTTATTTGTCCTTGATTGGGGGGGGGGGGGGAGGCGTTATCACATGATTGTAGCTATAGCTACGTTTTTCGACTCTTTTATATTTACAAATGCATGCATGTAGAATTTAGGGATTCAGGAGTCCAGGAAGCCTGCGTACCATTTTCGAGACCAAGTATCCCCCTTGCCCCTTAGATGTTGCAACATTAAAAATATTACTATATATCAATAAGCCACTGGTTCATACATGCATCGAAATGCTTGCTTTGAGCTCATTTGACAAATAAGGCAAGAATGGAAGACTTTAAATCGTTTGTGAAGCTGTGTTGTGAAGGTCTTTGAACACGCCGTTTTCTACATTTTCTCTTTTTTTTTTTCGGTGACAACTACGTACTGTAAAAAATTAGTCTGGAATCTTGCTCCAAGGTGGGATAGTTAACCACTTAGTTTTTCTTCATCACGAATTCTCAAAAGCTGCTCATCTCCAGACGGAAGTGCGGGTAGTATTTTGTGCCATTACAATTTGTAGAACCTTTGATAAGGTTCTATCATTCAGGGATCGTGCATAACCTGAAAATGCAGGTATCCGATGCCGATTACTTTTTGTGTAGAAGACTATCTTCACAGTGGCGCACGCGGGGGGGGGGGGTTACAGGGGGTATGTACCCCCCCCACTCCCCCCTTTTTTTTTTTAAGGACAAGATGCTTAGTTGCCTGGAGAGAGTCTACAAAGTACCTGTCCTGTGTATGTAGAGATATTCTGCTTATAATGCTGGTGGGTTAGGTTATAACAGGTAAGTGCTATAGGATAGCACTTCCTTGGTTATAATTAGGTGTACGTGCAGGGTGTTTTGCTAGTACAAATGGCCTGCCGTTATAATAACTCCCGGAAATAATGGCTGAACTGTAAACGGTCATGTATACATTCCCCTGTGATGCCAAACTTGTGCCCATGTGTTATCAACGGTCTCTCTGTATATATGAGCACATCATAGACATGCTATTATACCATGATAGCATTGTTTGTTTTAATTTGTTACAACAGGCATCGATCGATTTCCTGTCTGTTACATTCTATTGTCCCTTGCAATGTCTCTCCATGTGTATGCTGAAAGTGAAAAGTTTGACTGTAAGACATTAATGATAAGTTTCTCAAGAAACATGTAAATTTTGTGTAATTCTTTCTTGTAAGAGTGTCTCTTAAGTCCTTTGATCAGCTTGCACAAATATATGATTATTGTTCTAAACAATCAAAGTGCATGACATACATTCTGATTTATGAATTATGGACAGGAGTCAAACGTGAACTCTAAAATTGAGCTGTGCACTTTATAATGGTACATTGAATTCTGATCTGTGAGTTATGATTGAGCTGGAGTTAAACTTGAACTCTAAAATTGAGCTATGCACTTATTTTTTCTTAATATTAGTGTTAAATTAAAAAAAAAACTCATGTGAGTCTCTGATTATAGGACCAAAACTCGCTGAAAAGGACATTTATTTAAGCCCAGAATGGACCATTTTACACCTAAAATTTCAAAATTTTCCGGGGGAGCATGCCCCTGGACCCCCCTAGAATTACTTTAAGGCTTTGCCGCTCGCTATTAACTTTTCCATTTGTTGTACCCCCCCCCCTTCAGCAAAATCCTGGGTGCCCCCACTGCTTCATGTACAGAAGTAAAGAGTGGTCATCCATTCCGGTGCGAAGGGGGGGGGGGAGGGGAAGGCATCAAAGTAGGCGGCCCACACGGTTCAGTTCTGGGTCCATTGCTGTTTCTGGTGTACTTTAATGATATTGTTGAGATTGTTAAATATGAAATACGTCTTTATGCATCAAAATTAACAAGCCTACTAAAGCAGCTAAGAATATACATCGTGATCTTCAGCAAAATCACAATGGTCAGACCAGTGGCCTTTCCTTCAACCCCAACCAAATCAATGAAAGTACGTAGGAAAAATAACCCTGCAGACCATTCCAACTCAAAAGATAATAGTATTGGAAATGTTGTTTGCACAATTCACACCTGGGTCTTTGGTTCTCTTCTGATCTCGCCTTGTCAACTTGTGTTACCCATATTGCAAAATCCAAAAAAACTAAATGATGTCTTAAAACGTCAATAGTATAAGTTGAATAGAAAATCCCTTGAATGTATCTACTTTTCTTTGGTACTTCCCTGTTTGGAGTACGCCAGTGCCGTGTGGGAGGATGTACAAATGCTTATAAAGACTATGTGAAAACTAATAAGCTGGATGCAGCCCGGGTTGTGGCTGGAGCATTTGTGTACGCAAGTCATTATAAAAGAAAATACAGAGAGAGAGAGAGAGAGAGAGAGAGAGAGAGAGAGAGAGAGAGAGAGAGAGAGAGAGAGAGAGAGAGAGAGAGAGACAGAGAGACAGAGAGAGAGACACAGAGAGAGAGACAGAGAGAAAATTAGATGAGCGAAGGAGAAAACAAAAATTGATACTTTGTTTAAAATGTTTAATGTTATTGTTCCACCATACCTAAAACTGTCTTACCAGGAATAGTCTCGGGTCGGACTTAACAAATAAGAACTCTCGAAGCCAAGATTTTTTGTTCTATAATGTTGTCTTTCCATCAGATATCTGGGAATGGAACTTATTACCTCGACAAGTTAGGGAAATTGACCATCTGGATGAGTTTCAAACGGAAATGATTCGAAACAAGCCCCAAAGTAACAAGCTGTTTTATACTGGAGAAAAAAATTGCTATTATTCATGCTAGAATGCGCATGGGCCGCAGCCAACAAAATAGTGATCTCTCCAAAATGGGTGGCGTCGAGTTGCCGTCGTGCTCTTTGCGGAGTATGTTTGGGAAATGTTCACCACTTGCTTTTAATGTAACAGGTATGTCTAACTTAGGAACTAGATACACTCTAAAACAAAATCCTCTGGCAACTTTAATATGAAAACTTTACTTTTTGGAATTGGTTTAAACATTTTTTTTTCCAAAAGAAAGCAATTTGAAAACAGGGCGCAGCCCTATATAAATTCCTCTTGCACATAGAGAGGTAGAGAGAAAAGACTGTATAACAACATCAGACAAGTTGGAATTCAAAGAAGTGGCATTATTAAAGGTCAAAATGAGGACATTTTTAGGCCTTTCCTAAATATTATAAGTTTTCTGGAAGGTATAAAATATGATTTTGTGCTAGAATTTGGCCAGGTTTGTTCAGCTCACACATCGTTCTATTTTGTCCCTTTTCTGTTTAATTGTGGTCCTGTTAGCAATCTGTTGGAGTACTGGTTTTTGCAAAATCTCCATGTTGTCTCGTGTATGTGTACAAGAGGGTTTTTAAAAGGCTGGTGAGCCTATAGGCTATTTGTTTTGTTTCGAATCAAAGATGATTAAGCAGATGGTGGGAAAATGAAATACAAACTATCCCAGAAAATCCTGGTCTTATTTGCGTAGCATTGTTTATTGAATGCACGCATGACTGAAATATTTAAACTGAAATTGGAATCGGACCTCTTTTTATAATAGTTTTGACGATTTTTTATCATTGTTCAGTGCTTCAATTTAAATCGATGCAAGTTTTGGTCAACAAACAAAATTGTTGACCAAAATTTGCATGGGTTAGTCTTAGAGTTTTCAATTCTTGTTTATTGCCTGTTCCGTTAGCCCAAGCACATCATTCAACCTGAAATGGCAGCTCTGTCTATAATAGTTTTGAAGATTTTCATCATTATTCAAGTCTTCAATCTTATGTACAGTGGTCCCTGTCTTCAGAGATTACTCTAATGAGAGAACACCTGTCTTGAAAGACCACTTTTTAGGGTGCCTTGGCTGGTACTTTCCATTTATTTATACCTCTTCTGAAAGCGCACCTGTTTTGAGAGTACAATTTTTGCCTTGCAAATGGGTAGTCTTTAAAGATAGGTTTAACTGTATTTGCTCAAATAAACTTCAATTGACATGCCACAATTTTCAATCGCTGTTCATTGGATGTGTATACAGCATAAAGAGGCAAGTTAGGTTGGAAATATCACATCAATGTATAACTGTTTTAAAGATATTCAGCATTAAGCAACAATTCAATTGTGCGAGATTACCTAAAATTGAATTAAAACCTGGCTTTCAGTCAATGTTCATTGGATGTACCATAGCACAAACATAAAAACTGAAGTATAGTGGAACATCTAGCTACAACAGTTTTTAAGATATTCAGCATTATTCAACACTTCAATATTGTGCATTTACCAAAATTTGCATAAATTAAAATCTGACAGTTTTCAGTCACTGTTCATTGGATTCGCCCAAAGCACAAACATATAAATTGAAATTAGAATGGGACCTCTGTCAAAAATAGTGTTGAAGATATTCGTTATTATCCACCACTACAATTTTGTGTATTGGCCAAGTTTTGTGTAAATTAACAGCTTACATCTTTCAATCGGTGTGCACCGGATGTGCACATGGCACAAACACATAAAGTGAAGTTGGCATGTCACCTCTATAGTTTTGAAGATATTCAATTTTAAATTTGTCATGTGTCCCTAATTAGCATAAATGAAGAATTGCAACTTTCGTCTGTGGTTCCTTGGATGCACCAACGACTCAATCCTATGAACTGAAGTTAGAATGTCACCTGTGTTTAAAATAGTTTTAAAGATATGCAATTTTTAAATTTTGAAGTGTCCTTTGTTGGCATAAATTTAAATTCTACAACTGTGATAGTGTGCCCAATAGATTCACAGCCCCAATAAACTTTCTAGTAGAACTTACGTTTAAGCCTCTATTGTGTAGAAAGAAAGAAAGATTTCACAAATCGATTCACTTGACAAAATAAACTTGCCTGGACTACAATACACATACGAAGCAGCCTGTTTCACATAAGTACTTGGTAAATGTATATACTTGGATTTTATGTTTATTAGCCTGTTTGCATTAGACACGAACACTAAATAATTACCAAAGTAGATTGTAAGAAAGAAAGAAGGAAGAAAGGAAAGAAAGAAAGAAAGAAAGAAAGAAAGAAAGAAAGAAAGAAAGAAAGAAAGAAAGAAAGAAAGAAAGGTTTATACACAGACATAAGTAATGGGCAGACCGGAGCCAGAGATGTCAGTGACGATTTTCTTTCTTTTCCTTCCCTTCCTTGCCTCCATAGCAGACGCAAGCTGCGTATGTTGTCTACTCCGCTAACACGGAGCTTGGTCTGCTTTGCAGGCAATTCCCTTCCTTTCTTTTATTTTATTTTTCCCCTCTTTTGTCGTCCTTTCGTTTTTTCATTTTTCCAAAATGGTACCTTTTCATTTTTTAAAAATACATACTGTTCTTATGTAAACGCACAAGTTTTAATACAGTGGTGCTGTTTTGCTATAATTTTTCAAGGAACATTCGGAGTTGCCGGAACGCTGGTTTCAACGACAAGACGTGTTGGTTCTGATATTGGGACTTGTATTCATTGCCGCATTGCTAGGAGCCATGTTTGGATTTGGTAAGTCAACATAATCAGATAAAAACAGTAAACGTTACATGGAAATTTTAAACATATTCTGTCTTACGTAGGTTAAACAGTGAAGGTACTTGTACGCCCATCCATCGATTAATAGAAAGGCCTTTAGTTCTGAAACACAAAAACTGACTTTGACCTATGACCTCGGTCCACTTGACTGCTTCAAATCAAAGAACCTGGGTGTTCACACATATTGAGAGACAGATTTTTTTGCTGACTGTTTGTAACTTTTGAAAAAAGATTCTGTATTGATAAAAAAAATACCGTTCAAAGAACGCAGTACCCTTCGGCCGCCTTCAATCTCTTTTGCTGTAAGTGAATAGGAATAGTGTCCCATAGTATCAGGTATAGGTACCTACACAAATACTACTATTGGACACTTAACCTTTGACCCCCAAAACATTAGGTCAAATATAGAGGTATAACCTTAACTTTCAATAGCCTTGTAGATCACCCTATGTTGCTTCTTTTGCTTTAAGATTTAGATTTCTAGATGCACAATGTCACTCAGCAAACTTGTGACCCGTGTGTGACCTTGAAAATTAGTTCAAAGTCAATTATGCTTGCAGTGGTGTACTATCATATGCAATTTGAAAGTCCTGTCTCAAAAGCTTCGGACGTTATAGTGGGTTAAAAAAATTGATGTATAGGTCACTGTGACCCAGATACTTGACCTAGTGACCTACTCTTGATTCATGACATATTCTTTGGTTATGATACATGGGTGTATAAAATTTCATGTAGCTGACTTTAATACTTCCTTACTTATACCAATACCACCATTGTGCATTTGACCTTTGACCTCAAAAGGTAGGTCAAATGTAGAGCTATGACCTTGATTTTCGATAGACTTCTAGATCACTCTATGAAGCTTCTTGTGTGTAAGATTTAGATTGCTAGATGCAGGCTTTCAATAGTAAGAGTGGTAACATTGCTTGGCACATGTGACCAATGTGTGACCTTGAGAATTACGTCAAGATCAACTATGCTTGCACACAAAGTAGGACATATACGAATGTACTATTATGTGCAATTTAAAAGTACCGTCTCAAAAATTTCTGAAGTTATAGTGGTAAACAAAATTTAAATGAATAAGTCACTGTGACCCAGATACTTGACCTAGTGACCTACTTTTGATTCATGACACATTCTTTGGTTGTGATACATGTGTGTATAAAATTTCTTGTAACTGAATAAAAAACTTCCTTACTTATACGAATACCACCATTGTGCACTTGACCTTTGACCTCAAAAAGTAGGTCAAATATAGAGATATGACCCCTATTTTCAATAGGCTTCTATATCACTCTATGAAGCTTCTTGTGTGCAAGATTTAGATTGCTAGATGCAGGCTTTGAATAGTTAGAGCGGTAACGTTGCTTAGCACATGTGGCCAATGTGTGACCTTAAAAATTACATCAAGGTCAACTATGCTTGCACATAAAGTAGGCCATATAGGATTGTACTATCATGTGCAATTTGAAAGTACTGTCTCAAAAATTTCTGAAGTTACGGTGGTAAAACCACGGGACGAACGGACAGACGGACGGCGCCGGGTACGACAATACCCGTCGGCCTCATAAGGCCGAAGGGTAAAAAATGGGAAAAATTTACATTTCTACAACACTGGATGATACAGATTTTCCTGTTTGGTATCAACATAAAAGCCAGAGAAATTGTGCCCTATTAAATGAGCTTGCTTCATACTGTTGGGAAGTTAAATGTCACATGAACACAAAGGCTAATTGATATTTCATTTGGATACTATTAACATGTCCTTTAAAGTACAGATTCTTGTAACGGCCAAAATATCATTATGCCCCCCTCCTAACGCAGGAGGGGCATACAATAATCGCTTTTTCCGCGAGTCCGTGCATCCGTCCATCCGCATTTCGTGTCCGAGCTATAATTCGCTCGTCCTTCAACTTGGATTAATGAAACATTACATCAGTTGCATCTGGACATAAGGGTGTGTCATATACCAAAATTAGGTTTCCAGGTCAAGTATATATGGATCACAGTAATATATTCTTGTAAAATCGTGTCCAGGCTATAATTCCTTTATCATGTTACTTAAAGTAATGAAACTTAGCACACAGATGCATCTAAACATAAGGGTGTGTCATGTACCAAAAGTAGGGTAGGTCACTAGGTGAAGTATCTGGGTCACAGTGATATCCTTACAGGCCACAGACTACAGTTATAAATCCTTCTATTTTTCATATTAGCATTTTTCAGTCTAAAAAATCAGCATTTTGGTATTTTGAAATTCCGTGAATGGCATTTAAGAGATAAAAATGTCAGAAAAATATGGACGAATTTTTGTCATACAATTCCCAGCTCGTTAATTTGTGATAATTGAAATACGAAACAACACCTGGATGTCAGCTTTATACAGGTGTATGAACTGTGCTCTTGCCAGGGTCACATCTTTGTCCTTCCCCACCATAAAGTTCCCACCTGGCCTGAAAGACAGTGTACCTATATGACCACCAATGAAGCAACTCTGCGATGCAGCAAACCTGACTTAGCTAACTTTATTTAAACAGAAGCTACAGCATGCTGAAAACACAGTATTTTCACAATTACGGACTATCTCCGTTGGGATGCGCAACCAGCCAATCACAACTGTAGTCTGTAACCTTACAAAATCGTGTCCGGGCTATAATTTCTTCACTGTTTAAGTTTCATGAAACTTCACACACACACACACACACACACACACAAACATCTTGACGTAAAGCTGAGTCATAAAACTAAAGTAGGTCACTAGGTCAAGTATCTGGGTCACGGCAATACAACCATGTAAAACTACATGACACTTTATGTCCGGGATGTAATTCTGTTGTCCTTCAAGTTATTTTAATGAAATTTCACATACAGGTGTATCTACATACATTTGGTCATGAACCAAAAGTTGGTCGCTAGGTGAAGTGCCTGGGTCACAGTAACATATCCTTGTAAAATCACGTCCAGGCTACAATTCCTTTACTGTTTAACTTAGTTTCACGAAACTTTCCACGTGCTTATATCTTGACCAAAAGGTGTGTCATGAAACAAAAGTTTGTCAGTACGTCAAGTATCTGGTCCTCTGATATTCGCGTCTGAGCTATAACTCACTTGCCCTTCAACTTAGATTAATGAAACTTTTACTGTAGGCAAGTAGGTCAAGTATTTGGGTCACAGTGAAATATTCCTGAAAAATCGTGTCCGGGCTATAATTCTTTCGCTATTTAACTTAATGAAATCTTAAACACAGATGCGTCTACACCTAAGGGTGTGTCATGTACCATAAGTAAGTCACTAGGTCAAGTATCTGGGTCACATAGACATATCCTTGGAAAATCGTGTCTAGGCTATTCTTCCGTTACTGTTTAACTTAGTTTCATGAAACTTGACACACACACATATATATATTTTCCTAAAGGGGTATCATAAAACAAAAGTAGGGCTCACAGTGGCTGAGTCTCCACTATCCGGGCCTGGGCTATAATTCGCTTGTCCTTGAATTTAGAATTACTCCCTCTCCCCCACCCCCAAAAGGTCCCATATGGGTACAAGACAGGGATGTATGATCAGAGCTCTACTGTTTATTAAACAAAATAAGTTTATTTTGGATTTAGAAGTCAAAGGTGGTCAAAGTGTATTTATTTCTGAGGAAACCATGAACTTATCAGCATCACTTTATGCAGATGCTATTGTAGACTTGGCAGATGCTGTTGCTCGTCTGCAGAAGCAGATTAATATTTTGGAGTAATTCTGTGATCAATCATGCATGCACCTTAATATAACAAAGTAGAAATAATGGTGTTTAGGAGTGGACGATTTTTGCGTAAGAAAGAGGAATGGTATTTTAGACATGAAAAAATTGAGTGTGTGTCTAATCACAAGAACTTAGGTCTCATGGTGTCTTCACGATTATTATGGTCAGTGGCAACCAGGACTTTGGCCAGCCAAGCGCAAAAAGTCATAACAATGTTACAGTGTTTTCAATATAAAGTGGGTAAACTACCATATAGGACTATATTCCACATATTTGACAGAATGATTGCTCCAGTTTTACTTTATGGATCAGAGATATGGGGATATAAACATACTGGGACAATAGAAAAAGTACAGATTAAGTTTTTACACTGTGGCTTGGTCTCCCTCAAGGGTCATCTGATGGTGCTGCCTCAGAGGAATGTGGGAGGTATCCCCTTTTGTTAGATATAATCTACGGTGTATCAGTTACTGCTGCAAGATTCATCACAAGAATTCTCATAGATACGTAAAACAGTGTTATAACATGTTGTGTGAGTTGGATAAGGTAAGAAGGTGTAATTGGGCAACACACGTTTATTCATTATAATTCAAATCTGGTTTTGGCACAAGCTGGATAGCACAAAAAGTTGAAATATTGCTTGGTTGAGTAAGGTTTTCTCTAAAAGATTGAAGGATTGTGCCATACAAATTTTGTATGATTCAGTTACAGAAAACAAAAAATTTAAACACTTATTGCCCTTTTAAATCCGTACTAGTTGCTGAAAAATACCTCAAATTTGTCAATATTATCAATTTTAGAATTACTATAACTGTTTCAGGTGTTCGAGTCACAATGTTCACATTCGAAAAGGCAGACATAGTATTACAGCAAAAGAAGAGAGAACTTGTTTATTATGTAAAACTAATAACATTAACTGTATTGAGGATGAGTTTCATTTTTAATGGTTTGAGCTTTTTATCTAGATTTGCGTGACAAACATTTGGGCAGAAAGTATTATTGGTACCATTCTTATGAAAAGATGGTTAATCTTGTAAAACTTGACAAGCCAGAAGTCTAATGTGCATTAGGGAATTACTTGGTCGATGCTTTCAAGAAAAGAGATAATCTTTTGTTAAATATTTGATACATGTATTAAAATTTGTTGTCTTTATGTAAAATTGTTTAAATGTAATTATGTACTGACGGGCCGGTGGCCTTTTGTTATGAAATAGATCTTTCTTTCTGTAAAAATAAAATTTAGAATAAAGAAACTTTACATACAGGTGCATCTAGACATAAGAGTGTGTCATATGCCAAACGTATGTCACAAGGTCAAGCACCTGGGTGACAGTGACATATTCTTGTAAAATCGTGTCCGGGTTCTAATTCCTTTACTACTTAACTTAGTTTCATGAAACTTCACACACACACACACACACACACACACACACACACACACACATATCTTGACCTAAAGGAGTGTCATGAAACAAAAGAAGGTCACTAGGTCAAGTATCTGGGTCATGGTGGTACATTCATATTAAACTACATTACATCCCATGCCCGGGCTGTAATTCGGCTCTCCTTTCACTTAGAATTATGAAACTTTACACAATTGTGTATCTGGACACAAGATTGTGTCATACATAAAAGTAGGTCACTAAGTGAAGTATCTGGGTCACGGTGATAGCCTATTTTTATTGACCATAATAATTCCAAAATGAGACCTGTAATTAGCAAGGTTATAAATAAGGCGAGGGGGGCATAGATCCAGCAATCACTGATTGCCTTTTATTTTTTTTTCAAGGTGCGCTGCGGCAGTGGAATGCGCCATCGGGGTACTCGCACAACTTCAGCACGACATCAAAGGTACGGTTCATAGAGGAACCATACGTTGAAGATCTCACCATTAGGGGGCGCTCTGGGGCAGATCGTCAGGGCCGTTGGTACTATTGGAAATTACCACCAAACGAAATCACTATCTGGACGAGGGTATTCGTGTGGCTTGGATACTCTGGTCACCAACTGACTATCTGGTTTCTTTTATGGCAAGCTCAAGTTTCCAAAGCGAAAAGTACAGGTCCCAGATACAGCACAAAGTTGGATCGCTATAGTTGGGCATCGTTCGGAGTAAACATTTTCTTTCATATTTTGCATCTCGTTCAAACTCATGTAACGTATGATGCATTGGCACAAGACGTATCAATCACCAGCTCTCAAGGATCAGTTATTATGTTGATCATTGTAATAATAGTAATGGAATACTCAGAAAGAGGTATATTCTTTGGTTGGCCTGTTGCAACCAGCACATCTAAAATCAGCAGAAAAATAAGACTGAACTTGGGTGCCGTTCATTTATTGAGAAGATACCATGGGTACGCCTTTGCGTGGGCGGCCATTTATACCTTTTGGTATCATCCCATGGAAAATACGTACGGCCACGCTCTTGGGTTTTTTCACACTTGGATACTTGTTCTTCAGGGAAGCCTAATGTATACAAAATTCCACCTGAACCGCTGGTGGAGACTGATTTTGGAAACCTGGGTGATTGTCCATGCTGGTTTCGTTGCCGTTCAGACTGGTGGACCGGCCTTAAAGGGTACACAACTATGGCCCATGTTTGTTTTTGGATTTTCTTTAACTCTTTGTCTCACACAGATTTTTATTTTACCATTCTGGACCCATATCCCGAAATTAACACGAATAATCCCGCTAATCGTCTGGTTAGCTGTTGCTCTGGGCAATTACAGCTGGATTCCTGATGCAAATGGCCGCACATGGGTACGGATGCCGGGTGAGGTTATAAGAATTCCCGGCATTCTCTATGGACTCTTCCTTTTCACGTGGGCTATAACGTATCTCTTCTTATGGATTGACAAGAAGATACAAGAAAAGAGGGGAACAACTGAAAATGAAATGTCTCCTACACTTAAGATATTATGTGTGGGTTTATGTCTCTTAATATATATAATATTCGTGATTGCCTCCAGTTTAGTGGAAGTCATGGACTGGAAAATTATGATGTTTGTCCTGTTGACAATTTTAATGATGATTTACTTGATTGGTGTCGCATTGACAACAGTTATTTTAAGGAATGCTGTCCCAACCAGGGTTTCGAAGACTGTAGGTGGAAGTGTTGACAAAGTAAATCCATGTGAAGAAATCAACAATTCACACTCTCTGCAGACATTTGACAGTAACGCTAAAAGTATACGAACAGCAACCAACGAAAAGAAGGAAGTTGCGTAGCTGTATTTTCGTTTTTCTTTGTGCATGGCTTAAGCAGATGTTAAAAGTGTGGACTTAAAACATGTGCAAACACAAGCAGAGCGGCTAAAAATTTAAGCTCTTCTCATAAATGATACTATACTTGAAACGACATACCTTATTTCATTCAGTGGGCATTGATATTCACCTTTTAATATGGGCACGTGAATCTCAAAGGACTACACTGCACTGGTACATGTATATACATATATATATATATAGCGTGCACAGATTGAACATATGACTAGTTGTATGTACACTAGGACTAATATGCATATAGGCTGGTGCCAGACCGTGCTTACGAAAAACTATGTACAGCTACAAATTGTCCAACGTATGGTCTCCTTAACACTGTATATTCTGCCGATACAAGATTGCGGTTTATTGTGTTCACACCAGTTATTTAATTTGCAAATGGGTGATTGACCGCATATATATATATATATATATATATATATATATATATATATATATATATATATATATATATATATATATATATATATATATATATACACACATAGATACCTACCATATATATCGTATATTGAGGTTTTTGTGCAAACACAGACATTGTTTTTTCAATTCTTTCTTTCTTCCTTCTTTCTTTCCTTCCTTCCCCCCTTCCTTTCCTTCCTGTTTCTTTTCTTCCTTTTTCTTTCCACCTAAATATTGTCCGCAGAATTTTTTTGGAGACGACTATAGCTAGAAATCCAAACTGGTGCATGGGGGGGGGGGGGGGTACTTCCATGTAGGCTTGTATTGGGTATGTGCCCCGGGAAAGGCCCTGCTTTCATTACTTTCAGGATTAGAAAAGCCTCCCCCCCAAAAAAATAATAATAAGATAAAATAAATAAATAAATAAATAAATAAATAAATAAATAAATAAATAAATAAATAAATAAATAAATAAATAAATAAATAAATAAATAAATAAATAAATAAATAAATAAATAAATAAATAAATAAATAAATAAATAAATAAATAAATAAATAAATAAATAAATAAATAAATAAATAAATAAATAAATAAATAAATAAATAAATAAATAAATAAATAAATAAACAGCTGGATTAGGATAGGGGTAACAATTATTTGAGTGAACTGGAGATATAGGATATTATTAGTAAGTTCTTTGGAGGGAATTTTTGTGGGAAGTAAGAATATGCTAAAACTGGAATGTTGGTGTCCAGAATGCACCAGTATGCACCGATGCAGCACTCCTTTCAACACATTACAGGATTAAGAAAGGGTACCCTTTTATATCTGGTGTAGGATTAAGATAGGGTATTGTATAAAGATGTCCGCGGCACACACACACACACACCCTGATGTTGAGTATGTGCCCCCCCCCCCCCCCCCCCCGTGCATAACCATAGCCCCATGATTGGAATTAATCTTCTGAGTGAGAATAATTTGACATTTCCTTTATATGCAAATATAGGACAATTCAATTCAAATTTAAATCTTCCATATCTTCAAAACTGTTCCAGATAGAGGTCTATTTCCAGCCCAATATATGGGTTTGTGTCATGACCAACTCCTATGGCATGCAAACAAAGGTGAGGAATTTCAATGTTAAATGTGTTCTTTTAAATTCACTATGAATTTCCCAACACACAACCCGCCTTCCTACAACAACATGCACAAGTAGTTGCTGTTGCCTACCTCCATGCTGTTGTGTAACCATCTTGTAAGCATACTGAATTAGCTTGCACTGTCAGAACCTGTCTCTTGGGCAATTTGCTGTCCATAGTATAAGTCACTGTCCTTTTTGCAGGCTTAGGTATTGTAACGATTTGGAAAAAAAAACTCCCAACAACTGTGTGATAACTTAGGTTCTCAATAAAATACCGAGAGTCTCTTCCTGTTCCTATGTTAAATGGATCTTTGAGACCCAAATAACTGAGTTGCTGCATTACAATGTTGTAAGTTTCATGCCTATAGAGGGAAGAAACTTTGTGCCTGGGGCTATCTGACCCAGCCCTTGATCCCAAACGACAGCTGGGTCTCTCCTAGAAGCCTGTAATGCAGTATCCCACATCACTGACGTGGGTGAGATAGCTTGACCAATCAGAGCATAACAGTCTTTCAGTTCACAATGACTTTCTTGGGAACTTTATGGATTTCATAAGCACAGACGTGAAACAAACATGCGGATCAGTGTCAAGCCACTGATCTGCTTAAGCTTGCTGTGGCAGACTTTTGTCTTTGTTTGTTTGTTTCTTTCTTTCTTTCTTTCTTTCTTTCTTTCTTTCTTTCTTTCTTTCTTTCTTTCTTTCTTTCTTTCTTTCTTTCTTTGTAACCTGTGAAATGAGACATGTTCATTTTATCACAGCTGCTAAAGTATCTGATCAATTCTTCCATTTTGTTTCTGTGTGTGTGTGTGTGTGTGTGTGTGTGTGTGTGTGGTTTTTTTTCATGTAATAGTTATTCCATGTGTAGTTATTTCCCGTAGAATTATGATGCTATGTGTATGGATGTACAGATGTGTATTTCTACATGTAATACTCACCCATATGTAACATGGCAACCCTCTGTGGCGTGGTCACTTCCCTACCACCTTTTGCCAGTCCCAAGAGTGCCATTTATAGAGAAGTGTCACCGCATGAGTAAACATTGGAGTTGTGTGTATAAATCAGTGCAACTTTATGATATTCAAGTCTTAAAATGTAAAATGCTTCCTTTAGCATGACTTTAAATGCTACAAGTTATAAATCCTTCATCATGTGTTCCATACTGCACTAATGTGTAGCTGAAATTACATTTTTTTCCTGCTACAGATTTGAAAATATGCAAAATTTGAAGTTGAAACACCACCAGTATTTAATATAGTCAAAATGTGATTAATGTATGATTTGAAGTAATATCTTACCTTCTGGGTACACATACTGAGTTGCTTTTATATATATATATATTCTTGGACATATTATATATATTATATATAATATATACAATATATATATATAATATATATAGTTATAGAAAAAGGTGTCAATCCAACCTCTTGCACTAACTGTATAACATTTACATTTTTTTTGCCACAAGAGGAATTCATATAGGCATGGCTCCTGTTTTCCGATAATTTCTTTGATTATTTTTAAAATATGTTTAAACCAATCCACATACAATTTTTATGTTTGTGTTATGGGTGAATCAAAGGAAGGTGGATTGTATATTTGAATTTATGTGAAATAGGCGTACTGCCAAATTAAAAGTTGTAAGTATCTTTAAAAAAATGTAGAAAAAGATGTCAATACCAGAACATTTTAATCTGTTCTAATTAGGCACACTTCTAAGACTTTTAATAATTACCACTTAAAAACTATTAAGATGGAGGGACAATTTCAATGTAGGCGATTATGTTCAAGATAAGTTTTAATTATCATTGAACAAAATTTTAAAACATTTTACATTTTATTAATGTTCAAGGGACACAGACAGATTTGCCCCAGAGCAAACTTCTTTTAGATGTAAATATTTCATGTTTTACTTGTATGGTATATACAGAAAGTGATTTACTTTCTGACACATTTTCGATAGGAATAATTCAACTGGTTTTTTTATTTCTAGCGTTGTAAGTTCTGTGTTTCACGTTTATTTATTATGCTATTTGCAGTTACCGAAAAAGTTACGGTGTCTTGCTTGTAAATGCTGGTTGCGTATTGACAAAAATTACACTAATAAAATGATGTCGAGAAGGTTTTACTGTAACCGTGTGGCACAGGTCCATGGCCTGAAAAATATATAGCACCGATGTTAACTGGATATGCTGATCTTGAAAAATATAGGCCTATATTTTATATATTTTATTGGATGTGTTGATTATATTTGTTGATCGCATACACCACTGACACACACTGATTTTCCATACAAGAAACAGAAAAACAACTCAAATGAAGACGGGAAGTAGATGCAAGATTTACAAATTAAACGATACATAGAACAGAAATTGTCGTGTCTGTGTCGCAGGGCGTTGGGATTGGTAAAAGACCTAAGGGACCTCTTGTCCAAGAATATATATGGATGATGTGAGGACTTGAAAATACTTGCTGCTTATACCTTGTCTCTTAATAATGATAGGGCCAACGCACGCTCTGCTGAACCACCATGCGCATTTCCTCCTTCTCATGCTGAACCACCGTGCAAGTTTGATCATTCTCATGTGGAACCACCGTGTAAATTTCATTCCTCTCATGTTGAACCATCGTCTCGTTTCACCCTTCTCATGCTTAAATACTGTACACGTTTCTTTCATCCTCCTCATAATGAACCACCGAACACCTTGCAATCCTCTCATCATGCTGAACCACCGTAGGTTTCATCTTTGTCATGCTGAACCCCCGTACGCGCTTAATCTTTCTCATGCTGAACCACTGCACACCTTTCATTCTTCTTATGCTGCACCACCGTAGGTTTCATCCTTGTTATGCTGTCTCACCGTTCGCGTGTCATCTTTTTCATGCTGAATCATCTCTCTCTCTCTCTCTCTCTCTCTCTCTCTCTCTCTCTCTCATGTTATCGCTGAAGAAACAAGTTATGAACAGTTATATCACACTGGGTATGCCATTGGGCCCATGCGATTATACCTTAGGGGAGCATCATTGGTCTTCTTTTGTATCTTTGTTGCGTCAACAACATTGTTACTCTATGCAGACGTTTCGGCGTTATTAGTTGCTGGCAAAGATCCTTCTGAAATTGCTTCAATTTTCGGCCATGAATTAGAACACTATACAATAACTGGTTGATAGATAATCGCCTTTCTATCCACTGGGGTAAAATCGAGTGTATTATCTTTGGCTCAAAAAGAAACGGTATTTTTCTATAACTTATCAAAAGCATAAACTTGAATCAAAATCATCATTGCCTTATTTAGGGCTTCAACTGGATCAAGGTCTGGTGACGAAATAGTAAATAATATTGTCACCAAAAGCAAGTCCCGTTTAACACACGAACTTCCTGGACTTTAAGACCATGAGGCGACTTTGTTCTACTCTTATTCAACCATACTTCGATTATTGTCTTTCCAGCGGGTACCCTTTCATCTTGAGAAAAGCTAAGCATAAACCTGCGGTGGGTCGAAAGAAATCGGTACGATTTATTCTAAACCTGGACTCTAGAAGTCATAGTTGCACAGCTGTGTCAAGAAAGGTTAGTATGTTGGATGTAAACTGGAGAGCATCACAGCTGGCTTTAAATCATCTTCACAATATTTCCCATGGTCAATGCCCAACATACCTTTCCCGTAATTTCAAAGGAGTTTCAGACTTTCATAATTATAAGACTCTTAGCTGTATTCTTCATTTTGCTATTCATCATGACAATTACAAGTCTGGTATTTAATTTCAATAATACATTTTTGTTATCAGACCACTAACATGACTCAGATGTAGAATGATTTACAACGCGAAATCAAATTGGTGGAAGAGAAGTCAATTTCAAAGATAAAGTCTGTAAGCTTTTAAATATGGGATATGGGAGAATCTTAGGCTGTGTGTCCCCATCGGTGATCCCTGGATCATTGGCAGGGACGCATTACACCCTATACTTGCCCATCCTACATTGTATTACTTTCACTATTACTTTCAAGTGATTTAACTATTACTTTTATTTGATTAATTCACTGCCTAATCTTTAAACTTTTACAGATTTGTCTTTACTACACGTATTAAGCTGTATCATTTTTAGTCTCTATGTCTAAGTTATCGTATTTATTCTGCGTATTATGCATTATGAGTTAACTGTTTTTTACTGAATGGCACTGGAAATGCCTCTGTGGGTCATACTAGCACCTGTTTTATTTGTGACTTTACATTTGGTGCTGAATAAGACCATATCATACCATATGAAGGAGTTCCAGTGTAATTTGTAACATAAAATCTGCATCCGAAGACACTTCTTTCTCTTTTCGCGAAAAAAAGACATACAAAATGTAATAAATGCTTTGGAATACACACCAAAACTTTTAAATTGGTATCATGCAAATGGAATTAAAGAAAATCCAGACAAGTTTCAAACTAGTTTACTTTGCGCTAAGAACAACACAGGTCTAACTGAGCTTAGTTTCGAAACTGATCGGGGTTGTCCTGTACCCTGGTAGATGTGTAAAATTACCTGGTGTATATATTGATGGAAAGTTGAAGTTTCATGATCATATATCTCATAGGCTGCAAAAAAAATAGTGTTTTAAGGAGATTTTCTAACGTACTCGCCAAAAATAGAAAAATTGCAGCTATTTAATGCTTTCATATTGGAAATCTCCAATTATTGTCCTCTGGCATGAAATATGTGCGGCGGGATTAATCATTCAAAAAAAAAAATTGAAAAGGCCACAGGAAAGAGCACTTCGTTTTAATATAATGATGGCACTTCTTACGCTGAACTACTACAAGGGGCCAAGAAACCATCTTTATATCTGGGAAGTTTACGTGCGTTGTTTATTGAAGTTTGTAAGATTGTTTCAGAAGAATGTCCTGAAATTTTAAACTATTTGTTTGTGCCAAAGGAAACTCGCTACAGGTTAAGAGATGATTATAAAGTGAAGCTAACTCCTTTCGACAACATGGCACATGTGGATACAAGTCACTGAAACACAGGGGGCCAAGCTATGGAATTTTTAAACCATTACTCTTAAACATTCCACGGACCTAAACAATTTTAAATGCTGATCAAGATATAGCTGGTCCCTCTTTGCTCATCTTTCATGTGAAACGCATGTTTATACATGTGTTCGGCTTACTCTTGCTTAATGTATAGAATATTTGTGTATATATTGTCAATTCATCTGCTGTCACTGTAAATATTTCCATTTCCATTACCTTGTGTACATACCCAATAGGTCGACTAATAGTACCTCGCCTCTAATGATCCTGATTTGGTATTTACTATATTTAAAATAAAGATTATTATTACTATAGCGAGTTGGGATACTAATTGTGATAAAACTGCAACAAAATATAATATTATCACATGGCACAATAAGCCATAAAATGAATAATAATGTATTAATCAAGGACTGTTCACTTGCAACAAGGGTCTGCCTCAAAAGACGATAAAATTGTATATGATAATTGGATGGTCACATGATTTTTGTTAAATTTTATTCAAAGGAGTGTTTTTGACAGAAAACAACGCATTGAATTAATACGACCTGCGGATAAAAACAACTTTCCTTTGTACATTACATTGACGCAGACGTAAGCAAGCGAAGATTATAGAAGCCACGTCACAGATAATGGCCCAATCAGTGAATATTATGTAGATTTCACAAGAAAAACATACAACATGTCTTTCAACTGTTACATGATAAATAGCTTTACTCCACAGATTTCGGAGATTTGTTTCGGAAGACATTTTGGCTCATCATGATCAATTTGTGTGCATGATCTGAAAATATATCAAAGACAACGGCCACATGTCTGCAGGAAAGATATAGTCCCAAACTAGGTTGTTAAAGTGTCGCTTCGACCAAATCTCAAAATTTGTGACAAAAATGTATTATATTATGTAAATTGTCTTGAAATTTTACTGATATCTTGCCATAGTTTGTCGAATGAGGATCGTCACATGATTTCTCGCACTTTTATAAGAGGTCCATAATTCGACGGTTTTGAATCGCAATGCTTCCTCATGATAATGATCCCTGGTCAGTATGGCAGTTAGAACTTGATCCGTTACTATGTCGTGGTACCTACGTCCATGGGCTGAGCTTGCAGTTGCCATTCAAGAATGCCTCCCTTGTAACCTTCGCGCACGCGTTCAGGTAAAAGGGCCACGCCTGTGGTAAGCTGACGGGTCCGATGGCCAGCTTTGGTGGTTTATTATTAAACCTCCCCCTACGAAGGGAAGCTGGTTTCATGTAGTTCCTTCCAACCCTCACTTCCACACTCACCCTCAGCGATAAAATGGTTTGCGGACGAGATATGTCAAACGTGAACCCCCTCTTAAAGCTTTTATTTATCAAATTAAAGAATACTTTGCAGAAGAGGATTTTTAATACTCAATCTTTGTCCTTCAGCCTGTTTATTAAAATCTGAATTTTATTCTAAAGCATGCAAAATATAGGCTTGACGACTGGAACGAGGTTCTGCGGCGAGTGAAAATATGGCAGAGCGTCCACAGCGGTAATGGGTTCATTTATGCAGAGAACGGGTAATGAGGGACCGTTATGGTATTTCTCTAGGCTATATGGGGTACTGGAAAAAAGTGAATCGTCACCCTCACAAACCGATGACTACTCCCGCCTACTCTGACTTCATGAATATACATTTGTAATCACGGGTAACCGTCCAGTTCAAGTTTGCCGGACATTGCTTACTTTATCAAAAGGCCCTACTACTATAGGCCCAGTGAAATCACGTTACATCTGGCGAGGACGATTACCCGTGCACACAATAACACGAGAAAAGGTCAGCTCCAGATCCAGTAAATACGAAGATCAAAGTTATCCGAATCTTAAAGACTGATGTGTAGGTACTAGTCGCTGTTGCAGATAAGTACATATTTGTTGAAATGTACGATTTCATCCGCGAGGCCGAGGTCTCTTCAGGAGGCAGACCATCCGGCACCTTGGCCTTGTCCTTTCAAACTTCAAAACTTGTGCCCACCATTAAACCGTTTTATATTTCAAAATTTTACTCACTTACAGAATACCCCCTAGCTGTGTCTTTGAACTCAGGGATGTAAAAGTTGTTTTTCGACATGCAGTACATAGGCCCAGCGAGCAACGGCAGAGCCTAGGTTGAACTGGCATATTTCGTGGTACTGCGATTACTGAGTCTGAGCTTTGTATGTGCAGTATCAACTTGACCAATCAGAAACCAAGGGTTTCATATTATGAATCTGGGCCAAAAAGCATGTTAATTGAAACTGTATTTTCAAATACAAAGGTGCAAAGATACAAAGACTTTATTTGTGCGGTTGCGCCCTCTTGGAGCCAAATATACAATCAGTCGTGTTACCAAAAATTACAAATATAACAGGAAATATACATAAAAGCCAATGGATAAATATCACCAAGTTGTACACAGAACACAAAATAAAGTACAGTTGACCACCATACCCCAAGAAACATATATGGGTGCAGTGTTGTGGAGAAATGAGTCTTCCTTTCCAGACTCAGGTGGCACAATTTAGCCACTTAACTTACAAGGTCCCCTTCGAATGCCATAGTATACACAAATTTACTACATCTGACAGTGACTGAAAACTTTACATTTTTTTCTTGTAATAAAAAAAAAACACTTTTGTCCTCTCATTATTCATGTGGGATCATCTAACCACTACATGTATTTTTTCTTCTAGAGTATTTATTTATTTTTAACATTTGATTACAGTATTTACATATTTTTTTTCTTTCTGGGGATTGGTGGTATTTTGCACCTGTCACTTTCCACCGCTAACTTATGAGCACTTATTCTCATCTTAGTCATAGATGTCCTTAAGTGGTTTCTGGTTATATCATCCAGGTATTATTCATGCGTAAAATTCCTTTTCACTTTTCTGTGTGCACATAGTTTTTCTTGCTTTAAGTTGTAAAAGCCCAGTTGTTTATTCCAGAATTATAAATGCTGTGAATACATTTATTTTCAAGGGCATTAATTTTCACGGTTTTGCATTTGGACCTTTCACTGAAACTTTAAATTCACTATTTTTGTTATAATTCCTGTCAATGCCATGTTAAAAATATATTTCACTGAGTTCTTATTTTCACGGTTTTTAAGCATCGGCGAAATAAACGAAAATAAGAAAACAGCGAAATTAAATGAATTCACGGTAGTCTTCTTTGAGCTTTATCTTAAACTCTGTGATATTTTCTTCCGATATATTGCTTTCCCAATTCCACCCGATTTTGCTACATATTTCCAAAAAATAAAACCATGATACCTTATAATTGTGTTCTTTCAATTTCATTGACTCCCCTTTTGCTGTACATAACAAATTACCATGTTTGGTTTCCAGATGTCTGTAATATTTCAGGATTGATGCCAGTATACATACCCCTAGTGGGTACCTTCCAAGTTCATCCATAACTCAATACTACTTTCTCATGTGCCTTTTGTGACACAGTATTGTCTCCTTATGTTAGGGGCCCCTGGATGATAATGTAATCTGCTCTGGTATATAAATTCATTTT
>OZ026617.1:83180790-83185790 GCA_964020975.1 Hermodice carunculata
GCATCCTCCCTATAACACACTGCGCTAAAGATACAGCCGGGTTGATGTGCCCACCTGTCACGAGGGAAGTCAAAAAATCACTTTTTACATGTAGCTATGCTGACCGTAGGTCGCAGGGCTTATGCGATAACTTATGGCCCGTCTTTTAATTTTGGCTTGCTGACACGATGCAGTCCACAGTTTTCAACTTTTCTTCATATAGCAAGGTGACATATGTGGGGAATATTATTAACCGAAGCTTAAATGATGAAGATGACATTTGTTTCAAAATACAATGTTTCTTAATGCAGATCAATAGATTGCTTTCCAATTATCAGGGTGCAAGCTGCAGTACTGTAGGTGAACTTGTCTCCGAATACTGTAGTATTTTTGTTTAATGGAAGCTATGCGAAGAGTGAAAGATATTAATAGTTTGTATAAATCACGGAATACGGCTGTGAGGAGACTTTTCATTCAACTTTGTAATTAAAGTGGGTGTGTCAACACACACTTTACTGTTTTTCTAGGAATTCTTTATTTCTTTCTTTCTTCTTTCTTTACAGGCAAATTTGTGCGACTTTTCATTTGAAAAGTACTACACGTAGAAACTCCAAACTTGGCACAATTATACTTCTATGGAATAAATTCTGGCCTTTTCATAATGAGAGGTCATGCTTTTCAAAATTATGCAAATGAGGGCTAATTAAAGTTTTAAATGTTCAATATCTTATATCCTATAGTGGATATGGTTCCGAGTGTATAGGAGTTCGATCATAGCAAGGTAAAGGTCATCTCAAATGTCAAGGTCATGTCAAGGTCAAAGGTCAATTTAAGCCAAAATGTCATTTTTGAGGTCAAGGTTCACTTCAGGTAGAGGTCATCTCAAGGTCAAAGGTCACTTTCGGTCATGGCTTTCTTCTAGCCATAACTTGGTCAATTTTTATCCAATTTTGATGATGTTGGGCTCAAATTGTAGCTATTGTAACCCTTGCACATTTTTAAAATTTACATGTGACCTCTAAAGTTCAAAGGTCAAGGTCATTTGGACCCTTGAAATTTTTATCTAGTCATAACTTGGCCAATCTCCATCCAATTCTAATCATGTTGGACTCAAATTGTAGGTATTGCTACACTGGACATTTTTATAAGAACATGTAACCTCAAAAAGGCAAAGGTCAAGGTCATTTGGCCCTTTGAATGTTTCATCTTCCCATAACTTGGTCAATTTTACTCCGATTGGGTTCATGTCCGGCTTAAATTATGGGTATTGAAACACTGTGTAATTTACATGTGACACATTATGGACCTTGACCTCCAAACCCAATGTCATCGGGACTACAAACTTGATAGAGGTGAAAAACTTGTGCTGAGACTTACACATTTAATTGCGGTTATGATGTAAATTAAACATTACCTGTTCATTAGAGAGAAAAGTTTCTTCTGTGCGTGAGGTACTGGTGGCACCACCTGTTGTATTTTATGGAGAATTTGCCAAATAGATGGTAAACACATCAAATATATTATTTTCACAATGCCCAATTTTTACATTATAACATTTACATGAAAGATACCTTGGACAAGACTCATAATCTTTTTTAATTTGAATGACCTTGATCTGTTTTTCAAGGTCACCGGGCATCACATACATAAAAATGAGTTGTAAATGCAACCACACCTACATTTTTCTTATGTAGACTCATATAACTTTCAGAACTAAAAACAGATGAAATAAATAACTAAGACGAGTAAGATGTTGGTGGCGCCACCTACAATATTGAGTGATAACCTGCTCTCTCAAAGACATCAATCAGATCATTACATATGATCTATATTTATCTTTCTGCACAGCTTCCCATATAAATTAACTTACTAAATCATGTTTAAAAACATCTCTCTTTGTCTCTTCCCTATTCACCCATTATTCTATTATTTATCCCTATGTATGTCAACAGAGCACCAGGCCCATGGGCCCCTTGTTATTTTTATATGAATAACATACATTCGATCTGTTTCCAATATATTTAATTGTATCCTCTAAACAATTGATGTATCACTTGTGAAATCTGGATCTTCCTTTAACTTTTTCACTGGGCCACAAAAAAAAAACTTTACCAGAAAATGTATATGTAGAATTACAAAATATATATGATTGGTTAACAGCAAATTTACTAGCTTTTAATATTTCCAAAACTAGACATATGGTATTCTTTTTCCCTTAACGGAAAATACATTTGGACCCTAATCTTACGATTAATGATACTGAAATCTAAAGCGTCTACTTGTAAATTTCTTGGGCTTACAAATTCACGAAAATTTGGCATGCACGCCGCACAATAACAAAATTGTAAATCAGCTCTCTAGAATCATAGGTATTCTGAACAGGTTACAAACTTATATACCCACATCAGCTCTTTTGCTTGTATACAATTAACTTTTTATGCCACACCTGAACTATTCTTTACTTGCCTGTGGTTATTCTTGTGATGAATTATTAATTTACAGAAATAAACAGTACGGTTAATTTGTAATGCCCATTTTAGCATACACAGAACTGTTATTCAGCAATAAAACTTCTGAAATTACTGATTTATTACGAATAAATGTCCTCAAATTCTACTAAAGATACTCCAATGCACAAGTTCCAGATTATTTCGAAAATATGTTCATGATCATTTCCAAAACAAAGTCATATAATAGCCCATATAGAGATGTCCCTTGCATGGATCTACAAGGTGGAAATTCCGCAATGAAAACACTACCTTTTGTAAATGCCAGCTTATATTGACGAAATGGCAGCACACATGATGGTGAAAATCCATACACATTCCTACCTATGGTTTCTCAACACATGCTAAATCACAGTTTAATAACCAATACTGAGATACATGTGTTATTTCAAATTGCTCTGTTTGTAATATGTTATCAGGCGATTCATCTGCTGAATTTAGAAATGCCCTGCCTCCCCGAGGTGTAGATGTATACGAAATACACCCCTTTAATCTCCCGTAATCCCGTTTATGCCCCATTTCTTTATAAGCGACTTCGCTTTGCCATATTGTAGAGCGGTAGCTCGTGTTAATATATGGCCTTCCATAAGACCCTCCTGTTTTACATATTGTACATAAGGATATTAGCTGCAAACCTTTGTTTTCCTCAAAATCTTGTTCCAGCGTATATGATACTCTGAGTTAGTGTCACCAAAGTAAACGCTTTTGCAACTTGTAAATAAACTATAACTACATGCCTACCTACTATGTAAACCTATACAGGTTAGTGAAATTAGTTCCAGCGATAGCGGATCCCGATGTTTAGCTGGGGTTATCCTGACAATACATAAGATATGTAAATTTATCTAATTATTTACTTGTTCCTCACTCTAACAGCATTGTGTCAGCAAAAATGGTCCGTGTAAAATGTATTTTCAAATAAATTTGCATTGAATCTTCAGTCATATTGTGTATAGGTGGCGTGAGATTTATTTGTCAATATATCGTATCAGATCTTTTTGATTTTTTTATAATTGCTCGATATTGTAACAAAATCGACCAGTGTGATGAAGTTATTAGGTCAACAAGATCAGCATATTTTGCCATGTTTCAATCAGAGTTCTGGCCGTGCATACAAATAGTGCCTTGTTGAATGATACAAACCAAAGCAGCATCTCAACTTATTATTACGCACGGAAAATTTATATCAAGTGTATATTATAAATACATATTTAGGGAGCAGTGTGTGGGAGAGTAAAGAATATTCGCCGAACATGTGTTCGTGCAGGAACAAATATTCGTGAACTACGGGTTTACTCATAAGGTAGCTCCTAACTCTAGAGTTGTGAATGCTCTGACTCTGTGCAGAGTCATTTTTTAAGGTAAGTTTTATCAAACGAAGACAGTTACTTACTGTGCTCTATTGTGTCTGCTAATGCATCAGAATTAGAATAATGCTATTTAAAATGGAGACATCATCAAAGTCAGAAAGACGATAGGTCATATTTATTTCACGAACTGCCCGGAACATCCAGGATGCAAACTTAAATTGACTGCATGAAATTAAAGCATTTATCTAGCAGTATGGGGTAGCTTGCGTGTACCTTATTGACAACGTTTCTTTTATATATTAATAGTTTCCGGGAATCAGCTGCACCAAAGAAAATTTTGTCAGTAACGGCAATGATTTAGAATTTAGACTTGAAGTATAATGACTTTTGTCATCAACAAGTTGAGAAATAATACTTTAAAATATCCGGTAACACAATGTAAACAAACGTGATTGATGAGTACTAATACTAAGGTTAGGCTGGTACCAAAATACAGTGTACAAGTACAAAACGTAACTTCAGCATACCCAAAGCCAGAGGACTTTACCAGTCTTGTGTTCAGCTGACTTTGGATGTACAGACTGGAGAGGTCCAGTGACATCCGGAACAATATCAAGGCAGCATTTGTTTAAAACGATCATTACTGTTTGCAATATCAGTCTTCACTCAAACATTTTAGCAGTTATATTTTTTTTTAAAGAAAAGTGACAGGATCCACCGTTACCAAGATATGAGTAAATATGGTAGTTTGACCTTTTAAGGCTGCTCAAGGTCATAATGAACACCCCAAAAGAAACCACGATGTGCCTTCCTTAAGGTGTTTAGTAGTAACCATACATCTAGGAACAACCATGACCAAATATAAGACATAATGCCAGTTTCACCTTTCAAGGTCACCCAAAGTTATAATTTCACAATGTCAAAATTTAACCTATCAGTGTTCAATAGTAACCATGGGCCTAGCGTCCACTATTATAGAAATATTTGTAAAAATAAATAACTGTAGCGACACCTGATGAACAAATTAAGGTCTAGGGGTACCTAGATCTGTCCCTGTGCAACTGCGAAGCAATTGCCAAGCCAAGCCGGAATTTTTTTTTAATTTGTCAAAAAGTGAACACAAAATCATGAAAAATCCAAGAATCACTGGAGCATGACTGTTGAGCAAACTGGGTAGAACTCACCCAAGTAGATCACTAATTTC
>OZ026617.1:83190790-83255790 GCA_964020975.1 Hermodice carunculata
ATGTCGAACAACCAAAGCGTAGCTGGGTGTGGCATAAATTGGGGAAACGCTTTTCAGACAGAAAATATGAGGGCATTTTATCAACAGGCATGATTTAAGTTTAGATTTGAACTGAGGTAGGGACGTGGAGTCGCGGACGTCACGGGGGAGGGTATTCTATAATCGGATAGAGAAAGGCAGAAAAGACTCCATAACGTCTAGTATTGAATTTGATTTGGCGTAGGTTAGCTCGATTCCTGAGCAGGCGTCCGGTAGTGAATGCAACATCACGGGGTACAAGATTGTGCAGATAAGCGGGTGTCAATTTGTTATACATTTTGTAAAATAAAACCAATTTAAAATATTTTCGACAGTTTGCAAGAGTGTGCCATCTGAGCTCTTTTAATAGAAGAGCACGAGGAGTGTGTTGAAGGGCACCAAGACATATTCTGGCTGCCTCATACTGTTCAGTTTGAAGAGATTGAGACAGGTGTTGAGAACAGTTGTCAAACAGGACACATCCGTATTTGAGAATTGGACGTATCATAGTTGTGTGCAGCCTAGATAGAATATTCCTTGAGAGTTCGTATTTTAGCCGACGTGGAAGAGCAAGACGCTGGCTGGCCTAACTTGTGATGCGTGTTATATGCTGATCCCAAGAGAGATTAGAAGTTAATGTGATTCCTAGGTGTGTGTGATCTCTTGATGATGGTATGGGTCTGTTTCCAATTAATAAGACGGGATGGTCCGGTGTGTTTCCTTTCGAGGAGAAAATTAGAGAAACAGATTTTATGGCATTGAATGCCATTCGCCAAAGCTTACCCCAGCAGTGGAGCAGAGTAAGATTAGTATTGAGACTTTCGGCTGAAGCGTTGGGATCATGTACGATTTCCAAAATACTAGTATCGTCTGCAAATAGCCTTATATCGCATGTTACATTGTTGGCAATATCATTAATGTATACAAAAAAGAGGAGAGGGGAGTGGTCCAAGAATGGACACCTGGGGAACGCCAGCTTCGACTGGGAGCTAGGAAGAGCTTTGGCCACCCAGGGTAACGCGCTGGAGGCGGTTAGACCAATAACTTTCTATGAAGCGTAAGACTGGCTCATCGAAACCATGTTGCTTCAATTTAAATAAGAGACCGAGATGCCATACCCGATCGAAGGCTTTAGAAATATCGAGAAAAACCATACGTGCTTCTTTGCCCATCTCGAGACCATTATATATAATGTGAAGAATGCTAGCTAGCTGGTTGATGGTGGAGTCGTTCTTTTTGAAGCCAGAGTTTCTAGAGGAAAGTATATTATTTAAAGTGAGATATTCATAAAAAATGTTATAGACTTACCCGCTCAAGAACTTTAGAAAAATTACATGTGGTTTTGGACAAAAAGACACAATAGAAGTGATATGGGTCGGTAATTTTCCTCAAGTTGTTTGTTGCTTTTTTTAAAGACAGGGCAGACATTTGATTTTTTTCATGAATCTGGAAAAAAAGAATTAGATAAGCAATAGTTGAATAATATCGTGAAAGAGGAGGCAATAGAAGGAGCACAAGTTTTTAATAGGGTATTACCTATATCGTCTGGCCTACAGGTAGAACTTGTTTTGAGAGACCTTAAAATTTTTTCTACTTCGTGGGCATTTGTTTTTAGCATATGTAGGCGGGCCTTAGTTCGATAGGTGAAATCGGGTAGTGGTATGGGGTTGATATCAGGAGGAATTTTGCACTGATCAGCGAATTAAGTCATTGAAAAATTCGCATTTTTCAAGACAGCTTGAGACGGGTTTACCCTGATCGACAAGGGTAGGGATATTTTGGCACAGTTTACTGCCCAAGACTGATTTGCTGAAACTCCACCATTCTTTAGGGCTGGTATCTTTGGAGTCAAGTTTGGAGCGAATGTTGTCAAAATATTTGCAAATAGAGTTTTTAATGGAGTTGACGGTAAAATCACGCAGTCTTTTTAGAAAGTTAGTATAAACGCTCAATTTTAAGTACTGTAGGAAGAGTATGGGGTTGAGGCCCACGGGTGAGACGCTTGCAGGTGTTCCAAACTCGGCTTCGCATTTTAATTAATCTTTTAATTTCACAAGTTATCCAGAGCTTATCTTGAAGTCTAATAGTCACTTCTCGAAACGGAATAAATTGTTTGCAAATGGAAAGGAAGAGATCAGACCAGAAGGAGACAGAATCATTATGGTTTCAAGGTTTCAAGGTTTCAAGGTTTTATTTGGCAACCCATAGTCAGAGTACAATATTCTGTTTAGGCATGGAGGCCCAAAACATGTATGAATAACAAGTATAAAAGATAATTATATAAATACATAAAATATAAGAGTCACAGGGACATATGGCAAATGATTTAAAATTAACTATCAATATCCAGAATAAAAAGCAAATTAAACAGTAAGCATCAAGTAGAATGCTTCCAAACCTGAGGTTTAGAAGTGTTCAACACTACTGAAAATGTATGGAAGGATGCTCTTCTTAAAACTATACAAGGAACTCGCATCACGGATATGCTGGGGAATTTCATTCCAGATTTTGGATCCGATATTATTCAAAGATTTAGGATGTGAGCGCTGAAGGTAAATGGAACCACGGGTGGAAAATGTTGTATTATGGGTATGGACATCTGAGGTTGCAGTGAAATAATTGTTCAAATATTGTGGGGTGTGTTTGTTTTGAATTTTCCAAATGAAGATACAGTAATTGTAATGTAATCTTTGTTTTATGCTCATCCATTTCAGGGTATTCAGCATATCCGTGATGTGGGTCCTGGGGTGGCATTTTAGAATTGTTCTCATGGCTCTGTTTTGTATACGTTGTAATTTTACAAGGTCTTTTTATACAAGCTAGGACTCCAAACAGTGTTGCAGTAATCCAGATGAGGTAGTATCAATGTATTGTATAAAGTAATGCAAGCACTGGTCGGGATAAATTGAGCTGCTTGTGTAAAGATGCCAATAGCCTTCTTCAGTTTGCAATAGGTGATGCTAAACTGTTCAGAAAATTTCATGTTTGAATCTAAAGTGATGCCTAAATATTGACACGAATCAACCTGGTTGATTTCCTCCTCATGAAGATTTAGATTCAGGTTTGGATTTTGTGTTTTTGACTTCTTGCTGATAAGCATAATACAGGTCTTTCCAATATGGAGACTGGGCTTGTTGGCTTTCAACCAGATTGAGACACCTTGTAGATCATGATTAAGAGCCTGAGACACCAAGTCAATATTTGAATTGGCAAAATAAAACAGTGTGTCGTCAGCATAAAGATTGACAGAAGAGTGATTAAAACAAATGGAAATATCATTTACATAAACAATGAAGAGTAAAGGTCCAAGAATTGACCCCTGGGGGACACCAGTGGTGATCATTTTAGGTTCGGAGAGATTCCCGTTTACACAGGCAATTTGTAGTCTGTTTGTAAGATAACTATTAAACCAAGCCAGAGAAGTGCCTCTAATTCTATAATATGAAAGTTTTTTTACGGAAATACTGTGATCAACTGTATCAAAAGCTTTGCAAAGATCAAGTGAACAACACCCACAGAATTCCCTTTCTCAATACTGTGAAAACAGATTCAGTGAAGCTATGAAGGGAAGTCTGTGTGGAGTGTTTGGGTCTAAATCCAGGTTGTTGGGGGGCCAGTTGTTTGTGTTCCGAAAGATAGTTGTAAATTTGGTTATGGACTATTCCAAGAATCGAATACTGCAAGACCGGTGTCCCAGGGCGGCATTGTAAAGAGTGTTATTCAGGTCATTGAAGTTAGCCCTCTTGTAGTCCCAGACCGATCGTTTAAAAGGGCGATCTTTAAAGATCTTTAAAGTGAGTCATAGAGAAAGAACAAAAGACAACAGAATGGTCGGAGGTAGAGATAGCACATAGTACGCCAGAATTTAAAATGTATCCTGGCGAATCGGTAATCATGAGATCCAGTAGGTTTTCCGAGTATTCGGATACATGTGTGGGCTCAGATATTAATTGATGAAAGCTGTTTTTGGTTAAGAGGTCGAAGAGGCGTTGACCAAGTTCACTGTCAGTGTGAACAGAGTCCCATTGCTGGCAGCGGTCATTGAAATTTCCCGTGATCAGTAGAATTTTAGGGTTTAACTCGATGGCAGCAGAAATACAATGAGATAAGTCATCGAAAAAGATGGCTTTATCAGGAGCTGATTGCCCTGGTGGGCGATAATATACACCTAGAAGTAATTTGCCTATATTTGTTGTTATTTTGGCCCAGATGCATTCGCTACCAGTTGCCTACAGATCAGTACATCGTCGACAAGGTAGATTGTTCTTAACATAGAGAACAACCCCTCCCCCGTGACTAGTTTGGCGATCCTTCCGTAATGGTAATTAGAATCCGTTAAGGGACAAAAGCTCGTTAGGAAAGGAGTTATCGAGCCACGTTTCAGAAAGAGTAATGATATCAAAATTTTCGGAATCCGCATATAAACATAATTCTTCAAGTTTTCTTTCACTTTTCAGACTTCGAACATTTGCGTGACATACCGAAATTTTATTAATAATTTGAGCATCAGTAGGACCTTGGTGGTATGAATACACCATTAAGTAGTTCCTAAATTTCTTGTGCTGACACCTTTGAGAGCCATTTACCTGTAATTAACCCACTGTTTCAGCCAGACTATCACATGAAGTTATCAGCCTGTTTGTTTGGTTTGGTTTGACAGTTATCTTATCAGTGACTGATTTCATAAACACAGGGCAAATTACATATTCATACGCAGTGACATCATGCCGGCAAGCAGCACTTGGAACACGTGTTTGCTGGCTATGACTGGTAAACACGGCCATAACTTTAAATTCTATCTATAGACTTTCTTTTGTTTTCTTGCATGTTTTCAATGAAAGGTGTCCCTACAACACCAGGTACGCATTTTATTTTACAAAGTGACGCGACAAAAGTTACAGGCCTTTATGCTAATATGAAAATGTACACTAAATGTAATGGTGGTTTCATCCCTGGTTAGGGTGAATGTTTGTTGAAAGTTTATACGATATGAAAAATGCCACATGGCGTAGACTCCCATTACACCCATGAAGTAATATAATACATGAAGCAAAGAGATAGGCGGATGACAGTATTATTTCGTCATGACATCTGGGAGTAATAATGCGAACTAAAGGGGTGATAAAGCCAAAGTGATGACAATGCGACCCCACCGCAGCTCTATATTGCTGCAAACAAATGCCCATTATAGAGGTTTGGTTTTGAGGAGTTCAGCTGCCAGGCACTGGGCGTCACTATTATACTCCAAAATGTTAACACTGACATTTCCCTTAGGGTACACGGTTGTGATTTGAGACAGGTTGAATGATAGAACAATATAACATGTAATTATCTTAATCTTCAACATATACAAACAGTTACTCATTGCAATTATAAATAGAGAAAATAACGTATAACCTTTGGCACCACCCACCGGAGTCGCAGTGGAAGTGTATCTAGACTCAAAGGTGAAAAATGTGCCCGTGGAGTAAACATTAGAGGGCACCTTTAGGGTGGGTAAGAACCAATCAAAAACTAGATTTGAACAGGTCATACAAGCAAGCAAATAAAAGAGGTAAATATACATGAGTCCACATTCAATGTGGGAAAATATTATAACCATTGAAGTGACGGTTAAGAAATCAAGAATTTGGGAGAAACACAAAATACGATTCATGCACAAACCGATTACGTAATCTAGTCTGATGGACTTCGATTTTCTGGTTAATAATCTAATCAAACGAAACGAATAAATAATCAAAAATTGCAACAAACTGGCTCTGACAGTACATTACCGTGACAGTTTGATTTGGTCTTACCATCTGAAATAAGAGCGAAAGGACATGCATTATACCTGAGTATATAACATGTATGAACTAGAAAATACCAGAGTGTGACCCACCCTAGTTTCAAGTCTGATGGAACGCTTATTTAAAATGTTAAAGAACATAAACACATGGATCTTCTACCGACAATCAAACTTGTCTTGGCCCTGTTGTATACATTCTTCTTGCACAAACGTTATGAAAATGATTGAAATTCTGCGTAATCTTCAGTACAAGCTTAACAGACGTAATCTGAGATTTTGTATTTAACCTTCCCAGTCCTGCAGCATGGACATTTTAGCATTCAGTTGCGGTTCTCGTGCCAATGAAACTGAATTGGAAAATGTACAACTGGCAGCAACACGTGTAGTAGCGGGGACAGGGTGCTTCACAGGTCGTGACCAAATATATTAGGGAACAGGATGAGAAGTACTGGTTGCTAGGAGGCACAAAACGGAAATTAATATTAATGTTCAAATTTATGAAAGAAATAACCGAATGTATCTATATGATTTACTTCCAGAAAGAGCGCAGAGCGGAACAAGATATAACGTCTGCATGCGTTCAGTGGAACAATTTGCCAGTTGAAGTAAGAGCTAGTTCTGTGCATGGATCAAGATCTAGCTTGAATAAGGACAGGGCAAAACAGCAAACATTTATGCTAGGTTGGAAACAGAAAGGAAAATGCAATACAAGCACAGTTACGTTTGGGGTCCAGCTCCCTGAGTGCTCATGTGTTAAAATGGGCACATAGTTTTAATACCAGAATATGACTGTGGCAGAGGTGATGAAGACACTTTTAATTATTTTTAGTATATTGTGCAATGGAATCCTGCACACAGAGCAATAATACCTCATGTCTGTTTCGCTGGTAAAACCTTGTTACACGGACAGGAAAACTGTCACACTTGTTTTAAAGTTGAAGTATATCACGCTGTAATTAAATACATATTTACACAATAAACGAAATGAATGTACTTGCGAATAGCCACTCGCATACATGCAGGGTACTTGGGGTTCGGGCACCCACTCACGTCAATTGTGGGGCAGATATATTGCAAAGAGATCATATATTCACATAGGGCCAAAAGTATGAAAACTGGTATTTAAAGTTTTACAATATGTTGAATTCAAAACAATTTGGGGGACTTTTTGTCAGGCTAATGTTTCCCTATCAAAATTGCAGATTTGGGTTGATTTGAAAAAAAAGTCATTTCTATATTTTTTTTTCGAAACAACATGTCAAATTGCTTTAAATTTAGTAGAAATATTATGAATAGGAAAGTTTCTGTTGGCTTTTAAACCAACTGTCAATTCTATCAATCTCTGATTTTAACAATATTTTTTCAAATTTTGTGATATTCTAAAAATGAGTTGGAATCCTTTAGAGTAGTGTGCTAACTGTATCAAAAATTTCAAGTTTAGTGTCCATGTAGTATGTTACATGTATTTTAATTGTAAGATGGGAGCTCCCAAAAAGTATCAATTGTTTTGGTTGAACTCCCTGTGTTTGCTAAGTTTTCTGTTTTTGTGAAGTTTTAGCCCTCGAAACCGAAGGATTTTTTCAGACTATTGAGAATTTCACAAAATATTTTAAAAAATCATTGAAAATCAGAACGATAACAGTGACACTTGGTTGACAAAGCCAACAGAAGCTTACATCGCAAGTATTTCTACCACTTTAAATGCATTTTTGGAGAATATTACGACATTATTTGTAAAGGACAAATCGCATAAAAAATTACCATATTATTTTGGGCACGATTCCTCGTCTCGACTCATGCCAAGGTCACCTGTGCGGTCATAGGGCCCATATCAAGGGGCGAACCGCCAGCCAACCATTTTACATTGGAGGTCCCCCGTTTGAACTCTGACCGCGGTACGGGGATAGCATATTTCGTTATAAATACATTTTACTCGACTCTCTTTTTAATGACAATCGTTTAGAGAACATCGTTGTATATAATACTAATCTCATATAATTACCATCTCAGCAAACTATATTGGGACCATAAGGTTTCCTCGCACAAGGATGCAAATGACGAAAGGAAACTATTTATCTGGGCAGTCATACGCTATTGACCTTCGTATTCATTTTGATAGAGGGGAACTTAAAACGTTACACCCACAGTCAGCTTATCCACAGAGCCTCAATATTATGCTAACGCTGATGACGCTCTGAGTCAAAGCCGAAAATTTGTCATAGGGAGGTCATTCCAAGTGATAACTAGGTCAAGGACGGGAATCAGATAGGCCTATATGTTCCTTGGCTTCAGTACGGGTACGCTCCTTTATTCTTATGTAATAAAATATTAGACGGCTTAGCGGTGTGCGGCTTTCCGCACGAACAAGCTGCACAAAGAATAATAGCCAAAAACCTCACCAGCGGAAATACTTTTCCGGGATTGTAAAATGACCTGGAACTTTAAATATGTGTTTAAAAACTGTGTAAATTAAAAAAAATCCAGCATAAGCCAGGCTAATCATAGATCCAAATATCAGTAAAATCGGTTATTAACTGGGTGGAGGACGGGTGAATACTTTTATTTTGAAAGCCATAATCTGAAAAGAGGTAGGCCTACTTTTGTCAGAACGGTCAGTGCATAGGTTTATCTATGTAAAATATAATGAGCCATTCGTTTTCTTAAATTGTATCTCTGAACCAAATTGAGAATCTATCCAGTCACTTTGCGGATATTGCGGTAACAAAGCCACTTTTGACTGAAAAAAGGTCATAGTAACCACACAATAGGCCACAGTAACATCATCTTTTTTGAGCACTGATTGGCTGAGTCTCCAATCAGCAATCTTAGGCACCAACCATCGGGCCGAAAATAGAATGCGTAAATACACACTGTACCAAACCTTCATTCTTAAAAAGAATGTTCAATGGAGGTACTAATGCGTGAATGCCATAATCGACACGGCCCAGCGCATTGTATTTAATCCATTATAATTTTTAAAACTTTTTTCAATATTTTTATAGAGTTCCTCGATTTATAGTATACATGTGGTGCATTAGATGATGCAACTTATAGCTGCCTTACAGTATAATACAAGTGATAGTACATTGTGTGGGAGATTTAAAATGTTGCAGCAACTTGCTATGTATGCAAGTATAATGTTGCAGTATGTAAACATAACATGTATAGTATCCATAATTTCTTTTTCGATATTCATTATACAATTTTTATGATTATGAAGCACAAAATACATTTGATTCAAAAGGGTTATCTCTAACTATATAAATGATACACATGAGAGCACACACATTACATTGATAACTGCTGTAGGTGTGACTATATAAGTGAAATTGCTTTTTGGAAGGTTTCCCATGTTGCTTTAAATTGTGTACTTCTTGCTTTTATTGCCCTAATGTGTTCAAATACAGAAATTTTCCTTCTTAACAGGACTAAAAATGATGTAAAGATATTTTCAAAACCAAATCTTTGTGAATAAATATAATATTTTCCATTCACGATAAAGTAGTTCAAGTCGGTTTTTTTGCGAATGTCAAACAAAATCAAAATTATATTTTTTCTGTGCAAATATGACGCTTTCATTCAAGTATATTTCCCAAAAGTTAGATAAGTGATCCGAAAAAGAATTTGAGGATGGACAGTCCCAACATTTGTGAACTATTGTTTCTCCAGTACAATAGCTGTACTGTATTCGTAGGTGTTCCTTATCGGGGACTGTACATGGAAGTCCATCGGCACCAAAGGGGCATACATATAATGCATCTCTGTGCAAAATTTGACAAAAATCCATTTATGGACATAGAAGATATCATGGTAACAAAGGTCAGACAAAGTAGGTTACTGTGTCCCATAATTACATGACAGTGACCTGAAAATTTAATCAGCTAATCTTTGTCCAATAATGCACCAATTTGAGAAAAATCTCTTCAGGCTTGGGTTTCCGTACATCCTCACCAATCTTTGTTACTGCGATATCTTCGAAAGGCCCAGAGGGATTTGTCTCAAGTTTGTTATAAAGGTGCATTTTTGAAATAAAATCAGCTGAGTTTCGGGTCACTATCAGCAGTTTTGACTCAAAAGCATACTGCATCCGTTACGGGTGGGGGGCATCAGATTTATTATTGAAGATATAGTTATCCCTCTTTTGAGAAACCACTCTGTCCAGAGACCACCTGCCTTTTAAGACCACATTTAAGTGCTGTTTCATATATTAAATATCGAACCTAAATGTGTAGGTCTATTATTAAGCTCCCATTTGACAATGCAGAAGCAAAGAGAAATGTTGCAAAAGTTAAGGCTGTGTGTGGGGAGGGAGGGCAAAAATTAGATCAGCCATCCAGATATACTCAAAAACACATGACACGCTTCAGAGTGATATATCATAGGTAAACATTATAATACTCTATTAATAGTCACCAATCTGGCATTTGTTCGTCATCAATGGGACCTCCTTCGTATGACATTCCAGTGCCAGCTATTGATTCAGAAAATATTTAATCGAAATATCTTAATTGGGTGGCTTTTTAGCAGCTATGCCTAATACACGTAGCTAGTTGTTCGCATCTTGTTCAAACAGATTTAGTGTGTATGATCAAAATGCACATAATCGAATTATTTTATTTTTTCATGATGTTTCTCATGGTGAATTCAGTAAAATTTAGAAACTGAGAAGCTGAGCCTCCTCAACTGTTTTTAGCGTTCATGGCTGAGGGAAAAGTTTCGGAAGCGTTCGTTTTGTGTCCTCATCCAGTGTGGCGCAGCAGCTGTGCTGGTACTCCTGGCTTTGACTTGGATTATCCGCGTGTGTACTGTCAAGTTCTGAGGATACTGTCTGATCACGATTTAAAGACCATAAACCAGGCCTAGGCTTCACAGTATGGTTACAAATGTTGAGGTACATATAGCCTCTTATTACTATATGTCATTGTTTGTGGAACTTCGGAAGTGCACTTGTTATTAAGTATTTCAAAGCTATAGAGACCCTCATTTATGGTACCTGTCTAGTGATATGTAACCACATGTAAATGTACACACGATGCACAAACCATTCACAACAAGCACACATATGGGGGAACAGCTATACCAATAAACCACTCTAATATCTAACTGTGACAGATAACCGTGATGTTCAAATGAAATTTGTAATATAATCTCACAGGAGGCACCAAAGAGATAGATAAGCAGAATTTGAAAAAAATTAACCTGGACATTGATCCCACAGTATGGGTTTATAGCCAAGTGTTGTTCTCAACTTCTGAGTCAGCTGAGTGATGGGTTGTGCATCGTTCGTTTTGTCTGTCTATCACCCATGCTCAATTACATTTTCAACTTCGCAAAAACCGTTGATGGCGATATAAAACTAGATATATACCCCCGATTTAAGATGGCTTAATATTTACATTCTTGATTAAAACAGCTTTTATTCAAGTACTAACATCCCTCGTACGGAGTTAGTGCTGTTTGCAGTGCGCATGCGTCGAAAAACACGCTCTAGCTGCCATAAAGCCACGTATGATGGCTCATTGGTGCCAACCCAATGTTATTTTTATCCGGTTATTACAAGGTACGATCTCGTAATTACAAGCGAGATATTGCTATCTTGTAATTAAGAGATAAAAAATAACCAATGACCCACCATAGCCACAGGCTCCATGTTTTGTTGCGAATGAAAAAGTCACTGTCAAAGGCCTGTATCATCATTGTAAAAAAGTTGTTAACTGCTAACATTTAGGACTTTAGGGACTCTCTTGCCCTCTCTTGTTCTCCTTTATTCTGCAGCAGCTAAGAGCTTGGACTTTAGGGACTCTCTTAATTGCCTACTGTACTCCTATAATCTGCATACAGGATTAGCTGAGCACAACAATGTCAGTGTGCTATTGTTTCACTGTTTAGGTTGCTTATATTATGCGCTGGACAACCATCAATGTTCCTTAACATTGATTCAAGCGATATTTTATGGGATTAAAGAGATACACGGGTACGCTAATGTATTAGTAATGAACAATATGTTTACATGTACAAATTGAAGTTATAAGATCAAGATTATACTCAATACCCAGTTATGAGATGTAAGATTTTATTGAGCTGCTTGATGCTGACGTGGCACGAGTCTCGTCCCAAGACACATGTATAATATGTGGCCAGATGAATGCTAAGCTAAGACCGCTGTACACCCACATTTTGTGCAAATGGCACAAGGAAGAATATGCCTGTGGCGGATTCCTATATTTGTGTTGTAGGCACTATGCGTAGTATCTTGAATTAGTCAAACGTAAAATTTGCACGGCCAAAGGCTGCATGAGTTGTGCAGAATATTTGGCTTCCGAATCTTGAATGGTAGGAATCTGGGAGATACCCTGGAATATTTTATATATTACAATCACACAGGTATCCAAAACGTTATTGACCATATGCTCGTGGAACAAAGCTTCCCGAAGGATGTCTTTTGTTTTTTCATGTACATAATTTAGATGTTGCCTCGATTCATTACATGATTTCAACATGTATCACAACAGGTCACCATGAACACAATACGATGGATACACTTACCACAAACGGGTAGAGTAGTTAAATGGCAAGACAGGATGACATTCGTTTTCAAAATGATTCGGTGAAAGTGAAATCCAAAATAATATAAATATGACAAAGATTCAACTTGAAAATCCAGACATGTTTATAATGTTGTGGTCTTACATGTTACAGATTTCTTGACATAAGCAGCCCCAAAAGCAGATAATTTGAACATTGGACCTAAACAGTCAAAAATGACCTAAAATTAAGGAAAATGGTACGATACTGACTGTTAAGGGGCTTACAACGGTCTAAAAACGTTGAGAATCAGTCTGAGAGAACAGCTTTAATGTCGGTGGGAATATCGTAAAACTGCTGCTACCGATATATAATGATGTTAGGCACTTTTGCAGAGATGAATAGGGCCTAAATGAAATTTTCAGCTGAAACATAAGAGTCAAACAGGCGTGCGTACTCAGGCCTACTTTGTTCAACTTTAATTATTCCTTGATCTCACCACACATATATTTGACAACCACTACGGTTCTGTTTATCTTCATGACTTTGAACCCATTGTATGATGTACGCAGATGATTAAGTTTTAGTGTTCCAAACTGGCTTCCAACATTTTTCAGATTGTTACCCTGGCAACATTCAGTATTTCCCAACGGAAGATACAGCCTCCTAATAAGCCAAATAGACATCTCAACTGAGCATATCCAATTAAGCCCAGCCTCTATCTGAGCCACATGTCATTAGGGATAACTTTCACTGAACACATAAATGTACAGAGGTCAAACTTAAAACAAGGGAAAGAACTGCTATGGACGGAAGCTTGGCATATTTAGTGGTTTCTTTATTTTTATTTTTATTTTTATTAACAGGTCATACTGTTTAAAATTTCACTGAATTAAGGCCTTTAATGTGATAAAAAAAAAGACAAGTTTAATTCTGGTTACCAAGGTAACTTAACAAGTTGAGTGGGAAACGGTCACTTCCTGTGCCCCAGTGACCTCTGTCTCAGAGTTCAAGCTTCACTGGGCACGCCCAGCTGAGATGTCAACTTGGCTTATTGAAATAGCATTGCAAGTCAGTATGTCCCTCATTTTTTTCATTAGCCAAAGAGAATGTTCCTTTTTTTGTCACCATGGCAACCAGCCACACTGGACTATCCTCGCTTGACCCTTCGGGTCTTGGGAGCATACAAGCTCTCGCGGGATCCAAACGTACAAGGATACTTAATTGGGCATAGGATAACTTTTAAGTGTTTGACTTATTATCCCATACGTGCCACTTACTGTCGCATATGTACAAGATGTCATCCAGTACGCTCGAGATAAACCATTTTTTTCTTGTTGGCGCTAATACGCTTCCGTACACCTTTACTCACTTTTGGACAACTCCCCATGCCGTAAAAAAATTTCAAAAGAGTCAGGAGTGCTTTGTCCTCTTTTGTCGCATGTGAATGGATCGCTCCAAACACATAGACTTATCTTTTGGCGGCATCTCACGAGTTCTTTCAACTTTGTGTCCTAGTAAGACATGAAGGTCTACAATCCAAAAAAGGTAGTTACTAGTTATTTTATTGACACAAACGAAAATTTATTTTGACCCATAAGCCTGATAATCTATACTTCTTGTTACATTTAACAAGCAAAGGCTGGTCCCCATGATAATAATCATCAAAGAACCAGTTAACATGTACAACTGCAATGTGTATGAAGAACGTTTATTGGTGGTCATCTAGGGTTCATGAAGCTCAAGTGGCTGTTGGGTTCAAGTTTAAATTGACAATCCTATATGCAGATAAACTTCTGTTTGCAGTAGCAGTTTGCTTTAACACTTTCGTGCCAAATCCGGTGGACAGCGGCCGGGTATTTTACAATATTGTGTGGTTTACTCTATTCTGTGAAAGTTTATTGAACCAATCTTAGAATGGCCGAAGATTATAGAAACACTGTGAAAAATATGTTGTGTGTGAGTAGGGTGGGGCGGGGTGGGAGGCGGATCATTTTAATGTTATGGCAAGTTCAGCAGTTTCGCGCAAATTTTGTAAGCCAATTGATGGTGGAGAGGCCAGACAGTCAGACCTTTTACCTCTTGACACCGCTGTATTTATTGGCATAATGTTAACACAGATAGCTAGGACACCATGCATCCAGGTCATATGCTCACAAGTGCTCATACATAAAACATGTTTACCATATATTTTAAGGGCTTATAAAATGTAATTCTTTGTATCTCTTTTTCTTTCTTGTCTTATCTTTTAAGGTCTGGGGGGGGGGGTTAAATAATGCATGGCCTATCATCTTAATAACACTGAGTATTAAATGGGACGGTGCGAAAGCAGTTCTTGGAACTGATTAGGTTGGGAACCTGGGACACCTTACAATGAACCCTCAACAGAGGATTTATCCTGAGGCCTAGAGAGTGAACACGCCGTCTTGGGTGCTCAGGTAGCATCAATCTAAAACTACAAAATAAAAAGAAAGGGAAAAGAAAAGAAAAGAGAGACAGAAAAACTCTACAGAGCCCTCGATGAGAGGAATGTATAGATTAGATAGCACACATATATGTTGCACGTGCGCACACATTTGTACTTGATAAATCTGTATACTTTTCAGTAAGACCATGATCGTCCATGTTGACATCAGAGATGACAGTGTTTACGTATGCTTAAAATGTTTACTCTGTAAGTTTTTACTGAGGAATATATCTATAGTTGCGTTTCTCCAAATTATTGCGACACTTCAAGAGACAATGAAAATGTGTACATTACTCACCAGTAAAATAAAGGTGCCAATAAACTCCGCTAAAGCCTCTCTCACCAGCTTATTGCGAATCGTAATATTTTCCTTGATCTTGGATCTCCAACCCATCACCATTTTATGAGTGAACTATTTATGGACCGCTACCAATAATTTTCCCGGAAACTTTTTCCAATGCCGATCGACTTGACCTTCACATTTCACGACTACCAGAGCTTACCGAGATATATAGTATCTTCAATAGTCTGCGTTATCAGATAGCGTTTATCTACAGTGAATTATAACACAATTACCAGATTGCAATGATAATGTAGCCCATGCAAGCATGATCCCGCATGCGCGCGAATCAAAACCTGCAAGAAATTTGACACGGCATAATCCGGGACTTCAAATCTCTGTAGGCCTGAGTTCTTAAAACAATTACATGCAGTCAGTTATATAAAGTCTTTACTTTTCATTTCTAATTAATTGCATCTGACTTCATACACTCAGCTTAAGGTAAACTATGAGACACATGAGTCAACGCTTCGGAACTCTTGGGATGACAGCAAATTCAGCCAACATATTCCTATTCAAACTTATATCAGTGGCTCTTATAATAAATGCCTTCGGAAAAATGCTGCTATAATGCATATTTTAATGATTCGGGTGATTCATGTGAGCGAGGTCTCAAATAGTGTCTTAGTATTTTTCTTCATTTTTGACCTCTTCGCTGGTTAGATATTCCGGACGTACCAAAATTTAATACACAGTAAATATTCCATATTTCAATAATGTCCAGTTTGTGCGCCAGAACACATGGCTACTTCTATCGTGAAGGAGGTCAGAGGTTCTGCAATCTATAAAAATGACCATGTTCAGAAGCAAATGAATAAATTTGATATTGTGCACCCAATCGAAACAGATCGTAGTGCACAGAGGGTTTGAACCATTTATCAATTCATAGCTCAAATGTCTAACAACTTTTTTCGGGTGGTGGTTTTGTAGCCATTTATCAATTCATGACTCAAATGTCAAACAACGTTTTTTGGGGGGGGGGGGGGGTTGTAACTTGCATTAGAAAAAAATTAAAGGTTTTAGAATACCGCCAAATACGTGCTCAGAAACTTTGCGGATTCGCATGAACAATTTTTTTAATCCGCCACGTAATTTTCCAGGCATATGTGTTTATTAGCTCAGAGGGATCTACTTTTTTGTCAGGAGAAAGGTGATATTTTTTAGCTGCTGATGTGGCACAATTTTGTGTCAGGGCAAATGTGCAGTATGTGGCCAGGTGAATGCTGGGATTGTTATACATCCAAATGTAGTGAGAAATGGCTCAAGGAAGAATATGCCTATGCCAGATTTTGGTGTTTTTAATGTATATATGCCAGATTTCTGTGTTTGTAATGTAGACACGGTGTGTAGTAACTAGGATTAGTTAAACGTAAACTTGCAAGAACAAAAGCCATTTTTGTTGTGCAGAATGTCTGATCTCCGAATCTGGAATGGTAGGATTCTGAGAAACACTTAAAGATATTCTTATGTTACAACCACACAGGTATCTATTGCGATATTGACCACATGCTCGTTTAACAAAGCTTCCCGGAGATGTCTGTTATTTTTGTGTACATAATTTAGATACTGGTCGATTCATTGCATCATTTTAACATGCAACATACAAATATATAAAAATATGATAACGACCCAACTTGAAAATTTATATGTGACAGTAATGACATGGTCTGAAATGTTACAGATTTATCGGCACAAGCAGCCCATAAAGCAGATATAAAAAATGTACATTGGACGTAAAGAGTCAAAAAACGCCACTAAATTAAGAAAGAATAATGCTGACTGTCATGACAGCCATCTGAAAGGGCTGGAGATCACTCTGAGAGAGAAACAATTTAACATGCACATACTTCATTAATTTAGACGTACGCTCAAACAGTACACATTGGAAAATGTTTGAAAAGAGCCATCCTGCATTTCGGATATAGCATGATTATTGAAATGAGCAAACATCCAGTGTAAAAGTGAGTCTTATTGCCACATATGCATGGATAGCCCATTTTTCAGAGACTGCTAAACCAAAAAACCAAGAAGGAGTTGAGTGGGGGGACCTGTGGCTTTTGACTGGCCCTATGCATTTTGCGTCATTTAACTTTTGCAAACCTATGAGATTAGTGCTTTGTTGTTTTAATACGTAGATGGACGCCGACACAAAGCAGGTTCTGCTTTGTGAATAATCTTTCTCACTGTAGAATAACACCACAGGTCAAGGGCGTAGCCCACCCCCTCCATATTTTCAGCAAAAGGTCCAACTTGGACCAATAAAAGAAAGAAAGAAAGAAAGCATCGGAACTCAGTTTTTCTTACTAGCATGGTAAGATACTTCTTCGTCATTACCGTGATTGGTGTGGTTGAGCCGAACACAGCAAAGGGATCTTTGTATGCGATCTTTATAAAAAAAATCCAATATTTTGTCGGGGGCTAGACTTCATGTTGTAGCTTCATAAAATTAGCCTCAGTGCATGAAGTAGGCTTCCAGTTATGTTGATCAGCAAAATGTTAAAATAGAATAGCAGTCTTCATAGGTTACTTCTTAGTTGGTATATCTGTAGCTTCATAGAAGTTAAGCATCGGGTATAAAGTTAAGATGGTCCAGCTTTGGAAGGTTGTTTTAGACCAGTAGAAGAGTGTCGAAGTTCAAGTGTGAGAATACGTGTTCTTCGCCCGCAGGTTTTCAGTCATAGAATTAATTTGCTATATGCACAGTTCACAACATGACTAAGCTATACTCAAATCTAAATGTATCTTCAAAAGGTCCGCAATTTACAATTTGACAAATGGAGGTAATTATATAACACCGTTTCTTTCCTAGCAATTCAAAAACTGAAATTTAAATTCCTAATCACTATAGAACTGTAAAGACCTGAAATATCTGTGATTCAAATCTCAGAAAGGTAAGGATTCTACTTGAGAAAATATCAATTTCTAAAGAAAGGAAAACATTCATGTTTTGCTCAGAAAAGCTTGCACAGTTCCAGAGACTTCATGCGACTAGGAAAGATGCTTTACGGTGCTCTAACGGTTATCCAATTACATGAGGAGCACCATGAGTCAAGAGCATTTGACATCACTAGCTCTCTTCCATATACATAATGAGAAGGCTATTGACCTGTCATATCTGGTGGATAGATTTGCAGTGCTCCATCCACGTTGCCTGGAACTCCAGAACATTAATTATGACTAAAGTAATACTGACTCAGACATAAACTTAACTTTGTAATACTAGTTCTAAATGACATGATTTCACTTGTAGCTAAACCAAATATTTGTGTTTTTTATGCTAACTGCAACACTTTCTGTTTCAAGACCAAAATGCTGAAAATACATAAAATAATGTTCATCAGCTCTGCATCTCCAGAACAGGAATGTCATCATTTTATTATCAGTTTATGTCCGATATATATTTAATATTTATCTACTTAAGTTTAGTTTTACAGTCATGTAAGATCATGCTTATCGTGCAAGTTTAATGCATAGTATACATTGTCACAATCGGAATGCGCTCAGTGAATAATGACATAAACTGCTCAGGCCTAAATTGTTTTAATACCAACCGATCAGATGAACATTTTTATTATTTCCATGCTATAGTGTAAAGAGAAATATGCTGAAATAGTAGGTGAAAGCTTCCATGTCCAGCCTCTTAAAAATCACGTAGATGTTATATTTTGACAAAAAGAAATATAAAATAAATTGTGCTCACTTATATTGTACAGAGTATCACATAGTTATACTTTCAAGATAGACTTTTCTCTTCCATCTTCAATCCAATAGTAAAGTAGGGAGGAAAGGGACCAGACAGCACAAATTAAAACTGCTGCAGCCAGTAGTCTTTTGATTTTCAACATCTGATAATTAGATTAAAGGATCGTAACTAATGCTTCAAAGACTTAAATTACTAAAATGGAGATATTAATGTTTACAAAAATACAAACTTTTTTGCAAAGGATCATACAAAACAAAAATAAAGCAAACCACCTTTACCTCAAAAATGCCCCCAAGCTCCAGCAAAAGGAGGGTGAGATGTGTGAAAGTGTTATGAAAAAATCCACACACAAATGTAACAAATAAAGCGGGCCATAGAGACACTTTGACAAACTTCTACTCCACCGAGATGAAAGTGTATGAACATATTAAAGCCCTGAGACTGGATGATGCGTTGAGTGTAGAAAAAATAAAAAATGCCAAAATCACTTTTCAAGCACGACAAGAGTAAAAACAGATTAAGAAACCTTAAACAAAAAAAAAACAATAGGAAGAAGACAACGTTTGCGTAATGGAATATATTCTGAACGCAAAATTAAATCAGTGTGAAGAATTACATCAAGCATCAAAGAGAGCAACGGGCAGCGTTGCATTGACCGTAGCCAATGACTTTCTTTGAGGCTCGGGCCTGAACCAAGATGAGACACTAAACACCAAAAAGAAATCTTGGCCAGGGAAAAAACTTAAAAACACAGTGAGAGAGATGATGGCTCTGATTCAGAAGACAATGGGTGAGTTTGTGGTGAGACCTCCAGTGGGGAAAACTGAGAGACGTTGTTCTTTTTGAGTTGTCGATACTGTTATGATTTTGTACATCAATATGAATCTTTTTAGCGGCCTAAAATATGTCAGTTATAATTAAAAATATGTTAATTGAAGTCTAATATATAAATATGATTATAAATGGATTCTTTGAAAATATTAACTCTGAATGTCAGAGGTTTAAATGACTATGTTAAGAGGAAAAATATTTCTATTGTTATCTGAGCATAAAATTGATATAGCATTTTTGCAGGAAACATACTGCACAGAGGATTATTAAAAATATTTCAATTCAAGCTGGTATGGTACAGTTGTGCATAGCCCAGAACCTTCAAAAGCTTCAAGAGGTGTTGCAGTATTAATATATGGTAACACAAATCTGAAAGTGCTTAATTTTTACTCGGATATTGGAGGACGGTGAATACTTGTTAGTATTGTTCGTGAGGGATCTTAAATAACATTGGTTGGTGTCTATGCGCCTAATGGTTGAAAAGAAATGAAACAGGAGTCTGTTTTTAAACCTTCTGTAAAATGGGTCCGAGCGCATACAATGAGTGACACAAATATAATTTTTGGTGGTGACTTTAATTGCTGCTTAGATACTGGCGATCGAAATACTCAAAAACATTTGAAGGATTCAAGTAGAAATGCTTTCAGATTTAATGAATCATTTTTTTTCTGAAAAATTCCTGGACGATTTCAAGAGACAAAAACCGTTTCACATGGGAAGATCTTCATAGACAAATTAATCAGTTAGATTACATTTTTTCATTCTCAGAATGCGAATATAAGATTGTAAATGTGGAAACGAAAACAATTATATCCTGGCAAGTAGGAAAAAAGATCAGTGATCATAAAGCTTGATTATTACATCTGTGCTCATCCAGTAAAACAAGAGGACGAGGTTACTGGAAGGTAAATTGTTCCATACTTGATAATCAAGATGATCAAGTTGGTATAAAAACAATTGATGTGGCACGTGATGAATGCAAAGATATTTTGTCAAAGAGAATGTTTTGGGAATATTTTTAAGTCAGACTGAAATAATTCTCGATAAATTTTGCAACTACAAAGAGTAATAATCAGAAAAAAACCGTGTGGTGAAAGCAAAAAAAGACTTGAAAGCGATAAATAAGAGTCTTGGTGAAGATCCTGACAATGATAATGTAATTGAATTGAAGCAATTTTTAGAGGATGAAATTGATAATCATTATCATCAAAAAGCTCAAGGAGCTTTTACAAGATCATGGATAAAATGGTGCTAATAAGGTGAAAAGAGTTCTCGTTATTTTTATGAGTGCAATCAAAACATAAATCACAAAATGTGATAGTTAACTAAGATATCGAGATATACTATACCAAGAAGACAAAGAAGTCTTGGCACATATTTCATAATTTTATGCAAACTTACATACACCAAAAAGTATTAGTATTTCTCGACAAGAAGTGTCTAATTATTTAAACAAGGTGAAAATTCAATTATATTTATCATTTTATGGAAAAAAAACATATGCCATAAATCTTTGTCACTTGACGAATGAACAGATGTAGTAATGCTTATGGACAGCAACAAATCACCAGGGAGTGAAGGACCACCTACAAAAGTCTATTAGCATTCTTGGGAAAAAATTAGATATTTTTATTTGATATGTATCAAGAGACTTTTAAAATGGGTGACTCATCTACTTCTGTAAGAACTGCTATAATTTCACCAATATTTAAAAATGGCGATAGATTGTTGTTAAAAGATTGTACACCTTTAAGTTTAACTAACTCTTAAAATAAAATGTTAGCTTTTGCATGCGCAAAACGTATGCAGAATGTTTTGGATAAAATCAATAAAGTTCTAATCCAACGGCATAAAATTAAGAAGAGATTTATTGGTTATAATGCCCGAATGATTTATGACATTTTAGATTATACAGATATTAAGGGTATAATGATATGTCACAAAAAATGATGATATCCCAATATGCAGATGATAGTGTATTAATACTTAATGATAAATTATTTCATATGTTGATACCAGCCTGGAGGTTATCGAAGACTTTAGTTCAGTTGCCCATCTGAGGTTGAATATGTCAAAAACTGAAGGTTTATGGCTGGGACAATCAAGGAATTTTGGACAACAGTTACTTAGTAATACGCTGGTCAGATCAGCCAATTCGATGCTTTAAAATATATATTGGGTATAAGAAAGAGAAATGTAATTATTATAATTGGGAGCTTAAATGGATAAATGAAAAACGGATTACAGGCTCGGGAAATGAGACATTTAACCTCGTGTGGTAAAATCTTAACAGTTAAAACTTAAGCTTTGAAGTCAGTTAGCTTACTCAGCTACAGTATTACCTGTTCCTGACTTTGTAGTCAGCAAAGTATAAAAAAAAAGATAAAGGAGTTTATTTGGACCTCATGAAGAGCAAGAATAAAGAAGCACTGATAGGAAAATATGAAAAAGGAGGCATTAATATGTTAGACTTTGATTCACATTTTATGGGTTTGAAAGCTGCATGGATATCCAGGTTACCATCTCCCAATAAGGAGAAATGGAAAGAAGTGTTGTGATGTGTCTAAAAATGAATGGAACTTTATACTACTTACTAAAAACTCATTTTCGAACAAAAGTTTTATTTAATCGGTTAAAGTACTTACCTGAATTTTATCTGAAGATGTTTATTGCATTTAATAAATGTAAAACGTTCTAGATAAAATGAATAATTACGATTTTTTTATCACAAACTTTCTGGGCTAATGAGCTCTTTAAACATGACGACAAAACATAGCTTTTTGATAGTTTGATTAAATCTGAATTTCTCTGTGTAAAAGATTTCATCAATGGGAGTGGCAGGTTTTTGTCAGCGACAGAACCCTTTAAAATATAAAAATATGCAAAGAATTGAATTTCAGAATATTATGCAAAGCAAATTTGATTTAAGTCAAATTAGACAGTGTCATTACCATATCCAAACCGTAGTCCTAACGAAACAAATCCAAGTCAATTCCGACCAAAGGCAATGTTCCTAGGTATGTATAGCTGAAACATATAAATTTATAGTTCGTATTTACCCAAAAGAGACCAAAACGTAAGTGCAAAGGTCCATAGGGGGAAAAAACCTTATCTAGTTTTCACATGACAGAATGCAAAAAGTTTTGTTTGAAACTATAGGCCTATTTCAGTAAATTGGCATGAACAGTTGCATCATTCATGCACATACAGGACCATACAATTTATGAAAAGGGACCAAAATTTGCAGCACATCAGAGAATTTGTAAGCGGAGGTTCTTAACTTGTTGAAAATGTCAATAAAATTCAGTATTTAAAAAGGTACTACTTGCAACCACCATCTCAACAATGATCATCATCCATATAAGTCCACAAAGCGACACCAACACCAACATCAATCCATCAGAAAAGCCCTCTAGGCCTAAAATGACCATCAATGAGAATCTAAACAACATGATTATATAATTCGATGTGTTTTAGGCATGTAGTTAAAGACATGATGTTGTTTTAAAGGAGATAAACTAAGAGTATTTCAAAAAGAAAAGTGTTTGAATTTCCAAATATAGTAAGTACATTGGTTCAAATGTTAAACATCAGCCAGAAGTAAGTGACATTAGGCCTCAAATCATTAAAACGTAGTCAAAAATGCATTACAATAGTAAAAATTTGTAAGGATAGCAGTCACATTTCAAGTTGGTTTCCAGAAGTATTTTTGAAAGGACATTTAAATGCTTTTTACATACAAATTCATGATTCAAGAATCAAATTAAGTCACATGAATAAAATATACCAAATGGTAGACCAAGAGTAATTTGATACACTGAAAAAAGAAATGTGAAAGGAAAGAACATGTTTGGGGAAAACAGTTGGATATCAATATAGCATTAATTTGTTGGAGTTAGAGTTGTAGAAAGTACAGTTGTGTCCTGAAAAGAAAATTACTCAATTTAATCATCAGTTATTAGTAAATGTACTACCTTGTGGTTATATAGTGAACAAATAGAATAAAGAAGATAGTGCTATTTGTAATATCTGTAATAACCAGCCTCATACAGTCAAGGGTAAGTTATTTGATTGTTTATATAGTACGGATATATAGGATATAATAGAAAATGAATCTAAAGTTAAAATGACATGGAAAAGATGAAAAGGTTAATCACAGGATTTCTAGCCGAAAAACAATTTTCTTGAATTTTTAATTTCAGTGGTGTGTTTTATTCTTCACAAATTTTCAATATCAAAGCAAGATATTACAGAGAGAAGATATTTAAGTGTTGTGAAGCAAGAACTGTTAAACACTACAAATATTCAAAATTTTCAAACCTCTATGTGCAGAAATTTAACCAGCTCATTAAAAACTATAAGTGCAAACGCCATAACCGCGTGGCATTGTATTACAACTGTAAATTCGAACATGTGAATAATAATAATAATAATAATAATAATAATAATAATATATATATATATATATATATATATATATATATATATATATATATATATATATATATATGCATATATATGTATGTTTGTTTATTAACATAATGAGCCAAATAACTCAAAATCGTGTTGAATTGTGTCTGTAAAAAAGCAAATAGTACACAATGTCCCTGCAGGGCACATCGAGCCCTCCCTCTGGATGAAAAGTTGTTTACATTTTGAATTGAAAGGGAAAGCACAAAGGCAATGAATGGTATCCTAAACATATGTGTGCATTGAAGCATGCAGAAGTCGAGTTCTCTCTCCTCCTTTTCTAGGCTCCTTGGTTAAACCAAACAAATTTACGTGATGCTGAGGGTCTTGAGAATTTTCTTGATGTAATTATATTATTATTAAAGACAAAGTCTTCAATGAATTAAAATTTAAGATCCAGGCTCATGTAGGCTATCAGAAACCTGTAGTATAAAAAATGTCCAGGTGCAGATAGTATACTGAATGAGATGTTTAAAAGTTCCTCGGATGTCCCAGTACCACTTTGTACTAACTTCCTGAACAAAATTTTATGTGGAGTCTCAGAGAGAAAACGGACTTTCCAGTGCATAAAAAAGGGGATGCGTACAACCCAGCAAATCACAAGGGCGTGGTATCGACCAGCCGCTTCTGCAAGACCTTGTGTGGTATATTTAATCAAAGACAAACTTTTTCGAAACAAACATCAATCTTCCCAATCAGATCGGGCTCAAAAATCAAAACATGAGGGCAGAAAACATTTTATCTTCTATAGCATTCATTAATAAGTGCTAGAATGTGGAGCCGGGTAGAAAATTATATGTATGCCTCATTGAATACAAATGTGACATCGATTCGATGTGTAGAAAAGCTAAATTTTGTCAATTACTTTTGTATAATACAGCTGGGAATATTTCAAAAATGTTACTACCTATGTATAATGATGTTAGGCACTGTTACAGAATCTTCCACCTTAAACATTGGAGTCAAGTAAGGTTACGTACTTAGTCCTATTTTGTTCAACTCTGCCCTTGATAACGTGATAGAAACTTTGAAAACCACTTTAATCCTAGTTTTCATGACTTTGAACTCAATTTATTGATGTACGCAGATAATTTACATTTGATGTCTAGCCCCCAAACTGGTTTCCAACATGGGTCAGGTAAGCTTCACGATAACTGCAATGTGGCACCTTACTTGAAATATATTATATTATTATTTGAAATATACTATACCCAAATCAGATAGTTTGATTATGGTGTTGATTGTGGAGATTGCAAAGAGCTAATATTGTATCGTAATATTGTATCGTATTATTGTATGTGAAATGTTACATGGACTAAACCAGACCGTTGTAACGTTGTTATATGTCGATAAACTTCAAACTTCTTGTAAAACGTTTCAAGTTTCAGGGAGAATAGAATTTGTCTTGCCAACAATTTGCCGCCTTTTATCGATTTCAGCCACAATCTTGAATAGAACATTAACCGTCTGATACCAAACAGGGCCTACCTGATTCACTGACCGTGTCATTCACCTTGCTGCTGGTACGTGAAAACAAAATGAAAAAATATAAAAATTCACCTCTCTGGTTAAACTTGAGGCATAGAACGTGTATATATATTTTTTTGCTATCAGCATACATTTTTTTTCGGCTCTGTCTGCTTTAGGCTATCCAACTGATAAAACACCTAACCTATGCCCCATTGTAGTAATTGTACTTGACTCACCCTGTATTTTCCACTTTACCACTGTCAACTGCATCTTGTTTTCGTGCTTCACATGGCTTGTTATATTTTCCTTGCCCCCCCCCCCTTTAATCTCAGAACCAGTAGATACCTAAATGACGTGTAGACAAAACGCCTCTATACGCCTTATGCTATGCACATTTGTGTTACATATTTACCGAGGCTCTTTATCTATAAAAGTCAAAGAAAACGGTCATGACTTTGAGCAGCAGTTTCCCGTCATACAGCTGACCCCATCCGTCTTTAATCAATGAAGTGTAGCACGTGAAAAGTTCAAGTTACTATTCCAATATTTGAATGAATATCAGCACTGAGGCTGACAACTTGCATTAGCAATTGTGCCTGAGGACAAATGAATGTGAGTGACAGGAGTACCTGACGAATGGCGCAATGAAAACCATACGAAAAGCTCAATACGTTCTTTGTACCTTCATCACACACTATAAATTCACATATTTTCACAGTGTTTTTATTTTTCAACATTGATGACACAAACTGTCAAAATAAGAACATGACGAAATACCAGTTTAGTATAATTTTAAATCAAAATTTCAGTTAAATGCCCGAACGTGAAATGTATATGGTGAAAATAAATATGTTTAGAGAAGTGCGATAAATTCCAATGTGGCAAATTTTCCTCAGTTTATATATTTAATAAAGTTGCACTTTGACAGAACATGTTATGCACGATGTATTTCCCTCGTTGAAACTCAGTATTTTCTTATATTTCTTTGTCAAATATGCTCTGCCCTTGATGTTCTCACTTACATGTCCCCCGCAGTGGCATTTTGAATGTTGGCATCTATGTAGTTCAGTTCACTCTGTCCACACACCGCTTAAACTTCCTGTAAACGTGAACAGCAGTTCTTATATGTAATATGCGCACCATTGTGAAATACTTAGCACACAGTTTCCAATTATTTAGGTCCCTACACAGGAAATTTCAAACCTGCACACGCACACCTCGGAGGAGTAGATCGTGCAGCCGATTGGCCGCCCAAATTGTCATTAAGCATGCGTAGATCAACTCAATTTAAATGTAGCCCGCCAACAACACCTGGCTCCCTGATGAAAATATTGGCCTATAAGTTACAAAGGAATCCGAGTCGCGAACCTGGGGTCCATTTTATTGTATCGGACAAACTGGTATTACCAATGACATCATTTTGTATGACTCGATGACCTGGTTGGTCTGTTGTAAAATTCACCACTCGACGTTTGAGAAGTAGGGCATATAGGATTGCGTAACTGTCGGCCTATCTCAAAATGAGACATTTGATGAGGTTTTCCTTGAGGAGAAATATGGGATTTTATGAAACAGCAGATTTACTTGTTGAGGGCTTCTGTGTAAAACAAAGATGTGTGTCTAGGCCTATCTGACCATATATAATAGAAGTCAACAGTCACGACACAGATGCAAGAGGTTGTCTTTCTAAGAACCATATATATGCTCTTTATATAAAAGTTAAGCCCATGGCGTCACTATTTTCTCACTTTATTGGCGAGTTCAACTTATTCATGTGCTAGTACATACAAAGGCTTTTTATCATCCTCAACGTAGCTGTGCTGAAATTACTTGTTAGTATGTAATTGCACAGATTGCTTTATCACCAGTGAAAGTGTAGAAAAAGATTTGAGTGATAGATTGGAAAATCAATGTACATTAAAATATCTTTATAACTGCATTGACATAATATGCATTTTAAAAATCGTGCATTGTAAATAATACATAAATATTCCTACTTCTCAAACGTCGAGTATACTGTTTTGAATTGTATTGTATGCATGGTGTTGTTTGTTTGCTACTGTGTTGTTTCATGTTTTCGACAAAACGCCTCTACTGTGTGTATATGCGAGGTACAGCGAAATAAAGTTCATTCATACATGGTTGACTTGATTCTGCAGTAGGACTTGATCAGTATACGGAAAGAAAGTTCGTGGTCCAAGCAGTGTTATATTTAACATAACCTGAAAGACGGGCATCTGCACAATATACCCATTCGTATATGTTGTCATAAAACTGCGACAAAGCATGCATGTGAAAAGTGGCGGCATGAACTGTTTGTGCACATATAAGCAGTGTACATGAGTAATGCGAGAGTCCCACAGGGAGATAAACAACGGATATTAAAGGTGATTTTCTTGTCCCTAGTTTTAAAGGAACACCACTAGCGTGATTATGTATTAAGTGGTCAGCTGTACATGTACACTGCCTGCTTGGACCTGCAGATTAACAATTTATCAACATATGCTTGTAAGGAACACACACTTTTTGAAGTCATATTGAAAGAGTAAAATTGTTTAATTACCACATTTTCTCTTGTTATTACAAATACACAAGTCTATATTTCAAGGGAAAATATCGTTCGTTATTACGGCAAAACTCGTTATCAGAGAACACATTGAGATTAGGTTTCTCAGCAAATTCCCATGAACTCCCGTGGTATTCGCGATATGCGGTACACGTGCACGACAGGTGTATATCTTGGAACAGGGAATACACGTGGGTGTGTATCATAACAAGTTACTAACCAAGATTGTGTTGCCTGAGAAGTAAGTCCTACATTTTATTGCATGTGATAAGACAATGATAAAATGCATCATTGCATCTGGTATGACAACGTGACCGTTACAAAACATAATTCATATGCACCTTCCCCCAAACTATATAAGGGCAGACCAAGGAATAGTTTGCATTTCTTATCACGTGGATTAAAAGAAGGAAGACTACGTGGAATAGCCTTTCTTTATTTGCCATTGGGTGCCCCATTACATAGTCTGGGTCTTCGGACAGAACAAAAATGCTGCGAGTTTTCCTACTATTCGCTGCAGTAGGCCTCAGTCGTCAAGCCGCCATTATAAAATTGGACCCAGATGAGTTAGGTCCGCAATGGGTCAAACCAAGCTACTGCAGGCAGAACGACTGTCCTCGCTTTGTTGTCGTCGAAAAGAAAGAAGTAAGTACCATTTTTCCACCAGCTAAAACACAGTTCCATCCAAATAGCAACCTGCTTACATATGTGGTATTTGGGGACGGGGAGAGGAGAAAAAAAACGGTCCAGAGCGACAGCTTTCCTGCCGACACTTTGGGCGCTTTGCGGTGAACTAGTGCCACGGAAAGCTATTGACTCGGTCTGCAATTATACACCAAAGACAGGCTCTTGTTAAATCAGTTGGTTGCTACGCTATAAATCAACACTAAAAGGACTATTAGTAAAGCAGTTGATCGGTACGTTACACATTGACACCAAAAGGGCTATTGTTAAAACAATTACAAATTACCACCAAAAGAACTACGACTACTAATAAAGGAGTTGGTAGCTACGTTATAAATCAACACCAAAAGGACTATTGTTAAAGTAGTTGGAAGCTACGTTACAAATCAACACCAAAAGAGACTATTGTTAAAGCAATTACAAATTACCACCAAAAGAACTACGACTACTAATAAAGCAAGTGGTAGCTACGTTACAAATCAACACCAAAAGGACTATTGTTAAAGCAGTTGGTAGGTACGTTACAAATCAACACCAAAAGGACTATTGTTAAAGCAGTTGGTAGCTACGTTACAAATCAACAACAAAAGGACTATTGTTAAAGCAGGTGGTAGCTACGTTACCAATCAACACCAAAAGGGACTATCGTTAAAGCAGTTGATAGTTACCTTACAAATCAACACCAAAAGGACTATTGTTAAAGTAGCTGGTAGCTACGTTACGAATCAGCAACAAAAGGACTATTGTTAAAGCAATAACAAATTACCACCAAAAGAACTACAACTACTAATAAAGCAGTTGGTAGCTACGTTACAAATCAACACCAAAAGGATTATTGTTTAAACAGTTGGTCCCTACATTACAAACTAACACCAAAAAGAGGCTATTGTTAAAGCAGTTGGTCGCAATATTCCTTGCAGAGCTCACCCTCCTACTGTGGACTGAGCGCAAAACTCCTCACAGAATAAATAAATGTTGGTTCGTACAAATGGCATATCAACAGATTCAATCAACTTTGTTTAGTCTTTGCTATGTTCAGGTGATTCTGCATGTAAGACGTGTCTGTTATTAGAATTCTTCAGCGCCAATCAATAACTGAATACTAGTGGATAAATTTACATTTTGTCGCAAATCTGTGACTTTATTGAGCAAAAAGCTCATGAGTTCAAAACTCGTGAATTATTTCGTTTGGAAAGAAATGTTCGTTAGATTACATGCATGTAATGGACAAATTTTACAAAATGGATTTCCCAAGAAAGTTGGATAAATATATGGAAAAGGAATCCAAATTCAGTGTTACCAAAATTGAGGGAAAGTTACAAAGTGCAATTTTGCTCCCATTGGGAACGAGAGATAAATGTCACCCATGTAAATGTCGGCACAAAAAGCCCACATACTTTTCTCTTCAACAAAATTTTGAAATGGAAAATTACTCGCAAGTTTAAGATTGTAATACCTGTACCCAACAGGAATATTTTTTTAAAATTAAGAATAAGTACTCAAATATTGCAAAATAAAGAAAGTAAGTATACAAGGCCCAAAGCACTGACTGAATTGATGACATACTAGATAGGTCATAATGTCATTGAAGATGAACTCAACCTCTAACAAATTATACTTGTGAGAAATTACAAGATAACCTGTGTTCTAACCGCACGTCAGTTGGTGTTAATTTTGATAAATTTAAATATATAATGACTTCAAGTTAGGGCAATGTGACATTGTGCTTAAGTTAATTGTTGACCTCATCACTTCAATCTTTAAAGCAGGGCTAACACAATAGGACATCACTAGGTCGTACAGTGTAGAAAAAAAACTAGCCACGGATATGGGCAGCCAAGTGTTACATCAATTTTGTAGTTCTTTTAGTTCATTTTGTAGACAAAAATTATTCAGCTATACCAATTCTGTGCACAAAATCGTTAGATCTGTAATTTTTGTCTATGACATTGTAAAGTTTATTAATTTTGTCGCTAAATGAACCAATTCTGTCTACAAAATTGTAAAAAAACTATCATTTATGGCCACACAAATGTAAGAAACCTTCGATTTTGTCGATGTAATCCCATTCCAATTTCAGCCACAGAAATGTTGATGACTCAAATTCGTCTGTAAATTGTTAAAAAATGTCAATTTCGTCCACAAAATTTTAAAATATATGACATGTTAAACATTAGATTGTGGACGAGAAAATTGTTTTACAAAATTAAAACGTTTACCACAAAATCACAAAATTGTAAGAGTTCGAAGGCCAGTAACCTTACCGATGTCGTGCACAAAATTGAACCTGGTGTCACAGAATTGGATCAGTTATAATTCTGTGCACATAATCGTTAAAATTCACAAAACAAATTTACAAAATCTTAACTGTCACGAAATAATATTATTAATTTCATCAGTTAAACTATTTGCAAATAAATAGCTCGGTATGCGTGTTTTCGTATGACGGTCACGTGTTGTGGAAAAATCGTAAAATGCAGTACTCACTGGCGGCGCTTCATATTGTCCGTCCTGACCAGGTCTTCTGTTGGCTCAGCTGTGCAGTCTATGTGCTTGGTTTTCACCCTGGGGCCAATGCATCCAAGAGTTGGCATTACAATAGCCATATTTGGGAGATATGTTAGATGCCTACAGTAGCGAAATCTATACTGCATTTTGATACATCATACCGGTAGAAAAAAATGTTCAGTGACCTTGAGATGACCTGGAAGCGACCTTGATGGTCACTTTAGTGATATGGATAGGTCTTTTTGGCCTTTTATTCGTCTTTTTGACACATTTATGATAAGAAGTCGCAAAAAGCGAAAAGGAAAAGCTGTGTAAAATTTTGCGTAGAATATTTTGATATATATATATATATATATATATATATATATATATATATATATATATATATATATATATATATATATATATATATATATATATATATATATGCCCAAAAATGCATACGCGGTATTTTGCAATAGTTTATTCCATATTTACAAAACAGGCATATATCTATGTGTAAAAGAAGTGAAACATAAAGATTACCGTCATTTAGTAGATAATTTCTTCAAAATATCGTCCCAAATTTTATATTTTAAAAAAATTATTTCCATTTGAAATTTTAGCCAATAAAGCCATTCTTGGCGGCCACCTTGGATTGAGAACTCGTAAACGAGGCTCTGATTTCACATTGATATAATTTCATTTGAACATTAAACAAATTGAAGTGAATGTTTTTCTTCAAAATCATCTATTCTTCAGCTCCATCAAATGGTGGATAATGATGGTAATTCGAAACGTTCCTGATATTTGGGAAAAATACCTTTTCTACCCAGAATTTTCTAGATCAGTTCATTTTTTGGTTATATGCCTTTTTTTCATGAAAATCAATAGACTTCATTATTTCCAAATAAAATGGTAATTTTGAGTATATGTATCAATTCTGGGTGCAAATTGACATAGAAATCTGTTTATAGCTAGATTTTGGTTTCAAGGTCATTTCAAGGGCGAATGAAGGTCACGTTTTATGTATCTATGACACATCTCATGGTCTGCAAAGTCCATGAAGATTAACCTCTAAGTTCAGAAGATAATGCCAAATGAAATCTAAGAAAACAAAAATTGGTCATTTGGCCTCATAGCATTGGAGGCCAGCCAAATCAGCCAGGAGGTCAAAAATACGCTCCCTTAAGGGCAGGTTGCCCACAATGCATTTTTAAAGAATGGGTGCCAAGGCAGCGCAATTTGCCAGTTCTTGATCACATGTTCAGAGATCTGTGACCATCTCCGACACCACTAAATCATGAGAACTGATACACTTGGCACACAAGAGTGCCATCCGTCACAATATCGTGGACAGAATTATAAAGTTTGTATAGTTTTATGAATGACAGACTGAAGCGTATGGGATTTCGTGGACAGAATTGGTTAGTTTATACAATTTCGTCAAAAAATGCGAGGCGTACAAGAGTTTGTGGATCTTGTACAATTCTGTGAACAAAAACGATAAATCGTAACATTTTGTCCACCAAATTGTAAGGCTTCTTACGATTTCGTGGCTACTTAATACAAAATTGTGGACTAGAGGATATACCGTTTAACAATTGTGTGCTTAAGATCAATTATCTCTCACAATTTTGTACATAAAATGACAATAGATTCAATTCTGTGAATTTTGCTTTATAATTCTTCCACAGAATGGGAGTGTTTAAAAAAAACTATGAAAAAAAGGAACTCTTATATCAGTCGAATATTAACTACAGAAATAAACTGATATATAGTTATCATCAAATGACATTTAGAGATTTTATGAAAGGTCAATAACTTGCCACAATGTCTTGTCATGTGACGTATATACGTGCAGCAGGTGACGCCTGTCTCCAAATAGGTCAACCAGAGCCGGCATCCTATACCGCATTGTTTCAAACTCTACCAATCAACATAGTACATGTATTCTGTGCTTGTCGTGCTATTCCAACCGAAAGAACATCGTGAAGAGCACTAGGTACATGGACTGAATCCCAGACATGAAAGACGATAAGGCTTTAATCCATAGCGTCTTGACTTCAAAAACAAAACAAACGAACAAACTTTAAGCACAAGTTCAGAGGGATCATCGGGATTCATCCATGTAATGCCCTTCCCATCTTGTTCCCACCTCTCTTATGCAGCAGAGCCATAGGCCTGTCTTGTGTCTGCTTTATGGGGTCTCACGGAGTGACAATGCAACTGGTTGTTTGGCATTGTAAATTATCGTGTATATTTTGCCATGTGTGCCTTATAACAGGATTTCATTTTTTGAAATAGAGGAAAATTTAAACTTAAAGTGTGAAAAACCGGATGTTCTCGCATTTCAGGCTTATGAAGTGCGCCAATATGAACCGGCTCAGTGGGTCAGCACCCGGATGTTAGGCATGGACTATCAAAACGCCACCAATGTTCTCTTCCGAAAACTCTTCAACTACATCGATGGCCAAAATATGAAGAGTAAGCTTACTCCATTAAACATTTTATATCACTAGTTCTAATAATTTACACAATTAATTAGACTATACGCCTATGGAAAAGCAATAATCCACAGTAAGTGGACTACCCATAATGACTTGCAATTAAAAACACAAAATAATAATGAACCAACATTGGATTATTCATGCACTGCGACCTTTCGAAAACCAGATCAGTTCTCACTGATTACCAGCTTCATGACACTTTTTATATGCTATAGAGACAACAAATTTAAAATTACGGTGGCATTCTATGAAAATAATTAATTTTATTTTGACTTTACAGGTGAGAAAATTCCAATGACATCACCTGTAACAATTTTGGTCCAGCCCGGCGCTGGCCCCAACTGTAAGACCACATTTACCATGTCCTTCTATGTACCGTACGCCTTCCAATCACTCGCCCCGACTCCCAGTGAGTCTGATGTCTTTCTAGAACAACGGCCTGGACTGAAAGCGTATGTCAGGTGAGAAAAAAAGCTGTTTAATTCTTTAATGTGATATATTTTGGTTTTATGTATATGGCAATGTTAGAGAGCTGTGTCTGCAGTTCCGCTTGAGAATCACGTGCGATCACATAAATAAATTTGCACTTTATACACCAATCGATTATTTTAAAGCCCTCGCTTCATATTAAGGCAGGTGCAAATTTTTCACTTTTTGCGTGCAAGATGATATTATTTTGAGCTTCCAATTGCTGAAAAAATATAATGAGTATCAAGAAAAAATGAAGCACAACGACCACTGTTATAGACACATTTACAGACACAGTACATTTAGCAGTTAACTTACAGTACCGAGATTAAGTAAAATAAGGTAGATAAATAAAGTGCCCTGGTGAGACGTGAGGTGAGTCTATGCTCTACACCACGAGGATTGGTAACTATTCAGATGATAAAGCAAGTATTTAAGTGAATCTACTATTCCATGTCGATTTTCAAGCAGAGTCTATTTGCACTGAAGATACAGATCGCATCACCAAACTGACAGTAAAATCAACATTAAATGGTTACTGGGTATAACATACTGACCCTTGGTGTAGCGCATCAAAAAAAAAATCGACCACAGAACTGTCAAGAGTTCACAGATATATTCAATAAATACTTTGCATTTATAGCACAAACAATGGAATTTCCCTATTAAAACCACCTAAGGGACTGAAAAACGTGGTCTCAATAGAGGAGTGGTCTTAAAGGGTATATAATTTCAATAAAGATATACAAAACGGGTCTGTAAATTGGCGGTCTTAATACATATGGTCTCTGTATGGTGGTGCCCTTCATTGGAGATTATACTGTGTTTTTAATCTTTTTATGTCGTGTTGTTTTTTAAATTTAAAAAGTAGCCCCCCCCCCTCATATACCCTTGGTGCTGCTTCTTACTTTAATAAATTTAACGCTGACAAAGTCCCCCTCTATCTAAATGTAAAATATTCAATGACTGATCATCACTTGGAAAATAAAATAAACAAACATGGTGACGCGGATGTTTTATCTTTCAGATCATTCCCTGGGTTTGCTAAATTCGATGACGATGTCAAAAATCTTCAGATACTGTCTCAGGCCATTAACAACACCAGTTTATACCACACCGACTATTATTATACCGCCGGTTACGACAGTCCGTTCACCGTGTTTAACAGGCATAACGAAGTGTGGCTCATCTCTAATAACTAACGTCTAAACAAGATGTGCATTCCAATATGCATATTTATACGTTTTTATTTCAATGCATTTATATATAGTTATAACAACTGAACTCTGTATATACAAATTAGTTAGTTTCTGTAAATTTTTCATATCTCCATGTAAACATTTGTGAGAATGTTTCCAGTTATGCTTAATTTGTGCCTTTAAAAAATCGTATAAAAAGAGTAAACATTTTCTGTAAATAAACATTTACTTGTATATGTATTGAAGAATGTTAATTGCACCATACGATATTCAATAAAGATGTGTAAATATAATCCCTGTGTATAATATTCGTCAAGTTGTTTTCATGTGAAGCTATTCTAACTAAAGATGGTGCATTTATGGCAGAATAAAATAAGTCCCAGTGTCTACTGCCATGAGAGACTTGTCACGCATTGCCCCTTTTGAAATGAAAAAGTGTAGATTTTCCAATAATCCAAGTATGATGGAAAATATGAATGGTAGAGAAGCTGTTACAAAAGGAGAAGAGGAAGACTTACAAGTGTATATCCCATATTGGTGACATAAATGCTTGCATTTTGACCTTTTCATTCAAGAAATCTAAACAGTCAGTCGCCAATGTTTTATTCACAGTTGTGATATTCCATAAACACAATCGTGTTTATGGAAAAAAATCAATTCTCCGAGTTCTGGCCTCTCTGTACATACTTTTCATAAGTTGAAAGTTTCCCGAAATGCTTCTAAAATTGTCGTTCAAATGAATGCACTGCATTTGAATATTGATCTATCAAGCTAAGCCACTCTTGGTATCTGCAAGCATGCAGCACACTGCATACCCAATTACGGGGAGGGAGCATGTTTAATTTGAATATTTTCTCCATTAACGAAGAGGGCGGCCCATTGGAGATTCAACATCCTAATCAGGACATAAAGCAGTATTTCCCACATCCTTCAAAAACAACTCCTCCAGTGGTGAATTCCCAGAATAAAACACAGAAACTTCATATAGAGATCAAAAGTACGCAACATGCAAAACCCCTTTAAAGCGGCAGCTTCATATGTGACATATGAAAGAGCGTGTCCACTACATGAGATAGTAACTTAATTCTGGCAAGTAATATGATAGATATCATTATATGATTGGGTGCAAGCTTTTAGCACATGATGCCAGAGAAAACACAGTGTGTGGAGTATGCCGATTCTGACACACTTGCGGCGTCACATAACGGAAAATCCTTCGATATGATTGGCCCAGAGAGGTCAAGTGATTTATTATAATAGTGCACTCCTTTTCTTACGGCAGCATGCGGTTAAATTAAATAGACGGATCCACACATCCATGGAATTTATTTGAATGTAATTTGCCTTTTACTAAAAAAAATGGAATAAACAAAATAAGATAGACATTCTATTTTGGAAAGTCTTATTTTACTCAAGAAGAAAACCGATTGTGCTCCCCAGGTAAGTTATGTGGTATCACACTATTGTGATCACATGGAAAGTGATCAAATGAGACACACCCCGAAAAAAAACGAAGATTGTCTAACATTAATCATGCAGAGACGTCAGAACGCCGCTTGTATTGTATTGACTAGAGGCTCTTTTTATTCTTATATCTGTGTGCAGACATGGACGTTCTGTTTTTGCAAACTTCTTTCTTTCTCACTTTCCTTCTTATGTGTGTGCGCAAAGAGAGACACTCAGTTTTTTTTCCTTTCTTCCATACCATTATTGGATTTTGATGTCTTCAGAGCTTGGAACTTTGAAATTAATGTAAAATGTTGGTATGTGCACACTTCAAACATTTTGGACAAACCATGAAAAAGTGAAATTCTTCTGTAATTCGCAGACTTTATACCTGTCATAAACGATCGTTTAGATCTAACCCTTGATGCATTCCACTTTGTATTTGAAACTACGTGTCTACACTCTATACATTCTTAAAGAGGGTAAGTATTTTCTTACTGAAATGTCAAGTATCATTGTGGTTATAAGCTCATGAGTATGCAACGGTTCTTCAATTTAAGATTTCTCCAATCTTGCAAAAGCAACGTTAAATACACTCTGTGCACAAATAATTTTTTGAAAGGTTCTTCAGAACTAATCTCTCATAGAAGGAATTCATATAGGCATGGCGCCTGTTTTCCAATTTTTTTTTAATAAAAACATGTTAAAACCAACTAATCTCTCGATACATCCAAACACCCCTAAAACTACAGCGATCAAGTCGACTCCTAAATGTGTGGCCCACGTTGCTGGACCATTTCCAAGTAAAGTTTTTAACATTAGGTTATTGGCCTTTGTTTGTCTTGTGCTTGGTATTCTTGTGACCATAATTTAATGCCTTTTTATTATAAAAACACATATTGGTGGTCTTACAAGCTCTTCTAATACCACCATTTTAATAGGAATCGATGAAGTACTCAGCGAATACTCACAATACCTTATTTGTACATGTGTTTTTGAGTATTCACATACCCAAATCCTGGTACCATATATTAAGATTAGAAATACATTTTATGCTGACTTGTTTAATAAGAGACATCGTTTCGTGTGATTGTGAAGTGAAAGCACTTAAAGTGCTAGCTGGTGTCCGTACCAGTCTAGAAGAGAACAATACTTTGTAGCAATTATCCATCACAATACAAGTTTTGCTTGATTGTACTGCCATTTCTGAAATAGTTTACTTTTTATTTAAAGTGATGTTTAAGATAATGTCCAACTTGGAGAGGTGACTTCACTTTTAGGTCGAATGTCACAGAAATATGAATGCCTGACATAATAGACCTATATACTCAATGGCCAACCGGTTTTGCAGAATCTGTATGTACTAAAGATGGAACTGAAAATTCAAACTACTTGCATACATACAAGGGTTCTGGGTTAAAACGTGGTTTTTGTAAAGGTTGGGATATTTCTGGAAACATATTGAAGACAAAATGTTCAAATTTATGCTGTTATAATGTCAACACAACACACGGAATTCGTTTCAGAGAAATATCCTTGTGAAAAGGAGAAGGTACTTACCGTCCATAATAAAGATTCAAAGACTAACACGGTCCATTGACTGCCATGTTAACAGTGAAAGTATTTTGCTAATTTCTTCAGATCGTATTGGGACAAGAAACCACTTAATTTGGACATGTGATAGTTAACATTTATGTCTACCAAAATGTCCCCAAATCTCAAAATGAACAAAATTATCCAAAAATCGGTGGAATGTTGCCTTAAGCCCCATGTATATGAACAGTCTTTACCGACGTGCGTTCCCTTTTGAAGGCAGTCGAGTGTGTCTGCACAATCATCAAATCATACTTTGTAAATATATTCGAGATCTAACCAGGTGTAACTTTTTTCTTACGAACTTGACTTGTGAATGTGCTGCCATATTTCATATTGCAGGCCAAGTATTTCAAGATGGTGTGTCACGTAGTTTTTTCTCAACCATTGAATGATCAAATTTATTAAATGGCTGGTGTATTGTCAGTTAATTCATCTTGAAATTCTCAACCTTTTGCAACTAGAATATTTGTCTTTCATGACGTTTGAGATTTATTTGTAAGATGTTTTACGTCCATTGTTCGAAAGACATAGAGCCGTATGCTGTCATATGGTGTAAAAAGTCATGCATCCTAAATTCTTAAAAATCTACAATGTTGTCAAACAAATCAGTTTATAGAAATACATAATTTATCAAATGAAATACCCTAGACTCATCTTTTGATCTTCTCCAATGGGGTCACTTACAATATGTACCCCCCCCCCCCTTTATAAAAAGGCGATTGAGCTTTGCCAAATTAATTCGCCCGCTGGGTCTTGTCCCATAACTATCTTGGTTGTGGAGCGAATCTGTATCAAACAAAATCTTCCATTGGCATGTGATCACAGGAATCATAAAAGCTCCTGTGATAAAATTTTGTTTATTGATTCTTATTGGTATCTATAGGAGACAATTAGCAGGCCTTATAATGATGGCATAAATGAAATATAAATAAATATTTTGAGTTGTACATGATTACTTCCATATGGATCTACCTTGAATTAATATGATTAGAAATTATTTTAATATGAACAATAATTGTGCAAGGGAATAGGTCCTCACCTTAGCTGTACTTAAAATATAAAGGGGATGTTATTTAGTGGGTGTTGTTCCATAGGCGGGTCGAATGTTAAAGCCTGTATCCATGTTGTGAAATTCACAATTCATATACAGAGCTGAACTGCAATAATTATTATCCAATTTCAAGCCATTTTGCATTTGTATTTTTCCTGCTGTTTATCAATATATTCATGTAATGGGAATGAAAGTAATATTGATATATTCGGAGTTTATAACATCAAAATTATAATTCAAAGGTAAAATGCAATGTACTGGCGAATTGAACGGTGAAAGGATTCCTGTGGGAGAAGGTGAATTTTGTATCCATGTTATATTTCTTGGATATAATGCAGGTGCTACATTTAGCTATAACTTGAATTCAATTCTGTTCCTTTATTCTTCAATGAAGCAAATCAACTTGCAATGAAGAAAGTCCCTTACGCAAACTTTAAGTTAATGTCATGTCACCAGCTCAAAGGTCAAAATCGTTTGGCCATCGGAAGTGTGCCCACCTATAAATAAACGTAATTCAGCAGGATAAAATATGCACAAAAGGATATGAGAAGAAGAAAGTCCGAGATCCCAAATGGCCACAACCTTGTGTCCACAATGAAATTGTGCATGTGGTTTCGAATAATGACATTTGGCCCACTTTTTTCGAGCGGGGACTATTTTTTCAAACTGTTTTGACCGTTAATCGAACAGCTTTTAAGCAGTGTGTCTGTGTGTGTATGGGGGGGTAATATAATTTTATTATTATTATTATTATTATTATCATTATCATTATTATCATCATCATCATCATCATTATTGTTGTTGTTGTTGTTGTTGTTGTTGTTGTTGTTGTTGTTATTATTATTATTATTATTATTATTATTATTATTATTATTATTATTATTAGAGCAGAAGAAAGGACAATGCCTGGGGTAGATGTGGGGCACATTCGTGTCTTCCAATTACTAAACAAAATTTGTTATCGAAATACGAAGGATTTGGCATTGATACATCAATTTTCGCATGTTAGATAAAATGCTTAGCTCAAATGCTCTTATAAATTCATTTCGCAATATTTGAAACGCTGGAAAATATACAACGTTCATTAACACGTAGTTTAACAGCAATACCAATCTATGGACCATCACTTCTGTATGTTGACGAGTTCTACTTCCGTCACAAAACCTTGTTATTAGCAGAAATATCATTACACGGAAAAATTTGTAAGTATGTATGTATGCATGCATGCATGCATGTATGTATGTATGTATGTATGTATGTATGTATGTATGTATGTATGAATGAATGTATGTGTCTATATGTATGTATGTATGTATGTATGTGTCTGTCTCTCTATCTATCTATCTATCTATCTATCTATCTATCTATCTGTCTGTCTATCTATGTGAAAGTTTTTACCCAGGATAGCTCGTTCAGTCGCAGACTGTTCTTCCATGGGGCCCTACTTACAATATGACTATAAACACAGATATGAAAAAAGGTGTAACACAAGGTACAAATGTAAAAATGTAACAAAGAAAAGGTTACAGTAGTCTACACATATACAACTAAACTAAAATATACATATATACACAGAGAGAAGCATTTGGCTAAAATATACATGAGTTACTTGAAATACATTTGCTTAATTAGTGATTTGAACTCGTGTGTATCGGAGCACAACAAGCTGGAAGGCTGTTGTAAATCATAGCACCGCCATGTAATGATTTTTCATATATTTCTTTCTTAGGAAATGGAATACAAATGTTATTACTCGAAGAATACCTTGTATTTTAGAAATTTACATCATCCAAAAAATTAATCTCATCACAATGATAATTTGGTGCTGATCCTTTTGTACATTTAAACATTTAAGCTGCTGTATGAAATTTTCTTTTTTCTAAAATCGTCTGCCATCCAAGTAGTTTTACCAAATCTTCGCCCCTGTAATTTATATAATCAAAATTGCCAGACATAATTCTTGCAGCTGGATTTAGTGATCCCTGAACCATTTTAATCCATTAATTACTGCAAGTACCCCAAGCCGTGTTAGCATAGCCAATACATGGTAAAAAAAAGTAGTTTTGAAAAATCTTCTAATATCCTTTTCTGTAAAAATTCACTTATTCGTCTTAATACCGAAAGTTCACCCGTTACTTTAGCATGCAATTTCTCTATGTGCTTGTGCCAACTTCGTCGATCATCATCATTTAAACCTAAATAACGAGCTTCATTAATTTGATCAATATGATTTCCATCCAAAGAGACATTCAATTTCTGAACAACTTCCTTTCTACCATATATTAACATAGCTTTACTTTTATTCGTATCAAGCAAAAATCTATTTTTCATACCAGTAAGTGACATCATTAAGACAAGGCTGTAGTGCTTCTGTAACCTCGTGCACAATATTGCCTGTGGTATAAATAAGAGAATTATTAGCAAATAAATTACAGAGACCATTTCTTGTACATTGACTAATATCATTGACATAAAGCAACAACAACACCGGACCGAAAATCGGCCCCTGGGGGACGCCAATATTAATGGTACGTTCAATAGACAATTTGCCTTTACATTTAATGATTTGCCTCATAGTATTTGATTAAAAAAAAACAGTTCATTTTCAGAGATTCCGTATTTTTCAATCTTTCGTATTAGTAATTATACGTAGTATGATTAATTGTATCGAAACACATTTTAATATCCAAAAAACATATCGCTGTAATTTCATTATCATTTAAAGTAAGGAGCCAATCATCAATAACCTTTGAAGACAGGTTTGCGGCGAATGGTTTCTGAGGTAGGCACTCTGGTCTACACTCACGAAGTCATGCGTAACTAAGTTGTCCAGTAGTTGTGCCTGAACACCCATTTCCATTAATTTGCCCACGTAACAACCAACTGAAATAGGCTGGTAACTGCTTAGTGACAACATTGAACCTGGGATCATACTTGACAATTTCCAATCATCAGGTACCACAGCCTGTGATACTAATAAATAAGAAACATGTGTAACGGATGAACCAGCACCAAAGTAAAGCAGTTTACAGTCAAAGTCAATAATGTAACTGTTACTTTCCTTGGGTGATAGATTTAACTTTTCGGTAATGTTTTCCACACTCAAATGATTTGAACTAAACCTATAGATACTGGATTGCCCCCTCCATAATAGGTCAGATCCTTGATTCGACAAATTTTCAGTTACCTTTTCCTCAATGTTGTCAAACCATTCCCTGAAGTCATCAGGTGTGATTTGGACAGGTATTTCATTCAAATCTTTCTTATTCAGCAACACTTTCTTTATTTCTTTCCAAACAGAATTTGGATTTTTATTATGCGCTATCATTTTCAAAATAATTTTGTTTTTCCTTTTTTATGAAATTGGTAATATGATTTTTGAGGTCTATGTAATCTGACCAAACCTGCTCATCTCCATAACTTGTGGCACACCCATGTAACTTGTCTCTTTTAGACATAAATTTGAAAATTTCTTCATTTCGTTTCTTCGATCGTTCAGTTTCATGACCTTAACTGGAGCATGATTATCACTCAAGCGCAACATTTCATCCCGCCATAAATTCCAAGCATTATTCAAATCAACTGAAAGAAGTCGTTGAAATACCTCAAAATTATTATTAATTGTTTCATTTCAAATAAATCTTCAATATGATTTAGGGATTCTTGTCCAAGTTTTCATTTATCTGGTCATTAATATTGAAATCCCCAAGAAGAACGATACCTTTATCTTCACTTTGCAGCATTATTAGGTTGTCAATAAGAGTATCATAATAAACATCATCGGCTAAAGGAGATCTATATGTAGAACATAATAGCAGATGTTTCATAGAAGGTGGACTAATTTCTATCTAGCATGCTTCAACACCTGTTCTTTTATCTGGATTTGTATCACTTTTATCTTTTACCTTGAGACCAGTTTTTACATAAAATAGTGTTCCTCCGCCATGCCAAATATGATCATTTCTAAAAATCTGATGGCCATTAATTTGAATTTCTTCGTTAGATATAGTGTCATCAAGCCAGGTTTCATTAACCGAAAAATATCTGGGTCTGTTTCATACATCGTAATTACCATATTTTGTCTCAGTTTTACAAGAGTAAAATCGTTATTTCAGTAAAGTCGTTGTAACGACCAGAAAAAAAAGGTTTTTTTTCGAGAAGGAAAGTTGTTGTTACATGAAGAAAGTCACCATTCAAGAAAAAGTGAGATGAGGTTGACCAATGACCTTGCGCAGTATTTTGCTGCATGCAGCACACGTGCCCACCATGTGTATACTGTTGGCCAGGCTCCACATGTTAAGGTGTCTATGGAAACAAATTACATGTACAAAAGACTGCGTTGACCGAGAAGCCAGTCCTATGATATGTACTAGGCCTATGTGATAAGATACCGATAAGGAAGCCATTGCGTCATTACACCGGACCACACAACGTGACTGTTATAAAACAATCTAAATGTCTTTTCTGCGGACTATTTAAGACGAGACAACGAAGAAACAGTTTACATTCATTTATTATGTGATTTATATGAAGGCCGTCTGAACAATACGTGACAGCCTTCCTTTTTTTTCTCCATTGGGTGTCCAATCACGTAACTTGGGTCTTCACACAGAACAAAGATGATGCGAGTTTTCCTGCTTTTTGCCGCTTTGGGCGTCAGTCGTCAAGCCGCCATTGAAAAATTGGATCCAGCTGAGTCTGGTCCGCAATGGGTCAAACCAAGCTACTGCAGACAGAACGACTGTCCTCGCTTTGTTGTCGTCGAAAAGAAGGAAGTAAGTACCACTTCTCAGCCGGCCAAAACACATGCCATTCACATGTCATAAATGTAATTTTGCCGCGAAAACTCTGCCCGTGCACACGCCGTTTGTAACTTGAATCCTGTCAGAACACCTGCCCCATAGAAGACTTAGCGGCTGAGTGCAATACCACACGGTCAAAAGCCGCAAAATATACAAAGGTACATTTTTTGTCACGAATTTAGATAACTGCATAAAGCTAAAACTATCGGCTGACATGTTCATGAGAGAAGTGGGCATGCTGAACTCTCTGCTCTGTTCCGGCACGTGAATTCCTTGAGAAAGCAGACCAACCACATTTTATTCAACGTCCAGAGATTTGTCATTCCCACTGCTTGATGCAAAGAACATCTACCGATTCATGCATAGGACGCTCACATCTAATAGAAATGAAATTATAGCAAACGTTAGCGAGCTCTGATCATTAACACATGTGCACATGTGAATACATGACATAATAGAACGTTTAATCATCCAACCAGAAGACCACTAAGTATCCTGTTTATTGATTTGGTTTTCTTCGTCACCTACTGCGCATGCTCACATGGGCGGCGTCATTGCCTTTTTGATGCATCCCGGGAAATTTCCACAGTTTTATTTACACCAAAGTCTGAAACTTACTGCATGGGCTTTATGGAAATTATGTCAATAATTCATGTCTATTCAGGAAACGTTGTCGATAAAGGGTGATAAATGATAAAGATTCATATACTCGCATTGTTGAAGCCTCGCAGAAACCTGGGCCTGGCAAACACGCTTCTGGGGCTGGAAATGGGTTTGCGTGGAATATAAAAACTTCACCGCTGTGAAGGTAAGCTAAATGAACATGGCAAAGTGTGTAATATTTGTTAGGCATGTTGTGTCTTACCTTAATCAATGTCTGCAATCACTGGTGACCAGGTGGTTTCTGAAGACCAGATTCAGATTCAGATTCTTTATTTGCATTTTCAACATGAGAACACAGCAAAGGACAACACACAATGAAAATATATACAATAAAATACACTAAAATATACACACAAGATATCTATACTAGATAGAAAAAAAGAGAGCTCCAACATTCCATCATATGGTATAGGAGGCTCCCTCTGTTGGGGCTAGAACACATTAAAAGATGAAAATACATTCCAGCATGTGGCATAGGAGGCTCCTTCTGTTGGGGCTACAATCTGCCTCTAGTGTGCCTACACACAGTTAACCAGGGGCTTAGGAGTACAAAATCATGCAGGAAACAGTTTCCTTTTTCGTTTCAACAAACATAAATTGACATAGCTCATGACCAATGTTGCCACCTCTGTGTCACCATTGTAAGAAGCCATGAGAAATATAAATTTGCTATCAGAGTCCAATAAGTGGAAGTTTGGGAAACGTAGTTTGTCAAATAAAGAGTTCCTTTCCTGAATATAATAAGAGCAGTGCAGCAGGAAATGTTTTTTTCATTTTCCACTGCCTTCATAGGACAGAGTTGACAAAATCGCAAATGGGAAGGAGTTACAGGTGTTTCATGTCGACCAGTTTCAATATGTAGGTAGTGTGAACTGGTCCTCAATTTGCAAAATTCTTGCCTGAGTATAAAATTCTTTTCACACAGGAGATATTTTTCCATCTCAAAGGATTTTTTAATTCTTTGTAACAGCGTAGTTTTGATCGGGGATCATCTCTGTAAAGATATGAAAGCCACTTATCAATCCAGTTCTCTTGCATAGCCCTTTTGAGCCTAAATAAGGTGTTCTACAAACTGTACCTTTGTGAAGAGGTTTGTAACACGCTCTCTAGGCCATGCCTAGTCCATGAAAGTTTCATGTAAGAAGCCCAAGACTCTTTTAAATTAGAGGACTCATGGTAAGACTTAAAGACCAAATCATTGATATTCTGCTCTAAGCATTGTAGTCTAAGCCAGTATTTTGCAGAATACGTTAAAAATGTAATTTGTAGAGGGTACAACCCTAATTCACCACATACTGCTGCAGTGGTTGTACTTTTGTTGACACCAAGTAAATATTTTGCAAACTGGAGTAAAAGTTCTTCAGCAGGAAGTTTGTCACACAGATTCATAAAGTTTGAATCATTTAGGCCTTTTAAAAATGGAGGGGACCAGATTTCACAACTATAACTTAAAACTGGCAAGATTAGAGCCTGAAACAATTTGAGGGTAACAAGAATGCTTTCACGCACATTAATTTGTTTCAGTTTGAACAAAGTTTTCCGTGCTTGATCGTACAACCTGTCACAGACCAGTTTAAAAGAGCCATTAATTGAGAATACAATAGCTAGGTAACAATAACTCTTTGCATTTTCTATAAGCATACCACCATAAAAGAATTTAAATTTGCTCAACAAGTGGCCACTTTTGTTGAAGACTAAAACCTAAGTTTTACTTAAATTCACTATAAGGCTCCACTGTTTGCAATAGCCTTGGAGCTTATTTAGTGCATTCTGCAAACCAAGTTGAGTTTTAGATAAAATCACAAGATCATCTGCAAAAAGAAGACAGTTGATTCTGGTGTCATGCAGAAGCACTGGATTGCAATTTTCCTTGAAAATATCAGGTAGATCCTGAATAAAAAGTTTAAATAGCAGGGGACTTAAAACACACCCCTGCTTTAGACCTACGGATGATAGAAAATTATCACTCACATTGGAATTTATCTTTACAGAGTAAACCACTTGTGAGTACATACTTTTCTTAAACAGCAAAAAAATTGCCACCAAAGTTTGCTTGTAATAACTTAAAAAGAAGGGCCCTTCTATTTACAGTATCAAAGGCTGACTTAAAGTCCACAAAGCAGCAAAATAATTATTTGCTGGAAAAAGCTTTTATGTATTTACCAACTAGAGTCTTGAGTATAAATATATGGACAGAAGTTCTGGTGTTGGTTTGATATCCAATTTTACACTTTAGGATTAGTTCATTATCTTCTGCAAATTTCACTAAACGGTTATGTAAAACACTACAGAACAATTTAAAAAGTGCACCGCCAACAGCTATACGACGATAATTATCAGTTAGCTTTACATCACCCTTTTTATGAATTGGAGACAAGAAGTTACAAAGCCAAGCATCTGGAAAACATCCATCTGTTAAAATACGATTTAAAGTTTTATGAAAAAGGGGCAGAAGAACATGCTTGCCATCTTTGATCATTTCATGCAAAATTTGGTCAGGACCACTTGCCTTGCCTCTTTTCAATTTATTAATTGCATTTTCAATTTCTTTTGGCAGAATGTAAAATTCAAATCATTAAATACTTTGTTTCTGTTTTCAAGGATGAATTGATCCATAGCATCAAATGACGAATCGCTTAATATATCAAGGCTGCTAGTTGGGTACAGAAGTTTACTGACATGTTTTACCCACTCTGATATTGGAATAGGGTTTGACCTATTTCTTGTCTTGGCATCTTTCAATTAATCAAACAGTTTCCAAAACTTAGGAGGATTGTTAGACTGAGCATTTTCTAACTGGTTCATAACATGCATACGAAACATTTTCCTTTTCTTACACAGAAGACTCTTAGAGTTTTTACGAACAGACAAAAATTGCAAATGTAACCCCAAGCAGAAGGGATCGCTATGTAACCTTCTGCCAACTTTACAACAAAGCGCTTTGCATTCATGATCAAACCCCTTGCTGGACTTACAAGTATTTTTTTCCTGGGTATTGAGTGTTTTCTACCTTTCTTGAATTTAATTCTAGCTATCTTGGCTGGCCATCATGACTGAAACAAGTACGTCGGCCACATAAATCTCCAGGAATGCGTCCATTTAGAATTCTCATACCTGATGATCTACATGGACTAAGAAGTTGGCTACCATGGCTATCAACCGGATGTAGATCACTGTTGGATCTGCATAATGGTGTCTCACAAATATATTCCTTAAGAGACATAGTCAAAATATTTTTATCATTTGTACAAGAATCAGGTGTAGTAGTTGTTCTTGCCTTAAAGTCTCCACAAATAATGCAATCACCTACTTGAGAGTATTTAGCAATATCCAATTCCAGTATTTCGAACGCATTCTCACTATGAGATGCAAAAGCTGATCCACAAGGACTAGCATATACGACTGCTATGAATATGTCACTTGTAAAATGAATAAAGTCTTTGCATAATTTAATGCAAAATACCTCACTGCTAGGAGAGGGCATTATTTTGACTCCTTTTCGGATTTCAGTCTTTACACAAATAGCAATACCACCATAATATCTGGTGGCATTAGTTCATTTCTCCCTAAATTTCTGGAAAATTTGATAACCAGAAATTGATATGCAATCCTCCGGTCTGCAATGAGTCTCGACCAGGCACACTATGTCATAAGATTTAATATCTGTCAAAAATCTTCTATCTTACACATTCTTTGTCCATCCACTCGTTGGAAGACACCGTCAATATTCCAACAAGCTAATGAGAGATCATGATATCTCATCTTTAGGGTTTCCACTTAACAAGAAAAAGGGATAATAAGATGTAGTATGAGAGGTAATAACAGAAGCCAAGGGAAGTTATAGTTATTCTTTTCTAACTAGACAATCAGTACATTGTGTGCCAGGTGCAAACTTATGAACACCAAATATAGACAAAGGAATATATTTGTGACATGAAACATTTAAGATCAAATATATCACAAAGGAAAATAAATGGCAAATTTTCTGATGTTGCTTGAGTGAATATTGTTAAAGTGAGCACCTAATCCCTGACAATATAGTCAAAGGCAACCAATTAAAAGAGCACCCATAATAAATCAGTACCTTTTCTATGCAAGTAAAATACTGGCATGTTACTTCAAGGAAACAAAGCACCCATATTCAGTCAGAACAGCAACATCTATGCAACTAATATACATATATATATATATATGTTACTTCTAATAAAAAAAAATCAGTTCTAAGGCACAGTAAATATGCAGCAGAGCTCCATGTATAGTTTTTCAGATAATTTACTTGTAGACTTGCAGCTATATTAGAATAAACAGCATCGATTTCAGACCTTTATCGAGTTGATAACAACATGACATGTTGTGGTCAAGATTAAAATTTCTGAATGCATGGACCTCTGAAACAAGCGAAAGTAACTGCTGTTTATATTTGATAGTCAAAGCCAATAAATAATTTGATAATCAAAGTCAATAAATTCAATACGTGCTAGTCAATAATGGGATATAAATTGTGAAGTATATTCTAACTGTTTGTTAAAAAAAGCCATTTTGTCATGTCTATGCATGTAATGTCATCCCCTTGGGAGTTCCAGCCTCTATTTGGTCAGTAAAACTGTTTGTTTGACACATTTCTTTCGCCGTACGAGGCTGAAAAAAAGGGGTGTGATACTTTTCCTCTGCGTCCCTGAGAGTCACGCTCCGAGTCGTTATTTTGTCTCGTATTTCTACTCATATCTCTAGATCTGGAGACCACCGGCCTACCTTCTGAAGTAGCGATATGTGATTTCGCATGGTCAGAACCTGTGCCAGTTCTGAATGTCTCAGTTTCTCCATGGTTCGAGAAGCCTTTCTGCTTACCCAGGTGGTTAGTGTTACGCTCTTGCACACTTTGGTCCCCCATATTGGGTTTCCTGGGTTTGTGCTCGTAGGCGTTATAGTCCTTTAGTCCAAGTAGCGGATTTAGCACTAATTTGTACGATCTCACAAGCTGTGTACGACCAGATGTGTTGAGATGCACACCATCGTTCACAGTGTACTCTTTAATGTTTCTAGCATCCACCCAATTCGTGGGGATCAAGATCACTGGCAGGTCTTTGAGCATTTCATTGAGGACCACAACTTTATTGTTATAGGAGTCCGACATATCTTTATTTCTTAGTCGTCTTGGGAGAGCTTGTACTACACAAATATTGGCATTCGAAAATTTGGTTCTGCATTGCGACACAAGCTTACTTATTTGTGAAAACATGTTTTGGCAACCTTGGCATTTGCTAGAGTATTATCCACAACCTGTACAATAACCGTATCAGGTACCAATTTACAGTTGCGCATAAAGTCCTGGGCTCCATTTATTTTCCTATCTTGCAAGACAGATCGCAAGTCACACTATATCCCTTAGGGGCCTCAAAACGCCATGTTGCCAGTTCAGATTTGATGTTGTCGCGGGAGATTCCGACAATCACTCCCCATACCCACTACTTCAATGGGGGTATAGAGATCTTGGGTACAGCACTTAAATTTGTGGAACAGTGTCTAACAAAAAGAAAGGATATACGACAGATTGGTTCATTCAGCTGCTCAAGGTACTACGGCTTCCCCACTCTAGACCGGTTTAGTGAATAGCCGCTAGAAGGACCTTGCGACCAGGTGCTACTGCCTGATCCACCGACGTCACCATTGATACTTTGTAATGCTGACACTCGCATCTTAGGCTATGCCTACAACAAATTAGCGAGTGTCAGCGAGCTCTTATGCGTAGGCGTGGGCTTGTGGACAAGAAGATAAGAGTTGTATTTCACAGATATACCTCTCTTATGGTATGCCAATGAAAAGTCACCATTCAGTGAGTGGCGTCATCTTAAAATGAGCGTTTCTGTCAATAGAGTGGCCTTCTGGATAATAATAAAATAAAAAAGCACTGAATACAATTTCCACTTTTTTTCAGGCAGCCTTTACCTCAGTTTCCAATTTTATTGCTTTAGAATATATATCCGTTGAAATCACAGTGATACTGGATAGAGTAGCGTAAATCAACTGGTGGTCAGTTGCCCGAACAGCCAGACACATGTTGTTAAAATAGCTTCGAGGGACGGATTGATTAAAGCGCCGCATGGTAGGCAGACGGTGGGACGGGGAACCAGGCTTGACAAGTATGAGTATGGCTTATTTGTAATGCTGGCGCTCGCAACTTAGGCTATGCTGTACAACATATTATCAGGTTTAGAAACAAAGCATCTAGCGGTAGGCCTACACATATAAATTAATTCGTAACCAAGCTTAAGTGGGCTGTTGTTAATGTCATACTAAATCATTAAATACACAGAAACTTTGTTCTTGCAGCGGCGCTTCCTCTTGGTTTTCTGTATAATTTATCATCCACTTTAGCCTTTAGAACTATGTTACATGCTGCGTAACGTGCATGAGCACGCCTCCACTGGCAGCAGAGCTTTTGACGATTACTCGTTACGATCACGTATATTGTAGGCCACATGTCCAGACTCTTACATGAACTTCATGTCATGAAGTCGAGCAAGATCAATGCAACATAAAGCTAAACATACGTTATCACGACAGACTGTATGAAACCAGACAATGAAAGTGAGTGGAAAAACAAAATTTCTGTTAGAAAATGTACGTGTATGCAACTTACTATGCACATTCATCAGTCACGCGATTTCAAGCGTCACTTATGTATACATATTGATGACTCACTTAGCTTCACGGACATAATGCAGTCTTATCTACTGGATATTTTCCTAGCATGTGGATAGTTAGCCTCTTAACACCTATCCATAAAGGAGGTTGTACAACCGGTCCAAATAGATATCATGGTATATCTCTCGGGAGCTCTGTCTCAAAAATATTCTATGGTATTTTGAATGCTAGATTGCAAAAATATTCAAAGGCCAAGAATGTACGAAATGAATGTCCATTTGTTTTTTGTTGAAAATTCAAGAACGAGTGATCATGGTTCTAAGAACACTTGTTGACAAATTTACAAAAAGATGTAAAAAAAGGAAATATCTTTATGCCTGCTTTGTAGATTTTAAACAGGCATTCAATACGGTTTGGCATGATGGATTATTTTATAAATTACTAAATTGTGATACAATTGGTAATATATATAATGTAATACGAGATATGTACGATGGCGCTTTAACGCAATAAAAATTAAAAGATAGACTGTCCGAATGTATCAATCTGAACGATGGGGTGCGAAAATATTGTACCCTCAGTCCCACGCTTTATCTATAGCATCTTCATTAACGACCTGTCTGTTATTTTTACCCCAGGGTGCCAGCCTGTTACACTATATGATAAAACTATTAATTGTCTCTTATACTAAGATGATTTGATCATGATGTCCGAAACCGAAAAAGGCTTGCAAACTTGCCTGGATAAACTCAACAAATACCGTACAAAATGGAATTTACCAGCAAATATTCAAAAGACGAAAGTATTCATTTTCAACAAATGCTGAAAAAAAGCTAAAACGACAATTCTATTTCGGAATTCGACCAATTGAAATTGTTCAAAATTATTGTTATTTGTGTTTAAATATGAAGATATCTGGTTCATTTCCTAGCGCTACCAAAATGCTACGTGTTAAAGCTTTGAAATCTACTGCTCGACTGAAGAAACTGTTCCATAGTGCGCAAATCAGTCTTCCGATAGTGTTGAGTTCATTTCACAAACTTAAATCGCCAATTCTTATGTATGCCTGTGAAGCCTGGCAAATTCCGACAGATAAATGTATCACAAGTACTGATATTGACAATTGTTTAAAATTGTCTTTCGAAAAGGTTCACCTAAGCTTTCTGCGTTTTACTCTAGGAGTACATAAAAAAGCTAACAATATAGCCGTATTAAGTGAAGTTAGAGAATCCCCTCTTGTACTAAAAAATTTCACACAAATGTGCAAGAATTGGCTACGAATGGTACACATGAAACCCAATAGTTTACTATATTATTGCTTCCTTTGTAATGTGGAATACATTGATACAGGAAATTTCAAATGGATAACATCCTTAAAAATATTTTCAGCTTATTGGGCTTTAATAAAATGTGGGAAAACATCGGTTCTCGCATTGACTTTTTTCCTACTTGGACTTATGTAAAAAAGAAGAAAGAAGATTTATCATCCAATTTCAAGAAACTATGAAAAGTAATTCTGGTTCCGAAAAAAAAAATACATACATATACTAAATTCAAAGAATCTTTCGAACTAGAGAAGTATCTATTAGGGATTAAAGATTGTGCATTGAGGAAAAATATCACATGATTTAGAATAAACTCACATAATTTGAAAACTGAAATTGGTAGACACATAAGGCCACACAAAATTCCTTTAGGAGAAAGATTGTGCAAAAATGATAATATTTTAGAAGACGAATAGCATGTAATAATAGCTTGTAAAACACATGAAACTGAAAGAAAATATACAATGCGCTGATTTATATTTTCCGATATCTAACCATTTGAATGATTTCGAATTTTTTTATGTATTATCAAGTTAGACGACATTGACAAAGTTGCAGTAGTTAAGAAATTCTTTACAGAGATACAGAAGGGGAGATCTTTCTTATACAGAACAGCATTGTAAATAGTAAACGATTTTCTTTCCTTCGTGTATTATCATTCATGTATCACGTGATTATGCTGTTGTAACACTAAATGTATGTGTTCTTTCTTGTATTGTGTTAGTGAAATCCGTTTCTTCTGTAATTATGTTTGTGCTATTTTTCGTCAGCACAATGTCATGATTTATGCATGTACATGATATAGCTAATAAAGTTCAAAGTTCATGATTGATGCTGACTGATGATGGGAGTCTTGTATGCAATACTGTATGAGCGGGCTGTGCGTGCCATAAAGCATATTAGTAAACATGAGTCTATTTCCTGTCTTATGTGATCCCATGCAAGTACTTGTGCAACAGCAATAGATAGGTCCAGACGATGCTGAATGTAATACTTGCTGTAGTTCTCCTAGAGCTGCTCAGTCACAGCTGAACCGAAATAATTAGGCCTACCTGTTATAGTTAATCTGCCTGATCGCTTGCCGGGGGCAGACGGTTACCTATCTACGCTGTGGTCTGTAAGTGTATCCCTTAAATATTGCTACATAAGCCCAGTAGGCCTCCGATGACCAGCTGTAATGGGACAAAAAAAGACCTTTTGCATCAGTCAATTATTAACTACAGAAAGAAGCTGATATGCCTACCCTTTTTGTTAATTCTGGCAGTGGTTATCATCTGACTTCTACAAATTTGGTATCTTGTAACTCTTATACTTATGACTGTGCATGGAACAAGTAACACCTGTGTTTCTAGAGTCCAATCAAAATCAGTCAACAATACCGTTATGAGTCTGGATTATCCAAGGAATATAGGTCTACGTCTATTTGGGAGAGTGCGACGATCATTGTGGTGTCTGGATCTGGACTGAAAAAACACCATGATGATTCCGACCTAGGCACGATGAATACGGCACGACTTCAGTCCACGGCGCGTCATAATGTTGGAAATCGAACTCAAAGCACAAGTTGAAAGGCTTTTGTGGATTCAATTCATTTCAGGCAACTTTCTTCAATTTCCTATCTCTTTCATGTAGCACTAGCAGCCATAGGCCTTGTTGTACCGCATGTCGGCTTTGGGTATGTATCAGAGCAATGGAGTTGCATTACAACTGGTTTTGTGGCACAGTAATGCTTTTATATTTTGCCAGTTGTGTCCAATGACAGGTTTTCGTGTTTTAAAAGAAAAAATATAAACTGTGAAAAACGTGACCTTTTGGTCTTTCAGGCATATGAAGTGCGCAAATATGAATCGGCTCAGTGGGTCAGCACCAGAGTGTCAGGCGGAGACTATCAAAACGCCGCCTATAGTCTCTTTCGAAAACTCTTCAACTACATCGAAGGCCAAAATATGAAGAGTAGGTTTACCTTTTTGTGTATGTGTCATAAGTTCCAATAATTTGGTAATTAGGCCTAATCGAACCATATGAACACATATCAGCCCACAAGTGGACTGTTGTCAATGATTGGTAAATTCGAAAACAAAATATTACGATACGATCTTACGTTAGATGCCATTATTTGACTGGAAATGTAAAAAGGGAGAAAAAAAGGCGTTCCCGACCCCATGTTTCATGACGCTTTTTGTATCCTTTTAAGGACAAGTAATAATTTGACTGTATAAAGTGAAGCATTACTACGGCATTAGGCCTATATACAAATTGATTAGGCCCCTAACTTTGTATTTTGTCTTTGCAGGCGAGAAAATTCCAATGACATCACCTGTAACAATTTTAGTCCACCCGGCCATCTCACCCAACTATACGAACACATTTACCATGTCCTTCTATGTACCATACGCCTTTCAATCACTCGCCCCAACTCCCAGTGAGTCTGATGTCTTTCTAGAGCAACGGCCAGAACTGACAGCATATGTCAGGTGAGAAAGAAGCCTTTTCATTCAGTCACCTTACATTTTGGTTTTACTTATATGGCAGTGTTAGAGAACTGTGTCTATATAGTACCACTTGAGCTTACAGGAAGACGATTATCATAGATAAATTTGCACTTTACACATCGGGCGGTCACCCTGGCTTAACCCGGGTGCATCAATGCCATGAGGATTGTTATAATTCTGGTGTTCCTTAGTAGAGTTGAACTAAAGATAAAGATTAGAAAATGTAATTGATTGCGAAATGAATAACAGTACATGATCACTGGCGTGGCACATTGCCTCTCCCTGTAGCGCACCAAGTAAATCCGACACAGAACTGCCAAGGGTATGTATAGGCCTATATCAAATAGGCTATCTGCTTTGCATCGCAAAACCGATATTTGAATCCTTCTGTTGGAGAAGGGTTCGTCTGTTCTCCCTCCCTCATGCTTTGGGCGCTGTGTGTTGCTTAGTACTATTCAATCTTGACCACATCTCCTTCAGCAGTCATCCACAATATTTTGTGAATGACCATAATTTGAAAAATAACAAAACAAGCTGGTGCAAGACTTTCATGTGTTTTATGTCCACTTCCAGATCCTTCCCAGGATTTGCCAAATTCGACGACTATGTCAAAAATCTTCAGATACTGTCGGGGGCCATCAACGATAGTAGTTTATACCACACCGACTATTATTATACTGCCGGCTACGACAGCCCATACACTGTGTTTAACAGGCATAACGAAGTGTGGCTCATTGCTAATAAATGATAACCTCTTGAAAGAAAAAAGCATTTGTCACAAATTCTTACTTATTTCTTTTTATCTGTTTCCATTTACTGATACATAGTTATAACAATTCATTTCTGTACATACAAATCAGTCAGTTACTGTAAATTTCTTAACGTCTCGGTACAAGGTTTGGTGGGATTTATCGCAGTTTTGCTTCAATTTGTGCCATGGAAAAACTACCAGGCAAAGAGTTAATCTGCCTCTCAATTTGTGTGAATTATATTTTAATTGAATGTACTGAATAATGTTAAATGCACTATACCATATTCAGCAAACGCATTGTAAGTATAATTCCTGCGTATAGTAGTTGTCACTTTGTTGTCGTGTAAAGAGATGTCAGTAGAATATGATGTGTGTTTAGGACTGAATAAAGTATGGCGCAGTATCTACATTCGTAGGAATGCCTGTCATACACTGTATCACTGAAAATGGAAAAGTGAAGATTTTGCAGTCGTCTACATATGACGGATAAAGTTTATAAATCTGAGTCTGTTAGTGTGCTACTTAAAAGTGGCACAATGTTGGTATATAGTGATCAAACTGGGTAGAGACCAACAAAGTTGCAGTCAAATGATGAATAAAATCAATATACCACAACTAGTGACCTCTTGTATAGATAATTATGAAAAATGATATTTCTAATAAAAACAACAATTGCGCCATGTGAATATATATTTTTCAGAGACAAAAGTGGAGATATATGAAGAAGAAAAAAAAAAGAAAAACCGAATCTGCCCAGATTTCAGCCAGCCAGCTTGCAACTGAGAGGTTGAACCTGCAGTGACCTAAAGTACCAAGCCTCAATAAGTCACATGTTCACGGAAGCTCACCGGTGTCAACTTAATCTATCTTTTTTTCTGGTTATAACCACATTTTTTCTTGTTATAACAGGAAACCCTTTTGTTATTACCACTTTTTTTCTTGTTAATACAAGAAAAAAATCTTGTTATTACAACTTCTTTTCTTGTTATTACAACTCCTGCTTATAACAGGAAAAAATCTTTCTATTACAACTTTTTCTTGTTATAACAAGAACAAATGTGGTTACAACAAGAAAAAAAAGAGAGATTAGGTTGACACCTATGAGCTCACGTACATTTTTAAGAAAACAAGGATCCTGTGCAGACTTTAGGTCCTTGGTTCGTGGAATAGCCAATTCAAAATGAGGTGCACGACCAATTTCCCAACTGCTCATATGGTTCAATACTGTGCTCATTCTCATCGCTTTCATGAATACTCTGACTATTAACGTCACTCAATATCTTTGACAAAAATCGCACCACCAGCCAGTGAACCTGCTTAGCTAAAACCGACCGAACATACATTTTCACCATGTTTACTGAGAACCTAAGTGCTCTTGGAGATATCCAAAACAAAAGAAACTTGCAAAAGTTCACCCAAAAAAATCAATGTGCCTAATGTTAAAACAAGGCCTAAAGAAACCTAGAGATGTCCCCCATACAATTCCAAAACAATAACCAAGAACAGTTGGAGTCTTTAGCAATGTCTCCCACGGTAAAGAAAAAAACAACAAAATGGAAGCATAATCAAAGCTGGACGCATTGTACCAACTAAGCAGAGTCCTGTCCAAATGCTGTCTGACATGTTGGAGGAAGATCTGATCCATGTTTTCAGAAGTCGAAAATGTAATTGTTAACGCAGGATGGGTGTAGACTCGTTTGTTTTTTTGACCACGGAACGTCCGGGCCTGGAACCAACAACCTTCGGCAGCAACCACCTAGCCGAAAATAGGAAACGCACATATCCATTGAATTAAATCCTCATTCCTTAAAAAAGAGGCAGGTGTGCGTCATTGAATGCATTCGCTGGGATTTTCTGTCCTCCTAAATGGCCAGGACACTTCACCTGAATACATAGCTGCCCTATTCATACCGTAATTCTAGTCATGTAAAAATGAAAAACCAATGTTTTTTTTTTAATGAATACTTTCACGATCACATGAGGTAAAATCTTAGCACAGACCCATAAAAGCTCTGTCTCCGTAACGTTTGAAATTGATATACTACTTTTGCTGACCTCTATTCTTACCAAAATTAATGCAATTGAAAACATATTTAAAAATGGAAAACAACAGTAGCACCACGCAGAGATTGTCCTGAAATATGGATTGTCTAATTTCCACATTGTAGACTGCCATGTTTAACACTCTGAACGTATAAACGATGTGCTTCTTTCAATCTTTAACACTCTGAACGTATAAACGATGTGCTTCTTTCAATGTTTAACATTCTGAACGTAGAAACGATGTGCTTCTTTCAATGTTTAACATTCTGAACGTACAAACGATTTGCTTCTTTCAATGTTTAACACTCTGAACGTATAAACGATGTGCTTCTTTCAATGTTTAACATTCTGAACGTACAAACGATGTGCTTCTTTCAACTTACTGTCACTGACCTGTTCCCGGTCAGGTACACGACATTCTGCTGCATTTCAATTGGCGAAGCATTTGCTATTGAAAATCCTGGCAACGACCTTTGCCTTGTTTTACTGATGTAGGTACTGCTACAAGAATCCGGTTGGATCAAAATGTTTCCCTGGTGTGGTTTCATCAATATCATTGAAAGCATTTGCCGGCTTCTCTTTTCATAATATGTTGTTTTTGAATCTAGTTTAAAAGTTGGTGATGGTCATGTGATGTGAATTAGTTTTTTTCTTAATTTATATGCACGGATGTCTTTGTATAGTTCGACTGTCGAAGTTAGTATTTGGAAAAGTATTGCAATTTATTGTCTTTGCAGCGAAGTAACACGGTGTTTGGAATATTGGATTCGAGTTTTGACGTGGACTTGGTGTTGATTAGTTAAAAACGTTTGTTATATTTTCACTTCTAGGTTGTTTGGTTTGCAGACATAAAGATGATCATAATAATTATACTACTACTACTACTATTATTACTACTACTACTACTACTACTACTAATAATAATAATAATAATAATAATAATAATAATAATAATAATAATAATAATAATAATGTAGCTTTCCAATCGAATCGTTTTTAAAGGATGAACGAAAAGTACACAGTGACCAGGAAATGTTTATAGAAAATGGTATACAATCAAAAATCCTCCTGACACTAATATTAGTTAGATATGTTAAACAACGTAGAAAATATACCAAAATTGATGAATGAAGAAAACAGAAATTTCCAAAGACTTCGCAATACAAGCAAAACTAAATTCAATAATAAATACAAAACACACATAAAATCGAAGGACAGACGAGCTACCAGCCGAATTTTAAAAAAAGTTTTGGTTTGATTTGAAAAATTATCAGTCGACCCAATAAACTTTTCATACAAAGTGGACTGCTGTCAATATGAGTTTTTGATCTTTCAACAAAGAAACATAAAGACCCAGTACCTTTTAAAACCTGAAGTCTAATGTGGTTATGAAACATTGATTACAAAATATTTTTTTGAATAAAAAACATACATTCTGTTAGGAGTAAGTCATAGACAAAATTATATTTGGTTATTACTTTTGTGGTTGAAAAGAAATATTGTTTAAGTATAGATTACATAACTGTAAACCCTCTATTGAAAAAGCTTTAAATTTACTATAAAAGATTTGGAAACAGTGGAATACTTTTTGGCATTAAAAAAACAAGATTGATAGGTCTAAACGCAAACGGAAAGAATTTAAATTTTAGCTAAGAGGTATATAGATGTCAGGTTATCTGTGAACTGGGCTATATGTACAAAAAGTGAATTATAGTCACTGGGTTATATGTACAAAAAGTGAATTATTGTGACTGGGTTATACGTACAAGAAGTGATTTATTGTTGGATATTTGTATGTATATATTTCTGTGGTCGATCAAAAAAAGGGTTGCAAGGTAAAGTTATTTCAAAATGTAATGATGTGCTTATCCACAATTCAGAGACCGTGTTTCACAACGTGCTTAGACTTAATTAACAGGAACAGGAATAACCAATTTCGGAAACACATACTTTTTGCGATAATAGAACCTGAAATTGACCATGCCATTTCAAAAATCTATATTTTTAGCATTAAAGGCATGGGACAATGCACATTTCATAAGTTGCAGTGGCCGAAGCGGATAAGGTGTCTGTGTTACATTTTTTGGAATTTCTCACTTAAAGAAGATTAGCCTGTACGAGTTTGAACAAAAACATTTTCACCATTGGAACTCTTCCCTTGTAGCGTCATATGTAAGTTATATGTACGTGTATCTCCTGCCATGTGCTTTCATTGCCTAGACCTTATTATTTGCCGCATTCCATGACTCGAGTCTGAAACGTGAAGTGGGGCATATGTGATTATGTATGCAAAGATACAAAACATAGACAACTGTGTTTAGGTGAGGATTCCAAGACGGTATCTTTCAAGAGTGTACAAATAAAACAAGCATGCATTTTACAAGAAGGACCCTCCGATACAGTTTTTTTTAATGGTATAGGCAAGTTCGCTTGATACAAGATGTCGCTTCCAACCTCGTTAACAATAACAAAAATAAATACATTGAACTGGAACCTAGCTCCTTGCATGTACACTTGTCACTACCTAGCGCCTTACATGTACACCTGTCACTACCTCGCTCTTTATACATGTACACTTATCACTACCCGGCTGCTTAAACGCACATTTGCACAACCTAGCTCCTTACATATATACACTTGTCAATACTTAACTGCTTACATATACGCTTGTCACTACCTGGCTCCTTGCATGTACACTTGTCACTACCTAGCGCCTTACATGTACACCTGTCACTACCTCGCTCTTTATACATGTACACTTATCACTACCCGGCTGCTTAAACGCACATTTGCACAACCTAGCTCCTTACATATATACACTTGTCAATACTTAACTGCTTACATATACGCTTGTCACTACCAAGCTCCTTGCATGTACACTTGTCACTACCAAGCTCCTTGCATGTACACTTGTCACTACCTGGCTCCTTGCATGTACACTTGTCACTACCTGGCTCCTTACATGTACATTTATCACTACCTCGTTCCTTATACGACCCACGAGTCAGAAAACATGCACTACTCGTCAGAAACCTTCACTCACTTTAATATGGACCCAAAGTATAACATCTTTGAACGTTTTAAAAACAAAGATTTTCACGTGGCTCACATAAAATGTTCGGTCTTTATTACCAAAAATATCTGAACTCTTATTCATGGTGTCTCAAACAAATATCTCGGTGTTAACGGTAATCGAAACCTGGCTAGATAACTCAGTACCTGACACTGAAATATCCAATCCTGGTTATACATTAAGTAGAAGAGACCGTAAAACAAATGGAGGTAGAATGTGTTTTTATACAGGAGATAAACTTGCTTTTAACATCATTGAAAACCTACATATTGCAAGTCGTAAGGCACTCAAGATTGATATTTGTTTGCCTAAGTCAAACTACCTACTATAGGAGTATGTTACAAACCGCCCCCAAAAAAACGATTTTCCATTATTGTTCGACCAAGCTTTTTTGGAATTATGTCCGCACGGAGAGATTATGTTACGGCAAGATTTTAATATTTGCTGGGATCATGATCTGTCCACTCTGGTCAAAAATACCGTCATACATAATTTACATCAAAACTATCTTAAACAGCTTACTGACAAACCACCAGGGTGACAAGTTCTTTTGGTACTTGTTCAGACAATATTGTGGTAAATAGTAATAAGAAGAGCAGCCAGTGTGGCTTCATCCCACTGGGTTTGAGCGATCATTTAATGACGTCCTGCACCAAAAAAAGTGATCAGATGAGTAGTTCTCATTATACCATCAGATTGCATTGACTGGAAAGCTGCTCTCATGATGAACTGAACGATTTTTTTAAATATGACTAACTGGTCAGGCATGTTAAATTGCGCAGGTGTGGAACTGGCTTGGGTGTCATTTAAATCCATTTTTGCTAACATTCTGGACCAAGTCGCTCCTATGAAAGACGTCAGAATACAACACATAGGTCAGAACATTCGATGTACAATGAAATATTACAGGGTCTCTTCGTAATTCTGTTTTGTATATGTACAACGAGCCCACAGAGGATGACCCCCTATTGTTAAAAAAAAATTGCTGCACGCAACAAGTAGCATGACCCTCTATTGTGTAAAAAACAAAAACAAAACAAAACTTGCTGTACGCATCAAGGAGCTCGAGGATGACCCTCTTTTATAAAAAAAAACTTGCTGTAGGCAACAAGGAGAATGACCCTCTATTGTAAAAAAAAAAAAAACGTCTGTACACAACAAGGAGGATGGCCCTATACTGTAAAACGACTTTCTGTACGCAACAAGGAGGATGACCTATTGTAAAAAAAAAAGTGCTGTACGCAACAAGGAGGATGACCCTTTATTGGTGAAAAAAACTTGCTGTACGAGACAAAGAGGGATGACCTTCTATTGTAAAAAAAAACTTGCTGTATGCAACAAGGAGGATGACCCTTTATTGGTGAAAAAACTTGCTGTACGAGACAAGGGGGATGACCTTCTATTGTAAAAAGCTTGCTGTACGCAACAAGGTACAAAGAATGATTAAAAACGCAAAAGTGTCTTACTACAAAAACAAACTTGAACAGTATAAAAACAACCCCAAAGGTCTGTGGAAGACCTTGAACAACCTGGGTTACTCTTCTAAAAAGTTGAAAGCGAAAAATGTTACCTTGAAAGTAGATGAGGAACTTGTACACGAACCAAATAAGTTGCTAACCTCTTTAACAAATTCTATATCGAGGTAGCTGCAAAATTGGTTCAAAAAAAGCCTTTTCCATCTGGTCTCAACCAACCCGTGTCAGACAATTTCATCTGAAATAAGTTAAAGAAAACCCTCACTACGTCAACGAGCACTGGTTTAGATTTCTCACCAGCAAAGTTTATAAAGGATGGATTTGCTTACCTTACGACTTCCATTATTTAGAGAACTTGTCAATTACATCAGGCATAGTTCCCAGCGAACTCAAAGAGGCCAGAATTAAATCGCTGTGCAAAAAGAACTACGCAATTACGGACCAGTTGCAATTTTGAGTATGTTGTCAAAAGTTCTTGAACGATCAGTTCGTGAACAGCCGAGTTCTAACTTAAATGAACAAATCTATTATACGAAATGCGATCTGGTTTTAGAGAGTTGTATTCAACTGACACATGCATGATTCATGTTAGAGACCACATCAAATCCCAAACTGCCAAAGGGAACTGTACTGGTATGATTCTTATTAATATGCAGAAGGCCATCGACACGGTGGATCACGATTTACCGTGATGAAAGCTAAAAGCTACAGGTGTCAAATTAGTTCAATGATTCAAATCATATCTAACAGGCTGAAAACAATTAGTCCCTGTTAATCCAGGCATGTCCGGGTTCGAGAGTGTTTCTTTTGGGTTCCCAAAGGGCATTCTCAGACCCTCAATGTGCCTATGGTCTGTAAATAACGTATCCATCAGCGTATCATTAAACGTTTTATCATATACTAATGCTACAAATCTCCTTGTGTCCAGCAAAATTCTGAACTAATTGGCTGCCACCCTTAGTTTTGAATTAAAGAATTGTGACATATGGCTGGTTGACAACTGATTGTCATTGCATTTAGTAAAAACGGAATGCAGTTTCTTCGGGTCTAAACGGAAATTTGCAACAACAACACAAAGACTTTGTTGTCTCTTATAAAAACCATGAAGTAAGATCCAAACGTTCTGTCAAATATTTTGGTGTCTAATTGGACCAAAGTCTGACATGCAAAAATATTGTGAACTATATTATCAAAAACTCCGGAATTCGTTTTAAGTTTCTGTACGGACAGAGCAGCTTCCTGGATTTTCAGACGAGGAAGCTGCTTTGTACAGTTTAAATACAGCCATTGTTTAATTACTGTATGTCAAGATGCTTCTCAAACTTGACAAACAATCCCAAAAAGAGGTTACAAATCATTCAGAGCAAAGTAATTCGCTTTATCATAAGGCAATATCCGACCTAAATTACATAATTTTGTTCATTTTGAGATTTGGGGAAATGTTGGTGGTTATATGTTGTCCATCATATGCCCAAATTTAGTAGTTCTAGCCCCAGTGCAATCTGAACAAATTAATAAGATATTTGCAATATTAACAGTGTAGTCAATGGACCGTATTAACATTTTGATCTGGATTACTGACAACGGGTATCTGCCATAAAATGTCCGTTATACGTGGACATTTCTTTGAAACAAATTCTATGATTTTAATCCAATAAAAACTGATTTATTCTAAAAATTCTCTCCAGCAAAAAAAGTAACGGGGTTTTCTGAGAAATAATCAGCTCTTTTCTAAATGCGTATCCAAAATGATAACCCACAAACTTTATCAATTTGACAAAAAAAAATTCTGTATCATCATTGTAAACAAGCAGATGCGGTAATGTAAAATCCCTGATATGTGTTTGCAGATACATGTGCACTGCTGAGATTTTAAGGGCCAAAGATGACCATTTGATCTTTTCACATAAAACTTTACAAAAACCACATTTGTACACAAAACTTTTGTGTTTATACATCTATTGTGACCTCCATTTTTAATGCAAACAGAAGCTGCAAAACTTACTGTCAATTGAGTCTATAGGTTTATTATGTCAGGGATGCATATTTCTGTCGTATTTGGCCTAAAAGTGAAGTCACCTTTTCAGGTTGGACATAGCGTTAAATATCCCA